>CM076572.1:1331780094-1331939882 GCA_034641835.2 Pinus albicaulis
TACACCTGGTTTTCTTTAACTATAAACCAAAATCCCACGACCTAAGAATTACTAGGGTGATAACAGTAGGTACCAAATTGCATGTATGATTTCCTTGCTAGTTTTCGCATGCATGGCACATGCATGTGGTTGCTTGGTTATGATCTATCATTGACATGGAGGATTGCCTGGATTAACAATGGATTTTCCTAACCTTTCCGTTTCCTAGACAACCATGGTGTTATGGGTTTACCTTTGTTTTCTAGTTGGTGCTCATGTTCCTTATGGTTGTGGGTTGAGTTACTAGTTCCTAGAATCCTTGGTTGGACAAACGCTCTAGAAGCCCTATAACAGCTTGGGTTAAATTACTAGTCCTCCAATCCTTGGTTGGATAAATGCTCTGGAGCCCTTGGTGAATTGATTTACTAGTCCTAGAAACCCCAGTTAGACAAACACTCTGGAGCCCAACAATAGATGTGGGTTGAGTTACTAGTTTTGGAAGCCTTGGTTGGAACAAATGCTCTAGAGCCCTGAACAACTTGGGTAGAGGTCGATCTAGTGATGGTTAGTGATGTCTGGCTATGAGGTGGAATCACTGGTTGAGGGTTCAGGTGGTTTGGCCTCTGGAAGCCCTAGTTTGTGTTTTTTGGTTTATTCCATGAGATTCCACATTCATGCTTGGAATATGGCATGGGAGTGATTGGTTAAAAGAAATATTTGGTTCAGCCCAATATATTGTTGAGTGGTATGTGGAAGTCCCTGACTTGGTTTCATTTTTCATATATTAATAATATATCCTTTCCTCTTGTATTTTATGTGTAAATTTATTTGTTATTATGTGATCTTAATGGTTTTTCTATCATTTTTATTATTTTGGTTATATATTGGTTATAGGCATGGTTTATGACAGGCTTGATGTATTGCTCTCATCATGTTTTGATTAGTAGATGAAATTTTAATGAATGCATGACTTAATAGATGATCTTGCAGCTATTATGACGAGGCATCTGTCCTTTTTGATGAAACTCATAAGACCCATATCCTCGTATGTGTAATTATGGTCGTTACATTGCATGTTTGTGATATGTTTGATGGAATGCATGTCATGGTTGGTAGGCATCAGTTCAAGTATTTTCTCAAGTGTTTGCATTGGTAGCCTTATGTCATTGTTATTTATCATTTTTGGAAGTTTCATGAAGTTTTAGGTAGAGGCATGAGTCCCAGCCCTGAAAATTTGGCTCATAATTTGGGGTTGCTGACACAGAACTGCCTGAAAAATCATGTAGTTTCATGGATTCCTTTTTGTGCATGTCACTGGAGGATTTCAGTCACATGGAGGGCTTTTCAAGGGTGCGACTGGGGTCTAGTTCAACAAAACATCAATTTGTCTCAGGGGTTGGACACCGTGAGGGATTGGTTGGCACCTAAAGGTTTTGTAGCTTCTGAGGAAGGTCAGATTGGTATGGTCTTTTTGGTTCCACTTCCTTAACTGTACATGGGGATTTTAATCATAGCATAGTAACTCTTCATCGCATGTTTACCCCAGTGGACCGATCAGCTTGGGTAAATGTGGGAGGAGGGTGTTACATTATTCCTTCTTCTGTGAGCTTCTTCTTGCTCATTGCGAGTTGCAGTCAATTCTCTGTAACAAATTATATCCATTATCCTGCTAATAATAACCTTACTCAGCTCTTTAATGGCCTAGTCTCCTCTCATATTTTTGTTTATTCCCTCCTATGGAACCACCATTTGATCGATTCTTGCTCTCCTAGATTATGCAATCATCTAGCTCACCTCTTTGTGAACTTCCTTTGTTCTTGGTTACAGTCCTCCTATCATAATGACCTTTATCTTTGCTACTTGAAATAAGCTAATTACTTCACAAATTAACTGAAAATGTAAAGACCATTTACCTATTGTCCAAAACTCATTTGAACACGCACTAATGTTGCAGTATTATCCCAATATTTATGCTCGCTCTACTATTGTAATCCTTCACTTCTCTTCCTCATCCACAAAACATGCAACTACTTTCCTCTAAAATTAAACAATCCTTTCATATCCTTAAATAATTTCAATGTTCTCTATGCACATGGCTTCAATTCATACATTCATCAATATAAATTACAAACAAAACATTTTACCTCAATTATATTTCTCAAACCTTTGATGTTGCAAGCTCTGAATTTCTCTTCCAAAGAGCATGCCATCTCTCATACCACTTAACAAAAAATATCTTTCCTACAAAATTCACCTTCTTTGTTCTACAATCTTTGATATAAGGTCAAGACATGTTCAATTAAATGTAGTTGACTTTTCTTTATCCAAATGCGCAATCCTAATATAAAATTAAACTCCTTTCTTCACCATACTTCATTACCCATTCACCATATGCACTCGACATAAAAATATGATATAATCATGAGCACCCATTCACCATATGCACTCGACATAAAAATATGATATAATCATGAGCACCCATTCACTCTCATCATCTATCACGAATTAACACTCAAATCTCCTTTCTTATTCACTGGTGACTCCCATATAAACAATGCTTTAATGAAAGCACTTGTATTTAATTTAATATTTCAATACATTCACACTCATAATGAACTCCAACACAGAAATGGATCTAGACATTCTTATATCAAATCCAATGTTATTAAAGATATTTGAGTTATAGCTCATCTACATCAATAATTTAATTACCGACTTACCAAAATCATCTATATCCTCTAATCCAACAACGTATATAAAACCTAGTAGAAAATCATTTCACTCAACTTTATATACACAGGAACGCAACCATTCACAAATGAATGTGTTTCACTTAGAAATCCTTGCCTGGAGATCATTTTACTAATGGGTTTTCCTCAAATTATACAGGATAATTCACACATAAACCCTTAGTCCATTCACAACAAAATTCTTCATCATTAATAAGTTTACAAACTTGTTATGCATAATTTAATCACACACATAGCCTTCCAACCCATCTACAATCATCTAAATTGTCTTAAATATTTACACATGATTTCTTATCCAAATGATAGATTAATAAATAAATATATCAATAATTTTAGGGTTCAAAGAAATACTAAAACACTGTAAATTCTAGATTTCACATATACTAGAATTATCATCAATCTTACAGATACACAGATAGTTTGTTAACACATTGAATTTCTTGTCATTCAATAATTAGACATACATAATCATTCCTCTCTAAAGCCTTATTTTCACATGGCCATCACATATTTTCCTCACACTTATTCTCTTTTTATTGCGCATAGTCTTACAATAGATGGAATTAAGAAATATCACAAATTGTATAGATCCTAAAATCACTCCACAAATCACATTTTATAACTCCAAAAATAACTCAAACTATCTCTAAAATCACTCCATAAATAACCCTTAAATCTCTCATGCTTTCTATGATAATAAAAGAAACTAAAATTATTTACAATTAGGAATTAGAATTCCTTCTCAAATGTCAAAACCCCTTATTCATAGCTTTGCCTTCTAAAAGATTGATTTTTCGAAAATGGCTTGGAAGTTGGGATTATCTTGCATCAGTTTCTAGTTAGCTTGCATTTTAATATTAATGCATTATATAGATTAGCTTAGCTTTTTCATTCCCCCTATTGTGACAATTACCCATATCTCACAAAATTCTTGAAAACCCAAGAATGGTTTCTAGAACAAAAAATTGGATGGGTCTCCTATTCCAAATGGTGTGAGGTCTAATTATGACCTCATACCAGAGAGAACCCCTTTATTGTCGTTGAGCTATTTACCTTTATCAACAAGTTTATACAAGTTTCTGAAACCCATAAACCCCTCTCATAGATGCACACTTAATGCATATTTGTTATTTTTTGCATTTTTGGAATACACCCATGCCTTTCTTAAGTATAAGTTTAGGTAGAAATGTGTTCCTTAAAGGATAAACACAAGTATGAGGTTAAAAATTACTTTATAATATGCTTCACATGGAATACAAATAGGAAACATATGATATATTGGTCAACAAGGCATATATTTAGTAGGGACAAAATAATATTATAACACATGTGGAGAGTTGATCATCATTAGTTATATATTAGAGGACCAAGAATTATTTTAAGTACCTATACTTATGTTAAAGTATAGAAACCTTGGGAATGGCATGGGTGAAGCGCTACTGAGATACTTCGACTCCAAAGGTGCAGAACAAGTGACAGAGCGATACAGTTCCTGCGGGCTCCTGATATGTCCCCGACTGTCCCCCTGCGGACTTCCCTTCTGTAGCGGAAGCCCTTTTCCAGGCACTGCGCATGCATCTACCTGAGCGATAACCTTCAATGGATCCTTCCAACCCTAAAGGTCCTCTTGACGCATCAGCGACTTTCAAAGTGCTAATGGGTGCTGCTCCAACCTTCAAAAGAGCCAGCCCTGCCAGATTCGTTAAAAAGGCAGACGAAATTCCTGAAATCGCCCTTGAAGCTTTACATGTTCGAGCCCGAGCCCTCAAACAGGCAGATCGTGGTCTCATCGGACAGTTAATGGGCCTTTGGCCTCTCCCCACTCTATTATATCTTGGCCGGAGAAAAATTGTAAGCCGTTAATACAAGGCACTATCATGGCATCATTTTGTGGTAATGGTTTCTACACATTTTACTTCAATCTTAGAGCGGATCGTGATTTAATCTTCTGGAATGGGCCTTACTTTATGGGTGACCAAGGACTGTACCTTCACCGTTGGAGCCCCAACTTCAACCCTGATTTTTAAATCCCCTCAGCTGTCCCTGTGTGGGTAAAAATCCCTTTCTTACTTCTCCACTGTTGGAACCACTCCACCTTCAAATCCATTGGCAACAGTTTAGGAAAGTATATCGACTGTTTTGAGCCAAAATATGTACTATTCACATGTTCCTGCATCTGTGTTGAATTAGCTCTAGAGAAATGCCTTCCTGAAGCTATCAAATTGTGCGTGGATAACTAGGCCCATATCCAAGAAGTGGACTGTGACCAGATACCGTTCAAATGAAAATCCTGTCATGAATACAGAGAGTTTGCTCATGAATGCCTGAAACGAGAGACAATAGAGGTTCAAGATGATCCAGGACAATGGCAGGCAGCAAATAAAACCAAGAAAGCATCAAAATCCCAGAAAAATCGTACAGGAGGAACCTCAAATCTTGGGGGAAAAGAAGCCACTGCTGCTCCATAGCAAAAAAATGTAGACCCAGCTGAGACACAACCATCAGAAAAAGGAAACCATTCAAGTGGTAGTCCATCTACTTCGGAAAATTTGAATAGGTTTGAAGCTCTCACTGACATGGCACCTAAGGAAGATAGAGGAGAAAAGACGCCGGAAAAAGCCTCGCAAAACCACAGAGTTGGAGGGAAAGGGGAAGCTAAAACCCATGAAAAAACATACATAGAGGAAGGAGGAATGTCAAAATAAGAAGAGGGAGAAATTGGAGAGGAGAATGTTGCTTCACCTCAGGGTGCAGCAGATGATCAGGGCACAGAAAAAGGCACTCACACTGAGCATCATGCCAGAAGATTAGGAAGGAAATCCAATAGAGAAATCAGGCAGGCCAAAGCAGAAAAAGACAAAGAATTAGGGCACCAGACTACAATTATTCGCCAATTAACAAACCTGAGCAGCAAAGGAAATAAGAAGGGTAATCAAGCAGGCTCATTAAAAGGCATATCCCACTCAAAGAAGTGATAAATGAAACTAGTTTCCTGGAACTGCAGAGCACTCGGCACTAGAAAGAGAAAAGCAGAAGCCATGACACTAATAGAGAAAGAGAAGTCGAGCATTGTAATTATGTAGGAAACAAAGTTGAATGAGGTGGATATCATTACACATCACCCCAAGATATGGAACAAAGGTGAGCTGGAGATAGTGAGCTCGAGTGGAGCCTCGGGCGGTGTATGCACCTTGTGGGATCCCGCAAACGTCCTCCTGGTAAGCACTTTAATATCATTTCATTGGATAGCAAAAAAAAAATTTGTCAAAAATATAAATTACACTATTACAATCATAAATATATGCATTCCAAATACTTATGCTGAAAATAAAGACTATTGGAAGTCCCTTCAAGGCCTCAAGCACACAAACTATGGCACAAATTGCATTTTAGAAGGATATTTCAATACAGTACTAAAACAAGACGAAAAGAGAGGACGGACAATGGTAAGAGAAATTCATCAGGAAGACTTCGAAGACCTAATAAGGCAGTTAAATCTCTTCGATGTGAAGCTAAGTAAATTTAAATACACTTGGAATAATAAGAGGACAGGACCGGGACACATAGCAGCAAGGTTAGACAGATTTTTAACTTCAGATCTTTTGCTATCTTCACCCTTCTCAATATCTTCAGAGATCTAGCCTTGGTGTGGATCGGACCACTGGCCGATCACGCTCCTTATTTCTCCCCCAGTTAACTATGGGCCAATACCTTTCAAATTTTCCCCTCTATGGATAGAAACAAATGGCTTTTCTGAAATGATCATTGCTTCCTAGACTTAGTGGGTAAATGAAAGCACTATAACCATTTCGGAAAGGAAAGTAAAAAGGTTAAAAGCATACATCAAAGAATGGCTAAAAACATACAATGAAAATCTGTCTCAAAATGTCAAAACAGCAGAAGACAATCTTGCAAAAAAGAAGGCTCAAATAGAAAATAATGAAGTTGACAAGGGGGACTTCCAAGAAGAAATAAAATTGTTCCAAACATACCATGTGAGCCTGCGACAAGAGGAAGATATGTGGCACCTCAAGTCATGCAATAGTTGGCTCAGCTCAGGAGACAGGAACACGAAATATTTTCAAAAGCAAGCAAAATTTCAAGAGATCAAAAATGGCATCACCCAAATTCAGTATGGAGCCCAATCTCTTGACTCCTTTCCTGAGATTAAGGATGTTTTTGTTGATCACTTCTCTGCCCTGTAGCATGATGACCAGCCCTCGACCCCCATTAGTGAAGCCTTATTCTTGGACCCGATTCCTTCTCTAGTGACCTTTGATGCCAACAAAATCCTTGATGCTCTTCTTGATCCTCAAGAAATTCAAAAAGCGGTATTTTCCTTTTCTCCAGATAAGGCCCCTAGACCTAATGGCTTCACTGGTAGGTTTTACCAAACCTATTGGCATCTAATAAAAAGAGACTTATGTCGAATGATCGGGTACTCCTTGAAGATCTCTTACATCGGTGGTGGAATAAATTCTGCCTTTTTAGCGTTGATTCCAAAAGAACGAAATCCATCCTCTTTCTCGAGATTTAGGCCAATTTCCCTCTGCAACTTATCTTATAAAATTATTTCCAAAATCCTAGCCCTTAGACTAGAATTCCTCTTGCCTCTTCTCATCTCTCCCAAACAAGGCAGCTTTTTCCTAGGAAGACAAATCTATGACAATATAATCTTAATCCAGGAAGCCATCGACTCAAGTTGGAGACGGGAGGAACAAGGAATGGTCATTAAATTGGATATGGCAAACGCATTTGAAAGGGTTCGGCACAAATTTCTCCTCAACATAATGAAGAAGATGGGAATTTCAGAGACCTTCACCGGATGGATAGAGAAATGCATTTCCAAGCCTGGATCTCTCCCCTGATTAATGGTAGGGGGGTTGGTTTTTTCCAAGCATCAAGAGGTCACCGATAAGGGTGTCCCCTATCACCCTTTTCATATTTTTTTGTCGGAGAGGCCATTATTCACAGCCTTAAGTAGCAAGGATCTCTCAACACAACCTAAGAATTAGATTTAAAGAAGGAATCAAAAGCATAAATCATCGACAATTTGTTGATGATATGGCTCTTCTGGGTGGAGCCTCTTTGGTCATAGCTAGAAGATTAAAATATTATATGCAAAAATTCCAAGAAGCATCTGGAGGGAAAACAAGTGATGCCAAATGTATAATATACGAATTAAATATCTCCCATAGAAAGGCAAAAAAAATAGAAGAAATATTGGGGTTTAAGGTAGAAATAGAATGGAAGGAATTTAAATACTTAGGAGTCCCAATTTTCTTGAAAAGGGCCAGTCCTAGGCCTGACATGTTGGGTTTGTGTTATATTCTTTCCACGGCTAATTACGTGCAGGGGGGTCACAAGGGGTGCGATAGCCCCCCCTGTACGTTGCGATGGGTGCAACGTTGGGGGGGTCACAGGGGGAGCGGTAGCCCCCCCTGTCAGGGTTCGAGGCAGCGCCCCGGAAATTTTTTTGGTCCTTTTTTTTCGGTGGGCAGATCCACCCATGGTTTTGTGCATGGGTTTGCACATGGTTTTGGGGTACAATGGTTTTCGACCCCTGGGATTTTGTAGATCTGGTCAAGGGAACTACGATTATGTTCTAATCTAGGGTTAATGGATTTGGGTTTATGTATGCTTCGGCATGTATATATCTGTTGTAACACTAAAAGGAATATAATGAAAAATCAAGCTTGTCATCCCGATTTGGGATCCAGGGGAATATCTCTGTGTTTATTTGTGTTATGTTTTATGCACTCACTATTGTTTATTTTCTGTTTTAAGATTCATTAGTAGATAATTTCTGTACAGGGTTAAAACCTTCATTTGGTATCAGAGCAGTTTCGGCTTTAAGGGGACGCCTTTGTTGTTGAGGGGTTTTTTTCTCGGGCTTGAGGTAGACCCTGTTCAATGGGAGATCTACGAGATCGATTCTTGCGGTGAAAGAATATGGTGAGCGGCGGGAAGATAGAGATCGAGAAATTTAATGGTCAGAGTTTTGAGTTGTGGAAGCTCAAGATGGAGGATCTGCTGGTGGATAAAGATCAATGGATCACAGTAGGTCTGGGTACTAAACCAACGAAAATGTCAGATGAAGACTGGAAGAAGCTGGATCGAAAGGAAAAGAGCACAATATGATTGTGTGTCTTAGATTCAGTATTGTTGAATGTATCTAGGGAAGTTACGGTGAAGACTTTGTGGGACAAGCTAGGGACTTTGTACCAATCTAAGTCTCTGGTGAATAAATTGTTCCTGCGTAGAAAGCTGTATAACCTGAGGATGAAGGATGGAGACTCGGTGATAGAGAAATTGAACGCCTTCAATACTGTGGTAAGTCAGTTGTCATCTGTTGATATTAAAATCTCATATGAAGATAAGTGCATCAGTTTATTGTGTTCTCTACCAGACTCGTGGGACAATCTAGTTATTGTGATAGGTAGCAATACAACTACCTTGTTTGATGACATTGTCTGAGTCTTGCTGTAAGAGGAAATGAGATGGAGAAATATGGAGGGTCAGAATGGAGATGTCTTATATGTACGAGGAAGGTCCCAGAACAGAAACAAGAATAAGGTTTCAAGTGGGAGGTCTAAATCTACTAGAAATTTTGTAAAGGTGTGTTGGAAATGCGGAAAGGAAGGGCACTAAAAAAAGGACTGTAGATCTAAAGCTCCTGAGAAAGGAAAGGGATCTGATGATGCTCCTTTTGCAGAGGCAAAGACCACCTTGGATGAAGGTGGGGATGTGTATTTGGATTCTTCTTCAAATACACATGTAGATCATGAGACATGGTTGATTGATTCAGGCGCATCCTTTCACTTCACTCCCCATAGGGAGTGGTTCTGCGAGTATGAGAAATATGATGGCGGTGATGTCTTCTTAGGTGATGATAGGAAGGTTAGAATCGTCAGACGTGGAAAATTCAAGTTAAAGATGCAAGGTGGAAGGATTAGAACACTTCCCGGTGTTCTGCACATTCCTGCATTAGCCAATTTTTGTAAGCAAGATGGATGACGCAGGTGTAAAAACAGTGTTCGAGAAAGATACCTATAAGATGGTTCGGGGAGCACTGGTAAGCAGAATCGCTGAGTTTTCCTTTTGGTGCTAAGAGGGCGAACAAGATATTGGAGCTTGTGCACAATGATGTGTTTGGACATGTGTCGGTTCCATCACTAGGTAAGTCTGTGTACTATGTTTCATTCATAGATGAATTCTTAAGGAATACATGGATATATTTCTTGAGGAAGAAATCTGAAGTCTTTGATAGATTTAAAGAATTTAAGGCTCTGGTGGAAAACTAGATAGAGAAGAAGATAAAGGTGCTGAGGATAGATAATGGTGGGGAGTTCTGTAATAAGGAATTTGAAGAGTTCTGTAAGAATTTTGGTATAGCACAGCAGAAGACTAATCCATACACACCTCGGCAAAACAGAGTTGTAGAAAGAATGAATAGAACGCTGATGAAAAAGGCAAGAAGCATGCTCAGTGGTACCGAGTTAGGACAAGAATTCTGGGTAGGCGATTGGAGGCGCATGTTGTGGTTGGATCTGCCTTCATCAGTGTTGGAGGATAAGACTCCACATGAGGTATGGACTGGTAAGAAACCCTCTCTTTCACATCTAAGGGTATTTGGATGTGATGCATATGTACATGTTCCAAAGGAGAAAAGGACCAAGTTGGATAATAAATCTGAAGGGTGCATCTTTATTGGGTATAAGGATGGTTTAAAGGGTTACAAGCTTTGGAACCCAGAAACAAGGAAGGTTGTGTACAGCCGAGATGTGGTGTTTAGAGAAGTGAAAGATGTTGTTAAACATGAGGTCCTACCAAAGGAACCTGAGAAGATAGAGTTTGAGCTAAAGGAGGATGAATCAGACTCTACAACAGAAGAAGACTCAGAAGATGAAGAGCCACAAACTCCAGCTTTGAGAAGATCAGTTCGGGAAAGAAGGCAACCCGAAAGGTATAGTCCATCTGCTTTCTGTTCAGGTTTTGCCTTAACTATAACTAATGATGATCTCAGAACTGTCAGGAAGGTAGTAGATTCAGAGGATGGAAAACTTTGGAAGGAGGCCATGGTTGATGAAATGGCATCCTTGCATAAAAATAAGGCAAGGGATCTGGTGGAGTTGTCGGCTGGAAGGAAGCCCATCGGGAGTAAATGGGTGTTTAAGAAGAAGATGAATGTAGAAGGAAGGGTGGAGAAATACAAAGCTTGGATTGGTAGCGAGGGTTGTTCGGAGTCTTTGGGAATTGATTTTGATGATATTTTTTCTCCTGTTGCCAAGGTTACTTCTATTAGATTACTTTTATCTGTTGCTACTGCATTTGATTTTGAGATAGAACAGATGGATGTGAAGACAACATTTCTTCATGGGGATCTAGAAGAGGAGATCTACATGAAGCAACCTGAAGACTTTATGGTGAAGGGTAAGAAAGAACTGGTATGCAGGTTGAAGAAGTCTCTGTATGGGTTAAAGCAGTCACCAAGGATGTGGTATCAGAAATTTGATACCTATATACAGGGACTTGGCTTCACCAGAAGCAAGGAGGATCACTGTGTTTATTTTAAATTAATTGGTGACCGTGTTATTTATTTGGTATTGTATGTGGATGATATGTTGTTGATTGGAAATGACAAAGAAATTATCCAAGATTTTAAGACCCAACTGTTCTCCAAATTCGACATGAAGGATCTTGGTGCTGCAAACTATATTTTGGGCATGGAAATTAAGAGATATCGGGCAAAGAGGAAGCTCTGGTTAAACCAAAGGAAGTATGTCGAGACTATGTTGCAGAGGTTCAATATGCAGGATAGTAAACCCGTGAATGTTCCAATTCTTGTAGGTACAAAGCTGTCTACTGAACAGTGCCTAAGACACAAGAAGAAGAGGAGGATATGTCCCGTGTTCCATATGCAAGTGCAGTGGGTAGCCTGATGTGTGCAATGGTCTGTACTAGACCAAATGTTGCACATGCAGTGGGAGTATTGAGCATGTTTATGTCAAACCCAGGGAAGGAACATTGGACAACAGTGAAGCAGGTTTTCAGATATTTGCGTGGCACTAGTGATTATGGCTTGTGCTACCAAGGAAGACCAGGATTGGAAAGAGTGTTGGACATTCGTGGTTTTTTTGATGCTGACTGGGATGGAGATATAGACCAAAGAAGATCTACAAGTGGGTATGTGTTTAGCCTAAGTGCAGTCAGTTGGATGAGTAAAAGACAGTTTGTAATGGCTCTTTCAACTACAGAGGCAGAATACATGGCAGCCACTCATGCAAGCAAGGAAGCAGTTTAGTTGCAGAGATTGTGTTCAAGTATGGGGTTGGTGCAGCAAGCTATAAGGATAGACTGTGATAGCCAAAGTGAAACTTTCTTGGGTAAGAACCCTGCTTATCATTCAAAGACAAAGCACATTGATGTTCAATATCACTTTGTGAGATATATGGTTGAAGCTAAAAGGGTGTTGTTGGTAAAGATGGACACTTTGAAGAATGTTGCAGATGCATTGACAAAGTCTGTGAGAACTCAGAGGGTCTCTTGGTGTAGAGAAACAATGGGTGTTGCAAATTTGGCTAATGACTCAGCTCTCCTGTGGCCCCTTGCAGAAAGAAAACAACAAGTGGGATAATGTTGGGTTTGTGTTATATTCTTTCCACGACTAATCACATGCGAGGGGGTGACAAGTACCGCCCCCCTTGTCGGGGTCCGGGGCAGTGCCCCAGAAATTTTTTTGGTCCTTATTTTCTAGTGGGCGGACCCACCCATGGTTTTGTGCATGGGTTTGCACATGGTTTTGGGGCATGATGGTTTTCGGCCCCTGGTATTTTGTAGATCCGGTCAAGGGAACTACGGTTATGTTCTAATCCAGGGTTAATGGATTGGGGTTTATGTATGCTTCGGCATGTATATATATGTGTTGTAACACTAAAAGGAATATAATGAAAAATCAAGCTCGTCGCCCTGATTCGGGATCTAGGGGAAAATCTCTGTGTTTATATGTTTTATGTTTTACGCTCTCGCTATTGTTTATTTTCTGTTTTTAAGATTCGTTTGCAGATAATTTCTGTACAGGGTTAAAACCTACATGGCAAGGCATGATTGAAAAAATGAAACAAAAAATAACCAATTGGGGAGGGATTTGGATAAATCTAGCAGACCGTCTCATTCTTATCAAATCAGTGTTGTCTTCTCTTGCTATATACCAGTTTGCGGTCCTCCAAGCTCTGAAGTATGTCCTACAACAACTTGGCAGTTTCATAAGAAAGTTTCTATGGGAAGGAGGGAAGCAAACAATAAGGAAATATCACATGGTAAACTATAAGTCTATTACAGCACCCAGGCAACATGGAGGAATCGGAATTTGAGACCCGATATTAACGAACCCAACAATTGGGGCCAAACTTTGGTGGGGGCTACTCACAAATCCTGAAGAATGGTGGGCTCAAGTGATAAGAGGAAAGTATTTCAAGCAACATGAATAGGAAAATAGGTATATTCCATCCACCCAAGGCTCCCCAATTTGGTGTCTTCTTCTATCCTCACCTCCCTTAATCACTCAAAACATCAGCAGAGTTCCTGGAAATGGTCTGACAATCAAAATTTTGGAGGACAGAATAATGAATAACACCCCTCTAGCAGAACTGGAACAACTGAAACCCCTTTGTGATCACTTCATATCGATTAATATCACAACCTTGGCACAAATATCAGTATGGGATGACAAGAGGAATTGGAAAGGATGGCTTCTGTCGGATATCCTCGAAGAGCTGAATGAGCACAAAAACGATCTATTAAATCTTCTTGAGGGGTGCTCCCCAATTTCGAGAGATAAAATGGATAAATGGTGCTGGAAGAACACACGCTACTCAGTCAAATAAGGCTACACACATCTCCTCTTCGAAGAATAGGTCCCTCCCAAAAGTGGGATATGGAATCGTATCTGGAAGCCAAATGCTATCCCCAAAGTAAATTACTTCAACTGGCAGCTAAATCACAAGAAAATACTCACACAGGACAACATTAGGAAAATATGTATAAGCAAGGCGACCAGGTGCCCTCTTTGTGAACAAGAAGAAGAAACCATAAACCATTTATTCATAAAATGCTCCTTCAACAAAGAAGTCTGGAAGGAGGCTTTCGGGAAGATATTCTCCAGAATTGATTGGACAACAGAGACCTCCATGTTCTTCTCAACACCAAAAAAATGGTACAAAGGCAATCTCCAAACTAAAACAAATCAGAAATACATCCTTAAATCTCTTCCAAAGTACATCTGCTGGAAGATTTGGATGGCAAGAAACAAATTGATCTTCAAAATGAAAAAGCCTGCTTCCAGAGTTTCAGCGCTCTCAGCCCTATCCTTCTGTTTCCAGTTCAAATCCCTGCAACTTGACCTGTCGTTAGATCTTTTAGAACTGGAATGGCTGTCTCCATGGTCCTGGAGTAGGAAAACAAAAATAACAAAGGTGGATCCTCCTAGCTGGTGTTTCAGAAGCACCCAAACAAAGCTAATGGATGAGATAAAGAAGAAATGGAATTGGACTCTTATGTTCGATCGAGCCTCCAAAGGAAACCCAGGGGAGGGTGGGGGAGGAGGGGTCCTCATTGATCTTGATGAAAAAATAAGGCACAAATATGTATGGGTGATAGGCAAAGCCACCAACAACCTAGCGGAGGCAAGTGGCCTGTGGCTCAAAATCACCATAGCAAAAAAAAAAGGTGTGAGACATCTGTGGGTACTAGGGGACTCCTATTTCCTAATAAATAACCTGGTTCAAGGGAAGGAAACACAAAATGCTAGTATTAATCAAATGTTAACCAGAATTAAGGAGGTAGCAAAGGAATTTGAAGGCATCCAGTACATGCACGTGCTCAGATTGCTAAACACTCAAGCTGATGAGTAGGCTAATAAAGGGTGCAGATTTCTGAAGGGAATATTCGACATCGATGGAAATGTTGACACCAAATCTATCCCTTAACCCGTTCATGCTTACTGGCTCAAATATTGGGACCTCAACCCCAACATTCATAGGAAAACCATGGATTAGGAAGCATCATTTCTTTTAGATAGCGTTGGAACAACATTTTGGATGGAACTTCAATTGGATGGAACAACTTATGGATGGAATAACAGGTGGAACAACATTGGATCAGTAGTTGGAACAGTAGACGGAACAACAGTTGGAACAACAAACAGAACATCAGATGGAACAACAGTTGGAACCGCAGATGGAACAGTAGTTGGAACAACAGATGGAACATCGTTGGAACAACATTTGGATGGAAAACAAAGGAACATCAATTCCTTTGGACATAATTGGAACAACACTCACCATGGGCAGGATATGAACAACATTCGTTATGGATAGCTTTGGGCAGCACCAATCTAATTTTAAATAGACAAGCACAAATGCACATACCTCAGTAACTCATTTTGTAAGCTCTATAGCACACATGGAAATGGAATGCACCGTAGATATAGGAAAAATAGAAATAAGGTGTCTATGAAGATTACCTTGTATGTAAGTAGGGAAACTTTTTTCGAATTTTGGCATGAAAATGATGCGATGTAATCATCCGACTTAATGCCATGATCCGGACGCAGATTAATGAAATTACTACTATTCTTTGTTAAAAAAAAATACATATTTGAATGAATAAATGGATTCAACACCTTGAAAAACCCTTAGGACACTTGAATTATATAGATTAAACAACTTAAACTCAAGTTTTTCAAGGTAAAAATTTATTGAAATAATTTGATAAGGGAAACAAGTGTTTGAACAAAATTTGAAATTTAAGAAATTTAAGGCCAAAAAAATTTGTACTTTATATTTGACCAAATTTATATTTGACTAAATTCATGAAAATGAATTAATTAAAATAAATTAAGCATAAATCATGGATTAAAACATTATTAACCATTGACTAATTTATGATAATAAATAAGAGTTAATAATCATTAGTGATAGAAAAATAAATAAATACATAAATAAAATAATATATTAAGGAGAATTGAGAATTAAAGTGGTAACAATTAAATTGAGGATTGAAAAAAGAGTATTAATTAAAATAAAATTTAGTTGAAATTTAAAGTTAATCAAATAATAAAGTAAATTAAGAAATAGTTAAAAATACCAAAGACCAAATGAAGAATTAATGATTTAAAATCTAGTTGTCTTTAGTGCTATTTTTAGGAATTTATTAAAATCACAAGTTTGATGGGTAACCCTACATAATCGAAGTAACTTAAGAGTTTTTTAGATGCTAATCTATATAGTCAAAAAACCAATTTAAATAATACAAATCAAAACTTCATGTCAAAGTTTTAAGATAAGAACAAATTAAAAATAAAAATTAGAAATAATTAAAACTTAAGAAACAAATTAATAAAAAAAATACAAAAATTGAAAATAAAAAATCAATCTAAGAATTAATTAAAATTTAGATTAATAATTAATAAAAAATTTAATTAAATTGACCTAATCTACCTTGAAAATTAATTAATTAAAAAAAACTTTATTAAAATTAAAATTTAAAATTTAAAAATAAAACAAATAAGACTAGCATGAGCTTATCGTTTAATGTGGATTTCAACGGCCTACCTCACTTGCTCGTTGATTCTTTGTTCTTTGATGTGGATTTCACCTAAGTCACCAGGTCCGTGTTCGTGTTCAAGTTCGACGACATTGAAATTCGAATAAAGTTCGGCACCTAAAATTTTGCCGATAAAGTTCGGCATAAAATTCGACATATAGAAATTAATATATATAGATTAAACATGTTGAAAGATAAATATGATGCACATAAATAAATAAGCATGTCAATTTTCAAAGTGCATAATGCACATTGCAAACACATAGGATTACTGCTCAAACATTTATATCATTTCCACATATAAACCATGAAAGCGAGTTCCAAATTTCCAATAAAGAACCAACTTCAGTTTTCCATACATAGTAAACAAGGTAGAAATTCATCATAGACATTAGCAGTAGCTAGTAGCTACTATAGTCTAGCACCCATAAGAATATCAAATTCAGCGAAACGAACAAAATATATAAACTTTAAGATGCTAGAGAAGAATGAAGATCTCTGAATGGCACTGATCATTTATTCCCCTAGATACTAGATTTATGCTTGCAACTCAAATCCAAATTTGAAATCTGAAGCAAAGTTGAGAGTGACTTTTCTTCATCTGATTATGCATGTGATCTCACCCATTTGGAATGCCTTCATTAAATGAAGCTAATCCAAAAACGTGCATGAAAAAGGTCATAAATTTAGCATCCCTTTCTGCAAAAAATAAACCACCATAACAGTAAGAAAAGCATAATAAATCAAACAAAAAGGAAAATCCCTTCTCCCTCTTTCTGCTTGCTAAAACAAGCCTAACAGCGAAACTTAACAAAATCTAAAACAACAAAACCTAACAACTAAACGAACAAAATCGAATTTTTACCCGAATTTCAAAAAAAAATTGTTGATGTTCGGCTTGAAATTCGTTTTCGCCTTCATGTTCTTGTTCGCCTTCATGTTCGGCTTGAAGTTCGGCGAAAAAATTCGAATTTGTTCAAATTCGGTTCAAATTCGGTGAATTTCGAACTTCAAGCATTAAGTTCGCCGAACCCGGTGACTAAGGATTTCACAAGCTGTAAATAAGTAGTTTTTCAATGGCATTAAATGAACTGATATATGCTTGTTGTTAGATTTTGATTATATACAACAAACTCGACTCATTTAATGACCATCAGCAGGCACCACTTATTTGTTGCCCATTTCAACGCCCTGCTCACTTGTTTCATGACTTTCTGAATTTATCTCCATGGTCAAATTCGGGCAGCTAATGAAAGTCAGTTATTCTAATGGGTATGCAGCCAAGTCTATACATTTTCATACTTTTGAAAATACGTTCCAAACTGACAATGACTTCAGAGTGCCTTGCTCTAAACCTGCAATTGTTTGCTCATTTCATGTGTGAAATGGTAGTCAGAAACTCTATTTAATAGAGTAAGTTGGATCTCAGAAACTCTATTTAATAGAGTAATCTGAATGTAATTTGTGCGTGTGTGTTTACACATACACATTATGTGTAATATATGAGTGTCTTTTCAGTAGTTTTATCATGGTATCAGAGCTTCAGGTGTAACCTGGATAGGTTTGTGTATAATTTTATCTTCCATACATTTAAATCATTGTGTTGCGTGAGTGTGTGGGTTGTCACACTTTCGTGAGTGGAGCTGGGACTTTGGAAGTGTCGACCCCACCTGAAGAGATTGAGATCGATCTCTGCATACATCTGTTGTTGGCATTGTTTTGGAGCAAGTGTCTGCTGCATTTCGGAGAAGGTTAGAAAGTCGGCGGTGTTTCTGGTGTTGTTTGTTGCGTTTCTCCACTATGTTTCAGAGGAGGGCGATATTTGAGTTTAAATGACACATACAAGGATAGATGTTGTACACTCTCTGAAGTATTTGACAAGGCTTCTGAACACAACAGACCAGTAGAGTTGATTTTCAGATTCTAGATTACTTGACATGCAAGATAACAATGGAAATCTTCAAGGATCCCGTAATAACTCCAGGTGGCATAACATATGAAAAGTCGGCTCTTTTGGAGCATCTTCAGAAGGTGGGAGAATTTGATCCGGTGACACAGGAAACGCTAAGAGCTGATCAAATTATACCAAATTTTGGATCTAAAGCGTGGTGGATGGGATCTCAAAGCATAGTGAAAACATGACGACGGATGAGAGTAGTTGTTCAAGGGCCAACGCCAAACCAATGAATAGATCGAGCTATGGTGGGTGTAATGTTTTTTCCGTGGAGTGGGAGAAGGAGTGAAGAGTGGATTGTTTTCACCACTTCCAATTTTTTATGGTTAAGTAGTGTTATGAATTGTTTGTAAATTAAGTAAGGATGAATTTTTAAAATCAGATAAAAAGGTCATGATGTAGTAGCTGAATCTAGATACATTCCGTATTTAGACTGCTCCTCTATATAGCTAGTGAATACAACGGTTGGCACCCATGTATCTCGGTAGATGAGAGTTCGTCCATAGAATGACTAGCAGTTTAGTTATGTGTCTGAAGCCAGTACTTAAGAGATCGAGTGGAAGTAAGGCTCAATATGGATGGTTGTCTAGATAGTATGGGAGTTGCGAATCTAGGGAAGGATCCCTCATTCGTTGAAGATGTAGAGTCTTCTAATGAAGTTATGCGACAGATTGGGATGATGTCCAGTAATTGACTTCGGGAGGTCCTTGATTTGGGAGTTGAGAAAGCGAACTCGGGAATCCAACTTGCCAACTACACCTTTACGAGAGTTTTGAGGCAACTTGATGGAGCATCTACTGATAAGCTAAAGAATGATTGATTATTTTGTTATTTATGAGTGATTGCGCCGAGAGGCGCATCTATAGCCCAGGTATGACCCCGATGTCAGGTGGGTCACGTCCTCAATGTCGGTTGAAATTTAAATTAAATTAAAAATAAAAAATAAGTGTGGGCTTAACAAATAAGTTTTAATAATCATATAAATAAACAAAAAAAATTAAAACAACTCTGGTCGAACATAGAGGTGAGTCGTATGCTGTGAATGAAGAGACGGATGCTGTGAATGAGGTCGAGCTGATGCTCAATTGGGTTAAAAGGTCTCTGGAAGATGAAATTGGGTTGAAGGTGAAAACAGATAATAATTTCGAGTCCACCCATGAGAAGCGCAGCACTGATCAGATGGGTTCAGATAAGCAAGGCGAATTAAGTGTTGAGGCGAATTCTGAAATTGGGTTGAAGGCTCAAACAGATAATAATTTGGAGTCCACCCATGGAAAGCGCAACACTGATCAGATGGGTACAAATAAGCAAAGGCGAATTAACAGTTGTGGCTAATTCTGAACGGACGACGACGATGTTCACCTATCACGACGATGTTCTTGGAGACCCTGATTTATTCGTAGACCATATTACTCCCGATGAATTGGGAATCATGATGCAGAACTATATCAATCGAGATACAGTGCCAGATATCATGTATTCGGACACCTTGCATGACTATATTGACAGTAAGGAAGCTTCGTAC
This sequence comes from Pinus albicaulis, assembly GCA_034641835.2. NCBI lineage: Eukaryota > Viridiplantae > Streptophyta > Pinopsida > Pinales > Pinaceae > Pinus > Pinus albicaulis. The sequence goes on from CM076572.1 coordinate 1,331,799,908, forward strand.
GGGTCTCTGTGGGGATGATATTTGGCTGTTGAACAAACATCCCTTCATTACAAATGATTTTGGATCACCACAACAAGAAGAATTTGGAATTGGTGGAGGCAATCTAACTTTCGACCACTAGGATGGTAATTGTAATGTATTGAGAAGAAACTTGGCCTCGAATTGTATGTTAAAAGCATATTCCAAGCGGAAGTGTTTGTAGCCGTTTTCTTTGAGCTGGCATAGTTTTGAAGCTCTCTGTAACGTGTCTCTCAAAATTGTATCTTACAAGACGAAGGCCAATGCGGATTCTTCGTTTTCCCTTAACTGAACTTGTAGTTTCCTGTTATTTAATTATTTTTATCCTTTTAGAAACTGTTCTGGCAGTTCTGCATACATTTTTTTAAAACGTCATCGATAAAATATTTAACCTCCCTCTCAAAGACTTGCTAACAATCTCTACTCAAGCTGATTACTGATCGTCTCAGTTTGACCTAGTTCTATTTCGGGAGGATACTATAAAATCACTGTGGATTTCGAACGCTTCAATCTACTAATCTGTTAATAGATTTGTTTTAAAATATTGTGGTCACTTCATATAAGCTTAATTACAGTCTCAATACCATTAAAGGAAGCGTTTAAAGGCAGGCATAAATTTGAATACATACCTTCTTTATGACAGGGAGATTAAGCTATTTTTATATTATCCCATTGTCATTCCAATTTTGAAAATATTTTGGAATTTGAGTTATATATTGTATTATAAGGAAGTTTATATTTTTGTGAATATTTTGGAATTTGATAAATAATTTGAAGTTAATGCATTTAGTGTATCCAATCTTTAATCTTAGACTTGATTTTTTAGTGTAATGTAAAATTTTAATATGTCGGAGTGTATATAGATGTGTAGATGTCATGTGAGTAATGTAAATTTTTGATATATTTACCACTTTAATACCAGAATACCATGGGCCAAAGAATATATTTATAAAAGAGGTATGGTAAATAAATAAAATATAAGTAAACCATATATATGGTAAATAAATAAAAAGTCGTTTTATTTTTACTCCATAATCCTATTTATATTTATGAACACCAAAAGGTGGTTTTATTTAGGTGAATCCCGAGCTAAATACCATGGGCCAAATTATTATTAATACATGCCAAAAAAACATTATTAACCCTAATATTAATATTAATATTAATATTATTATTAATTTTAATATTCACATTATTATATTATAATATTAATATTATTAAATTTAATTAATGTAAAAATGTACCACTTTAATACCATGGGCCAAATTATTATTAATACATGCCAAAAAAACATTATTAACCCTAATATTAATATTAATTTTAATATTGGCATTGTTGTATTATAATATTAATATTATTAAATTTAATTAATGTAAACTTTTGATATGTCTGAGTGTATAAAAATGTACCACTTTGATACTATGGGTTGAATACCATGGGCCAAATTATTATTAATACCATGCCAAAAAAACATTATTGACGCTAATATTAATATTATTATTATTATTAATTCTAATATTCACATTATTATATTATAATATTAATATTATTAAATTTACTAAATTTGGATCACCGTATGTGGGTATTTGAATACACTATATGCATTGCCTATATCAGGTAACAATAAACATATAAACGTAAATGTAAAAATAATGTTTAATATTTAACATTTAAAATTTAATCTAATGTGGGCCCTAAAAAATCACTTTTCTCTCTACATATATAAATTTAACACAAACAAAGTCTCAAATTTTATTTTTGAGGAAGCATCTCTGTGATTTTGTGAATAATGAAATAATATTTGTCAGAAAGGATTTCGAGAGTTGTTCGAAAGTGGTAGTAATAATATTTGTGGGAAATGATTTCACCATCAACGAACTTATTTCGATTGATTTGGAAAATAATATTTGCGGGAAGAGGAGCTGCAATTGATTTTCAGGTTTCATTTCTATTGCTCTTGCATTTTATTTTTTTCTACCTTTTTGTTTATGTAATGTAAACTTTTGATATGTCAGTGTATAAGGCATAAATAAAATCTTTTTATAATTAAAGAGAAGGAGAGAGGGAGGGATATAGTAACATAGTTGGAGGGTGAAGAGAGAGGAAGATATATATGTGGGAAAGAAATGAAGCGAGAAGAAGGAAGAGGGAGGATGTGAGGGAGTGGAGAGATGGAGGGAAAGAGAGATGTAGTTCAAGGGGGGAGATAGGGAAATAGATGGTAATTTATAATCCTATTTGATTGCTTGCACTAGATGCATTGATTTCAGTGTAGATGTTGATTTCAGTGTATAAGATGAGAGATGGAGGAAAAGAGAGATGTAGTTGGAGGGGGGAGATAGGGAAATAGATGGTAATTTATAATCCTATTTGATTTCTTGCACTAGATGCATTGATTTCAGTGTAGATGTTGATTTCAGTGTATAGGAGGAGAGATTGAGGGAAAGAGAGATGTAGTTGGAGGGGGGAGATAGAGAAGATGATTTCTTGCACTCGATGATTTGATTTCAGTGTGGATGGTGATTTATAATCCTATTTTTCTTGCACTATATGCATTGATTTTAGTGTAGATGTTGAGAGAGAGAGAAAGAGAGTAACATAGTTGAAGGGTGAAGAGAGAGGGAGATATATATGTGGGAAAGAAATGGAGAGAGAGGAAGGAAGAGGGAGGATGTGAGAGAGTGGAGAGATGGAGGGAAAAAGAGATGTAGTTTGAGGGGGGAGATAAGGAAGTAGATGGTGATTTATAATCCTATTTGATTGCTTGCACTAGATGCATTAATATCAGTGTAGATGTTGGCTTCTAATATTATTTTATTACTTGCACTAGATCCATTGATTTCAATATAGATTTTGATTTCTAATCTTATTTGATTACCTGCATTAGATGCATTGATACCAGTGCAGATGTTGTTTTGTAATCTTATTTGATTGTTTGCATTAGGTGCATTGATTTCAGAGTTGACGTTGATTTCTGATTTGATGTAATTGGATGTACATTGATGGTACATTAATTTTAAAGTGACTGGATTAATATTGTGCATTGATTTCAGTGTAAGCACACAAAATTATTAAAAATGTACATTAATATGATGATTTCTAATCATATTTGATTGCTTACACTAGATGCATTGATATCAGTGTAGATGTTGGTTTCTAATCTTATTTTCTTACTTGCAATAGATGCATTGATTTTAGTGTAAATACAGATAATATCAAACTCTAGATCCAGAGTAATGTATTTACATAGGGAGCAAGAAGTGGAGAGAGAGAGGGAGTGAACAGGGAGAAATAGAGGAGTATGTGTATGTTTGGAGGTGAGATAAAGAGAAAAATAAGGAGATATGGAGGGAATGGGGGAGAATGAGAGAGGGAGGGATATAGTAACATAGTTGGAGGGTGAAGAGAGGGAGAGAGAGGGAGATATAGAGAGAGAGAGAGATGTGGGAGAGAAAGGGATAAAGGGGAAGGAAGAGAGAGAGGATGTGAGAGCGTGGAGAGAGGAGGGAAAGAGAGATGGATTTGGAGGCGTGGGGGGGGAGAGGGAAGATATTTCTTGCACTCATGCATTGATTTCAATGTGGATGGTGATTTCTAATCCTATTTTTCTTGCACTATATGCAGTGATTTTAGTGTAGATGTTGAGAGAGAGTGTGTGTGTGTGTGTGTGTTGGGGCAGGAAAGAGGATTGGAAGGCAAAGAGAGAGAGAGAGAGAGGGGAAAATATAGAGGAAGGTAGGAGAGGAAGGAAAAGAGAGATGACATGAGAGAGAGGAAGAGAGTTATGGGGGAAGAGAGAAAATTGGAGGGAAAAGAGAGAGAGAGAGAGTGAGAGAGAGAGAGAGAGAGAGAGAGAGAGGAGGAGAGAGGGAGGGAGATGGAAGGATGGAGAGATGGAGTTGGAGGGGGAGAGAGGGAGGGAAGAAGGATTACATAGAGAGTGAGAAGTGGAGAGAGAGATGAAGTGACAAGGGAGATATGGAGAGAGTGTATATGTTTTGGGGTGAGATAAAGAGATAAAGAAGGAGATATGGAGAGAAGGAGAGAGGGAGAGATATAGTAACATAGTTGGAGAGTGAAGAGAGAGAGATATATATGTGGGAAATAAATGGAAAGAGAGGAAGGAATAGGGAGGATGTGAGAGAGTGGAGAGATGAAGATTGAAAATAATTTGAGATTGATCACAATGAAGATTATTTGTAATTGACTACATTCTTATTATTTTCATTTTCTATCATTCAACACTATTACATTGTCACTTTGCATTCAAAAAAATTATAATATGAGACATATTTAGCATATATAAAATTATTATATTTATATTATCTGTAGTTACATATTATTGATAAAATTAATCATATTTTCGATAGATTTTCCTTGGCCGCACATGACTGAAACCAGCCTAGATCCATCTTAACTCTGGATCTATTAAGCGCTGAGAGGGATCAAATCTCTCGAGGTGCAAACTTTTCCTCAAGTTTTGCACTCAAAAAAAGAGGTTTGCACCTCGAGAGATTTGATCCCTCTCGACGCTTAATAGATCCAGAGTTAAGATGGATCTAGGCTGGTTTCAATAAATTCATGTAATGTAACCATTAAGGGGAATGTTGGAGTTAATGCTTACATTCTATATTTGAGAAGTTGGTCTGTGATGGTTGAAAAATTCTCTCAACCTCTCTCTCTAAATTAGAAATAAGTTGGATCTCAAAAACTCTATTTAATAGAGTAATTCGAATGTAATTTTTGCGTGTGTGTTTACATATACACCATTATGTGTAATATATGAGTGTCTTTTCAGTGGTCTTATCAGGACTGAGCATGAAAATTAGTAATCGGTCAATAATTAAAATTTTTTCATTCAAAATTTTATGTAAAAATTTAGATTTTTTCATTCAAATTTTTATGACTGTCCAAGTTATTTTGAGCAGTGCATATGAGTGTTTTCTCCACGGCCGCTGCCGTCCTCGTTTGTTTTATTGACCACATAAATTTGCAACCTCAACTTATGCAAGTCAAGTCAAGATTTCAAACCCTACCGCTATCTTCATCCTCACTCGCTTTATTGTCCACAGAAATTTCTAACCCCACCTTACGCAACGCAAGTCAAGTCAAGTTTCCAAACTCCCATTGCTTCGTTTTTCACAGGAATGGTGCATATAATTGAAGGCAGGTTTCGAATTTCAAATTTGTTAGGGCTGTCAAGTCAAAATTGTATGAATTTACATATTTACAATTAGCTGTTAGAATTTTGGACGGTTAACTTAAATCTCTACCTTTCAAATTTACGATTTAATTTTTTTTTGCCACGGTCTGTGGAACGTCAAATTCCATGCCTGATTGAAGGTTTCAAACCGCACCTTACCCGTTATTCCAAACCTAAAGTTCTATGACATTATTGCTCATACCTTTGAATATACGCTCAAATTTGACCATGATTTCTGAATAAGACGCTGTTTAAACGCTGCACTGGTTCGCTCATTTTATCTCTGATATACCATTCAGAAAAGCTACGGAAGTAAGTGATCGCTAACTTGGATTTACGTTGTTTTAAAATATCTACTAAACTTCTGAATTCCTTCCTCAGACCGTGTTGTTCTGGTATTATCTCTGGAGATGTCAAGTAAGAGAGGAAATTGTCATTTTGAGACTTTTGAATATATTTTGAAATTTTCACAGATACTCTGTGTGAGTGCTTTTGTTGTGTTTGTGTTATACAAAATTACATGATGGCCGAAGCTATTTTCGTCTCTGGATTTGTTGGTGTGGGCATAGAAAAAGTATTCAACAAGATTCTCCACCGGATAGGGATTGCTATTCGCTACAAAAAAGAATTGGCTTCTCTTCAGCATCTGGTAACAGAAATCCAACCTATCATCAAGCAGATCCAGCGATACCGGCCAGTGTTGAACAGGAAGAATGGGATTCCCTCTTCTCAGTGCTATTACAAGGTTTCACCCATCAATATATGGCTTAAAAAGTTGGATTTCTTTCTCCAACAAGCTTCAGAAATGGTGCAACAATGCACAACTACACCAAGGTATAATGTTATTTTCCGATATCAATCAAGTAGAAGGATCACTCATCTTATTTCAGACATTAAAGAACATCTAGAATTGTCTCCTTTGGCTGCGTGGGGCCCAAATTCCTGAGCTCATGGAGGAACTCAAGCAGGAAATTGGGCAGAGTATGAAGGAAAGCATCGAAGCCATGCCTTCTTTAAGCAGTCCTTCCGCAACCACCTCCCAATCTCTTGCTTCAACGGGATTCTTCATCCAGGAACTTCTTATAGTCGGACAGGAGAGAGCTTTTGCAACATTTGAGAAACTAGTGATCGATTCAGGGTTCTCGTGCATTGGCATAGTAGACAAAGGTGGATCCGGAAAGACTTTGCTTCTCAAGAGAATCTTCAACAATGAAAAGGTGCGAAATGTCTTCAGTGAAGGCTTATTGCTTTGGCTCACTGTTTCGCAGTCTCTGTCTTTCAAGATTCTTGGGAAAGAACTGTGTCAGCATATAGCAATCCAAACAAACGAACATCACCTGGAATATAATATGAACCCAAAAGGCGTAAAAATATGGATGAATTTGTAAGATTCCAAACAATAAATTTTTTTGATAGATCTAAAACATATTACTGTTCTCATTTAATATAGTCTTTCATCAAGAACCAGAACACAAGAAATGCAGCCATTTTATTTATATTATTCACTGAAAGTAAAATACATGCCCAGACCATAAAATCCTACAAATGGCATGCACAACTGCTTGACAATGACAAATATAAGAAACTGAAGGCCACTTGTGAATCCTAGATGGATCCACAACATAAACATCACCGCGGGGTTTTCATCCCAGGATCACTAATAGAACTAGCCAGGCCAGGTTCTCAACCCAAGCATAATAAGATAGATAATACCAGGCTGATCCTAAATTCCTAGCTTCTCTCCCCTTTTATAGGCTCGATGGACTTTCTAGAGACTTTATTTTATTATTTTTCTCGAAAACCAAAAACAAATACCATGGGTCAATACCATGGGAAAATACCACCGTAAGTACCATGGATTGATTCTATCCACTTTGACTGGATCAAGAAAGGGAATATTACAAATCCTCCCGCCCAAAGATTGCTTGTTCTCAAGTGATCCACTTCTATCCACAACAGAAGCATTTGTACATTGATACCAGGATCTCATACAATCCGATGTGCCCTCCATGTTGAATGATCCTAAATGGATCCTTCGATACCTGGATCCCAAACAATCCTTTGACCAATCCTTTCCTCAATGGATTCTCCTAGATCCCAATACCACCTAAATCCTGGGACCTGTGGGTTATGGTACCATTTCAACTCTCCATCGTTGTCCGCACCAAGTGGTTCAAGCTGTAATTTTCCCTTGGCTATGGGTATCCTCCAAATAATCAGCCCATCAATAGAATACCAACTCATAATCTCTCACCAATCCATACTTGGGAAAGAATGAATATCTGCAAATCTACTATGTTGATGTTGTTTGATGCTCGATTCATGTTGCTCTACTTGGTTACCAACATGATGTATTTGGAGAACTCTGCCCTGCTCTTCCCCATGTATAAAGGTGGGTTGTTGGCGTTGCAAGCTTTATCTATGTATTCTTGTAGAGGGCTGCTATGGAACTACCAATTGTACTCCTCTTGCTACCTTATGAGGGATTTGAGTCGTTCCTCAACACTAGACGACTTGGTCTTTGATTCGGCACATACCCCTATGAGTTCCTATATTTTCTGTTCTTTTGTAAGGTAGTGTCTCGGACTGTCTAGACTTTCTGCTTCAACAACATAAGATCTGTCTTGAAATGCTTAATCCTTTCTCAAAAGCCTTCTATTGGAAATTCTAGTGTCGCACTGACTGTCTCTGTATTTGTTTGTACCCGATGCCCAATGACCACGTCTTCAACTTGAGCCTTTGACCAACTCTCTAGGAATGGTCTATTTTGCACATTATGTTTGTCATGTTGCTCCTCGTGATCATACTCATCATGCATACTATATTTGTCTTGCTGCCCTGCATGATCATGCTTATCATATCGATTTATTATGGCTGGCTCCTCCTTGAGTGTATTTTTCTTGGACCTCTTTACATGTGAGGATAAATTGTCCATCCTCTTTGGTTGTCTAACATGGATGTACTAGTGGACTATTGTTTATACCTGATTGCCCATACTCTTTATGGATGTCCTCCGGTGTATTTATAGACTCAACTACCACATCATCAAGAGGAATTACCTCCTTCCTTTCATCATGTACTTTGTCAATCTGATTGATCAAATTTTCTTGCAAGTTTCTCTGAAGAACATGGTGTCGTTGCTCACCATTGGTACTTGACTGCTCAGATCCTTCATAGGCCCTCTCTTGAAAACCGGTGAACCCATCTATGGATGAATCCACATGATCTAAAGAGGTCTCTAATTTTTCCATCCTTGTTGCCTCCTTATCATCTGGACATGAATGGTCCAATGCCCAAACTCCCTTGCATACAAAGCATAAGCCTTTCCTCCTTAGTTCATTCTTGTTGTCTCCACAAATATTTGTTATTTCCTCCTTGGTTAACTTCTTTTTAAGTAGTTTGATGCTCTGTTTGATCAATCCCTTAGCTAGTTCATAAGCAGCAGGTGATACAATTAGTTCATTCCTCCAAATGGCCAAAAACTTGGATCTAAATTGTTCGCAGATGGCCCTGTCTTCTCCTAAGATCAGAGACATGATCTTTTGCATGTTTGTTTTGATGAAGTTTGGATGAGACGTTGTAATTCCATTGCAGAAGTATTGGAGCATCTGAAGGATTAAATCATCACACTCTAGATCTAGCATAAGCATACCAAATCTGAATTTCACCATGCCTTCCAAAATTGTGCGCTTCTGGAAAAAAGTAAGAACGGTGGTGTTGTCCAACCCTTGGAGTGCTTCTACCATTACCCGAAAATTCCTCCTCATGATGTCATCATTGTGGGGCAATAGTGGTGTTGTTAAGGCTATGATTTTACTGAGACAAGAGGCAACCACGAGTCTAACCTTTTCACAAGCATGCTCCAAGAACCTAGGTTGTATCAAAGCAAGAATGGATGACTTCAAGGCCCAACTTGACCCTTCCCATTCTGATTTCTCTATCAAGCTCAAAGCCATATTTAATGTGTCTAGCTGTAAGAGAACATCTTTTGACTTTGTACCTAGCAATTTGGATCCAAGATCAAAGAGACACTTACTTTTTATATCTTCCTTCCGGTTATCTTTTGATTGCTGAAGGATAACATGGACCCTTTGAGAGAAGGGTCTTTTGTTCTGATCTTGCTTCTGATTTGTATGTTTTTTCCATCTTTGATCCACAGAAGTATTGTAGCCCAGAGAACCGACTGATATATCATTATGTTGATTTTTGTGGCATTTCCAAAAATAAAATGACGACATTGGCATCAATGGATCTCAATACTTAGCTAATGAGAAACATGGGAATGATCCCTGCCTAGCAATAGCTTTCCAGTCTTTCAACAATGACCATATTTGCAAGAAAGATATGAATCTTCCATACACATGAATAAATATCATGGGTACATTTATAATATTCCATACAAATGAATAAATATCATGGGTACATGTATTCATAAGAGGCTATATACAAGCTATAAATGATTTTGTCAATCATGCCTTCAAATATTTTCACAAATTTAACCCACAGACATATAAATGATTTTCCCTTCACTTATGTCTCCCAATAAAATAATTTACTGAAAAATAAAAATCCAACTAGGGTGATAAATATCACCGAAGTGAGAAATGCTGGCTAGGGTGAAAAGTAAATTTCACTAAAGTTCCTTGCATAAAACTCTCAAGCTGGCAGGATGCACAACTCTGATACCACTGTAAGATTCCAAACAATAAAAAATTTTGATAGATCTAAAACATATTAGTGTTCTCATTTAATACAGTCTTTCATTAAGAATCAGAACACAAGAAATGCAGCCATTTTATTTATATTATTCACTGAAAGTAAAATACATGCCCAAACCATAAAATCCTACAAATGGCATGCACAACTGCTTGACAATGACAAATATAAGAAACTAAAACCCACTTGTGAATCCTGGATGGATCCACCACATAAACATCACCACGGGGTTTTCATCCCGGGATCAATAATAGAACTGGCCAGGCCAAGTTCTCAACCCAAACATAATAAGATAGATAATACTAGGCTGATCCTAAATGCCTAGCTTCTCTCCCCTTTTATAGGCTTGATGGAATTTCTAGAGACTTTATTTTATTATTTCTCTCGGAAACCAAAAACAAATACCATGGGTCAATACCATGGGAAAATACCACGGTAAGTACCATGGATTGATTCTATCCACTTTGACTGGATCAAGAAAGGGAATATTACAGAATCAGAGCATGCAAACAAAGAGATTTGCCTTATTTTTAGATGATGTTTGAGGAAACGGTGAAAAATTGGTGGAAGAATTAGGTGTACTCTTGCTAACCGACCACTCGACCTCCAAATTTATTGTGAGTTCCAGGAATCATAGAGCACTGTTAGAGATGGGGGTTAATGCAGAAAGGTCCATAATAAAAATGGAGGATTTGCTCGAAGATGAGAGTTGGCCATTGTTCGGTCATAATTATTTTCCATATAATAATAGAAATCCGCCAGTAAGCATTAAGGAGAAAACAGCTAGGGTTGTGTGTTCCAAGTGTGGTGGGCTTCCCCTTGCCATCAAAGCAGTTGGCAGGTCAATGGTAGGCATTACCGATCCAAAGGAATGGGAGTTCATAGTCAGGAGGTTGCTAAAATCCGATGCCCAAGACCTTCGAGAAGCTATGTATGATCCCCTGAGGTGGAGTTATGATGCCCTGGGCAGGTACGACGTTAATCTGCAATTGTGCTTTCTATACTTATGTGTCTATTTAGAAGACCAGGTCATCTGGATGGAACATCCGATTCTACTGTTTATAGGCGAAGGGCTACATGCAAGAAAGGATGGGAAAGATGAGCATAGCCACAACCCATTTGAGGTGGGGAGAATTTACATAAACCTTTTAGAGGATCGTTTCTTGATTGATCCAACATTGAGAGATGAAGATGGGTCCGTGCTGTATTTCAGGGTGCACGACATCCTGCGTGACCTCGGAATGCAGATCACTGAACGGGAAGAAAACTTCTACTGCAGGACAGGTATGGGTTTGTCAGCCTTGAATGAAGATGAATGTTCAGGGCGCACTCGGATTTTCTTGAACCACAACAAATTGAGATGGCTTACGGTGTTGTTCCGAGCTCCAGAGATCTCCTCATTCAACTTGGCCGGAAATCCAAATCTCGAAGAGATTCCAAGAAAATTTCTTAGGAGTATGGTCTCCCTTAAGATTTTAAATTTGAATTTGACATCCCTCAGGTCATTTCCAGAGAGTGTGGGGTGTTTGAAACAGTTGGCATTCTTTGGGTTATTATGGGTGCCAATTACTAGGCTACCTGACTCACTCACAGATCTCGTAAGCCTGGAAGTTATTCTACTTGTTGGGTCTAAAATCAGAGAATTGCCATCAGACATTCATAGGCTAAAATCCATAAGGCATTTAGGGCTTGAGTGTTGTAAATATCTACAATATTTTCCTTGGACTATGTCACTGCTTACCTCTTTGCAATGCTTACTGATCGATGGTTGTAGTCGGTTGTGGAAAAAAAACGGAGAGAAAAGTCGTCCTAAAATGGTGGCTTCTATCAATGATTTGCGCACTCTAACACGGCTGAAGAAGTTATACCTGGATAACAACAAATAATTCATTAACGAGGGAACAATGGGAAGTATGGATCAAATAGAGACACTCCAATTGAGATTCATAGGTATCACAAATTTACCAAATGACCTCTTCAGTGTGTCTAAGATGAAAACGCTTTTGTTAAAATTTCCTTGTGTGGTTAAAATGGAGAGTAGGTTTTATAAATTTCAGAATTTAAGCTCGCTTAAGTTGGAGGGATGCAACAAATTGGAAGAACTTTCAGATTTATATGAACTTAAGAATTTAAAAAAATTAGAAATCATAAATTGTTCTAAATTAAAAAAAAATCCTGAAAATTTTGGTAAAAAGGGGCATTTTCTTTATTGAAAATATTTTCAATAATTTTGTTAAAAAATTTAGAAGAACTCTCAGTAATAGAAGAAGGTGCAATGCCTACCCTTCAAATATTCACTATCATGTTATGTGAAGCATTGAAGATGTTTCCAGAATGTTATTTGAATATCATAAAACTTCAAAAACTAAGACTTTGGGGTTATTCAATGGTGATAGAGAATCTAGACAAAATCAACAAAGTAAACAAAACAATAAAAATAGTAACAAAGTCTACAGCAGAGGTCATAAATATTTTAGAAAGATTGATTAGAGTAGAAATACAAGAGAATATTATTGCTATGGTGATCTTTGGTGTAATGATTTTTCTCTCTTTTTACAAGAGATAGAGGAAAGGACCATGGGTACCATGTGCAAAAGAACTTTAAGATTATGTAATTTTTACTTGGAGTCACTTTAGGCTTCCAAATTTCTACCATATATGATACTTGTTTCCATTTCTCTTGAAGCCTAATATGTTCAATATGTTTAAAATGATGTCATATGATTTCAAGTTGTTCAAAATATTTCAATTTAATCTCCAATGTAATGGTTGATGATTGAATATATTATTAGTTGAAATAATCACCTTACTTCAAATATATATATATATATATATATATATATATATATATATATATATATATATATATATATTAAAAATCTATAAATATTATTTTAATACTAATACTTTTGACAATGATAAAACATTGATATTGAATTATTACATTTTTATTGTTATATTGTATGTTGATTACAGCTTCTTATTGCACCAATTATTTATAGTTGTACCATTTGTATAGACTTAGGATCATGAAATGCTTTCTTATATATTGTATTTATTTAAAAGGAGGTTTCCCCCTAAACATGGACTCTAGTTATTGGCTTTTTATCATTTTTAAGGTGCATGGTTCATAACATTTGGCATTAGAGAATACAAACCTAGGTTTTTCCACTTCAAATATGTCATTTTAGATTTTTTACTATAAGTTACTTATGTTAGAAATATTGAGAGGGGGGATTGAATCAATATTTTGTTCCCAATTCAAATTGACTTAGATTATATGTTTGTTTCCAAAATTGTCATGTTCATATATTTCATTATCAGATCGCAATGGGGGAACTGAATCAATATTTTGTTCCCAATTCAAATTCACTTAGATTATACGTTTGTTTCCAAAATTGACATGTTCATATATTATCAAATCACAATGTTATAGATTATATATTATTCAATAAATTATGAGCAACATTAAGTGTAAGAGCTTGTAAACCCTAAAACACATAAACACATAAACTTAGGTTTTTCCACTTCAAATATGTCATTTTGGATTTTTTACTATAACTTATTTTTGTTAGAAATACAGAAGGGTGAGACTTAATCAATATTTTGTTCCCAATTCAAATTCACTTAGATTATACATTTGTTTCCAAAATTAACATGTTCAGATATTTCATTATCAGATCGCAATGTTATAGATTATATGTTATTCAATAAATTATGAGCAACATTAAGTGTAAGAGCTTGTAAACCCTAAAACACATAAGTTCACATCGATCACATATGCATCAAGATTTTAGGTGGAAACCTAGTGTGGGAGAAAACCATAGGGGCTTCACTGAAAAAGCAATACCATATTACGTGAGTTCATATTGGGGTAAAAAAAATTAGAAAAATGTAAAACAATATATTGATTATATAATAAGAGGATAATGGGTTTTTATATATTATATAGGATTATAGGTATTATAAGGTATTATTTATTGAATATTTTGGAAAACTGGCTAAAAAGTCAGACAAGTATGGAAAAATAAATGGCTGACTATCGTGAGAGTGTAGTTATGTGGAGTGAAGCGAACAAAGTTCCTTCTCAATTTAAATACTCCAGAACACTTGGAATATGAAAATATCCATGAGGATACAAATATTATTATATATAAACTATGTGAAGAATGAGATAGATGATTGAATGTTACGAGTGAGGCATGCTTATATACCTACGCAGGTGCCTCTTCAGGAAAGGTCATGTCTTATCAGACATGACCGTTCAGCCTAATTACTAATTAACTAATTTATCATTTATTTACATTATTTATTCATTACTTTGCCTTCCCCTCAAAAAGCTTTGTCCTCAAATCTTGTCGATGAAAGGCCTCGATTTCTTTTCCTGCTACGAATATCTTCTCATCTTAGGGCAGTCATCCTTGTCGATACAAGTTGATATGATCCTCTAAGTGACAAACAAAACTGTCGCACTGAGAATGGATCGGACCATCCTAAATCAATCTTTTGTGGAATCTTATGATGACTGGAAACTGGTGATGATTCGTTAGTATTATTTAGACTATCAGCTTGTTTCTGTTCTGAATACATAGCTCAGCTGAGTTTTCTGCTCCCATGATTTGGATGTCGATAGGGAACTTTTTTTGTTTGACTTTGATTTCCTTTTGGCGATGATGTTATTGAGTAGGTTACAGAACCTTCACTTAGTATGTTCCTCGTTTGTCTGGCATCTAAGTTTGTTTCTGCTGCAACTTGCTTGTCGTCCTCTTCAGCTGAGACATTTACTGGATCAATGTTCGATTTTTCTTCAACTTGAAATTCTATATTTGAAGATTTTGATGCTTCATTTTCAATAATTTGTTGCACCTTGTTTTCCAAGGACTTCTTATCCTTCTTTAGTTTCTTAATTTGCGTTAGCAATTTTTCGTTGTGGTTCTTAAGGAGAGAAACTTCTTCATTCTTGTTAGCTGTGATTTTGTCAATTTCCTTTTGCATATTTTGAATCACATTTTTACTTTCTTGAGAAATTAATTTTGAAATTTCTTGAATGTCTTCAGGTGTCACTGAATTTGGCTTTAAGTTGACGTCCTGTAGCGTTATTTTCTTCTTTTTGTAGGAGAATGTTAAAAACTTCTTTTTTGTATTAAGGACGAATGACCCTAGTGATTCCATCCAGAGAGAACCCAAAATTATATCACTATTGTTACAAAATAAGGTTTTAACGGTAAATTGGGAGACCAAGGAATACTCCCCAATACTTAGGTGTAGATTACTTATGTCGTATTGTTTTTCATTTTCATGAAATGAATTTGTTTCAGTTATATTTGATTCGGGGATCACTAATTGGTTAGCACATTTAGTACTAACATAATTATTATCTTGATTAAGATCGATAGATATGAGAACTTTCTTTCCCGCAAGTGACCCTTTGATTCTAATTAGCGCATGGACAAACATACTATAATTTTCAAGAAATATTCCTTCTTTCCTTTCCGAATTAGATTCAATTTCCTTTTCATCAATGATTGATTCCATTTTGTTTGTTGAATTGAGTTTTTAGGGTTTTTCAGGTAACCCTTCCTAACTTTCTCTTCTTTTTAATGAAGTTATTATTCCTTCAATTTTTTTTTTTAATAATTTAATTTATATATATATATATATATATATATTCTTTTAACAATTGATTTTTTTAACTCTTTTTTTTGTTGAAAGGTTACAACCCTAGTGAAACGTGGCTAACGACATATATTCACCTATAAAATATATGTCCATGTATGTGTATTTGACTCGGTTAATGTTCTCCACGTAAAAGTAAACTTACCATTCACACAGAGATTTTTTATTCCTTTACTTCTTATTTTACCTTGCAAATACCATGGGCTTCCAAAACCATGAGCTTGTAAACCACTGAAAGAATAATCAAAATAACCTTACCTACTCTTCCTTATTTCTTTTTCCTTTTTAATTTTAAATTGTCTTGGTATGTACGTATATGTACTTCTTTATATATATCTCTTTTTTTCTTTTTCCTTTTTTACTTACATATACATATACATGTACATGTACATATACATATACATATACATATACATATACATATACATATACATATATATATATATATATATATATATATATATATATATATATATATATATATATATATATATATTTGACTATATATATATTTCTTTTGATTTTCTTTTTTTCAAAAATTTCCCTTTTTTTTTCCTTCAAATTTTTAATTCTAGCCAAAGGCCTACTGGTCAAATTCTTCAAATTTTTAATTATGGCCAAAGGCCTACTGGTGAAATTCTTCAAATTTTTAATTCTGGCCAAAGGCCTACTGGTGAAAATAGAGAAACTCATAGACTAGTAGTGAAACGCTTTGACGACAACAATGTTGATGAATTTTTGATGGCAAAAGGCCTGGACTGAGGAGCGTAGCTCTGTGCAATGATGAGCAGCTAGAAGATCGAATTTCTCTAATACCAAATAAAGCGAACAAAGTTCCTTCTCAAGTTAAATACTCCAGAACACTTGGAATATGAAGATATCCATGAGGATACAAATATTATTATATATAAACTGTGTGAAGAATGAGATAGATGATTGTCTGTTACAAGTGAGGTTTTCTTTGGGAAAATGAAGGGTGAAGTCGTGAGAGTGCAGTTCCGCGGAGGGTTTTGTTGGGCTCTGTTCTGTTGGTTTCTGTTGGGAAAATGAAGGGTTTCATCTTGAGGGAGCCGAACCTGTTGGAGGCCTCAAGGTCCTGCTACTATAGAGTAAGCCCCTGCCTTTGTTCTTGATTCTAGCTTTGCTCGTGCTGGTGGGGGTTATGGCTATGTAGGATCTCATACTATTGTAAGATATGGAAAAAGACAATAATCAATTGATGTTGTTGGACTAGAAGTAATGAGACCATCTGAGTGATCGTACGATCCATGCTGAGATAAAGGTCTAAAATTCCGTCACACCACACATTTTCCTTTCTTTATCTATTAAACTATTTCCATAAAATTTGGGATGACTTTCGACAAGGAAAATTTTGTCACCTTTATTAACCAACTCTGATAGGAGGTCTATAATAGTTGTTTGTTACATCCGAGCTCCATTCCATATATAAATAATAATTTTTTGTTTTAAAGGCTTGCATTTCTTTTATCAACTCAATGTCTTTGATAATGGCTTCCCTTTTCATTGTTTTTTCATACTTTTTTTAGCTAATGCCTTTACTTTTGTTCATTCCATCCTCTCGTAGTGTTATTAGTTTAGGGAATTTTGGCATTGATATTTATGTTGAGAACCACTGGATATTTGATACATATCATCTTCCAATACCTTTTCTTATCCATAATAACATTAAGCCTCATCTGATATGTAACACATCCTTTTTGTATATTACATTTTTTTTTAAGGGTAGGAATACAAGGACCAAA
Organism: Pinus albicaulis; assembly: GCA_034641835.2. Lineage (NCBI taxonomy): Eukaryota > Viridiplantae > Streptophyta > Pinopsida > Pinales > Pinaceae > Pinus > Pinus albicaulis. The sequence continues at coordinate 1,331,817,284 of CM076572.1, forward strand.
AATGTAAAATAAAATTCTAGCTCTAGTCACTATTCACCTTGAATCACTTTGCGACACACATCCAGGTTAAAAAATAAAATAGGTGTTCACATATGAAATTGAAGGGATAGGTATATATCAAACAACTAATGAACCAACATATTATTTCACTAGGTCACTTTAGAATGGATGATGAAATTTACTACCATGATATTCAAATTTTCAACAACAACTACCGGAAGGAACTGGCTATCAGAGTAGGCCATATAATTAATAACCAATGTATGATCATCAATATCTTACTCTACCACCATTCGATTGGCCCTTGGGTTGAGGAGTAAATTTCTACAAAGGCAAAAATTTTGCAGGATCAACATAAAACTTGTCTCGAGGAGTATATGAGGTAGTAATGATGCCCTCCATCATATTTACAGAAAAATAATCCTAAATATTTCTTAAAATTTTCCTATATGGGTATTATGTTGTAATTATATGGGAGCATTGAAGTATGGAACCTTCTCATTGGTAATCCTGGTTACTACGTCTCCCTCATAGGTGGAGAAATGTTGAAACTTCCACAATATTTAGTAGGAGGACCCCAACCTCGTCCTTAACCAAAACTTCAATTTTCAGATTTGCAAACCCCCCCACTAATTGAATTTGGTTTATGTCAAAACATTATTCCACTTTTCCTTTATATACTCCATCATTACAACCCAGTGAACCCCAAAACCTTGTTTCTTCTACTGTCAATGGATAATTCAGCACACCAATAAGAAAGTGAAAGATACACACACACACACATGAGATTCTAAATTTTTTTCTCTTTGGAAATGATTCTCTTAAGGGAAGGACCTCATTTGGTAAGACCACACATTTTCCCATCCTGAACACACAACCATCTCACAATCAAAGAAATTGAACCCTATAGGGTAACAGTTGATACCTGTTGATAAGCTTTAGTCAACTAAGCAACTATGGTTAATAATTATTCCATTCTGGACAAGCTTCTTTCATTGTTAATGTTTATCTACTATGCTCAATTTATGTAAAGGTGTACTGAGTATTTTTGAATCTGCAACAGGTCTAACATCTACCAGTCCCAAGAAAATAATTGTAGGAATATCTCGTATAATTCAAATTTGGCAAGTACATTTTTCAGTATTCACTATTCTCGTAGTGCAAACAACTGTAAGTGTGAGTCTAAGAAAATAGAATTTAATGGGATAAATGGATGATAATATGCAACATTAGCAAGCATAGGCCCCATAATATAGTTGGTTCTAAATGAACCATATATATGGCGGTGTGCCATTATTTCAATGCGACCTACTATAGAAATTAATTAATGACTGCAGAATCTACGTCTTACATTAAATTTAGGTTCTACACACCATCATGAATACTTAAGGGTAGCATAGTAGGTCCACACAAGACATTTAATACTGTGTCCAAAACAACTGAAGTAGGGGTTGGTGATAGCATTTGTATAGTTTTCAAAGAAACATAGAAGGAGTTCTATAGTAGATCTTATGTAAGGACTCACCATGGAAATCTATAATAAGTCATAGAGTAAGGATGATATTCTATTAGTTATTGTAATCCAAGAATTTCTTGCTGCATAGTATATATGAAAACTCTATCACGAGGAAATTCATATGCTCAAGACTATGCTATAGATGCCATACCCAAGGACTATGATTTCAGCTTGAAAGAATCTATTTTCTAGCCATCTTTTGCAAAGTATGCACAACAACTCACATGTTTATGTACAACATTTTATGGTATTAACAAAGTTATTATTAGTCATTGTTTAGTGATGGTGGTAGCCATTCAAAATATTGTTGTACTATTATAGGTTGTATCCAAGTAGGTAATGGTCTGATGCATAGTCATAAATGGCTCCATATCTTGTGATTATACCATAAAACAATAACACTTCATCCAGTCTCTAGAAATTAGTACCATTAATAGCTTTTGTTGCTTAAAAAAATTCCTATTCTGCATGCAATCACCAATTCTTATGGCTATAGCGAAGAGGGTGTTTATATTCTATAATTACTAGTAACCATCGATTTCATAAAGAATGCAACATATGCCAACAAATATGCATGCACAATGCTACACTAAGAACAAAGTCATAATTTAATGTGTCCAACTCGCTATACTAGGAACAAAGCCCTATTTTGTGCAATTCAATGAATCATGTGTAAAATTTACACCAGGAACATAATTACTCTTTGATAGGTCATATAAAAGGAGGAGCCATATTGTCCCAGGGTTCAAGTAAACTATCCCAGTTGTGGGAGTTTGTGGGTCAACAACATTTACCTAAGCCTAAGTTTTATCCATGGCTATAAAAACATTAGTAATTATGCATTCCTTTCACTTCATTACATAGTAAAATCAGTAAAATACCACAGCGTTGGAATCAGGATGAGGTTCATGTTGTTTTTCCTCCAAACCATTGGCAGACTACCAATAGTGCATCTTCCCCCCTACCTGATGAAACATGTCCCAATGTCCAGACTAGGGTTTCCAAAGGTCTGGCCCACCTCTATGATGCATGCAAAGGTTTAGTTAAAAGTTGGTGAATGGGTTACAGAGGTAATTTCTCCTCTACCCTGTAACCCAAGAGGGAATCCAGAGATGAAAACCCCTCCCTTGCTTATTTAAGGTATCCAAGGATTTTCCTCCACCTTGAAATGGTTCAAAAAATCTACCCAATGTTTGGAATCTAAAGCTTGCTAACCTGAACCTTCAACAAGAAGCTTGGCCCAGGGAATCCAGAGGCCTCCACCCTCTTATCACTGAGGGGATCCAAAGATCATATATCCACCCTCAACAATTCGTGTACAATTCAGTTAGTAAGTTCATCATCAAGATTAAATCATGACTACAATGTGGTGGTATGAAGTAGAAGGGGTATCCTACATATTAATGACTTCAAATGATACACAAAAAGAAACTAGTTGAGGCAACTGTATTCTATCCCATATGGAATTTATTCTTTTCAGTAAACTGTAAGAGTTATTTTAATTTAAGTCCTTCAAGAAGCTTCTTCTTCCTACAATAGAAGAAAAATCCAAAATGCAACAAAGAGAAAAGGTAGATGGAGTCGATAGGTACCATCATTACTGGGAAGGACAACTAGAACACCTTGATTTGGCACATATGGCAGTTGGTGCTACAAAATTGGTGACTATGAATAATTTCCCCTGACTAAAAGGATGGAGGGTTATTTGTTAAATGTTCTTTTGAAGTGTATTGCTAGAGACTCAAAGTGCAACAATAGGCATGTTCCTAACCAAACTAGGTTTAAAAGGATTCAATGCTGAATGGATTTAAGTTATATATCTTTGTTAATGCAACAACAATGATTCCCAAGGAAAACGCACTCTCTATCATGATTTGATCAGAATACATATCTACACATCTAGCATTCATACACTAACTACGTAAGTTTAAAACAACAATATTCATATTCCTAAGGCTTCGAAAGGTTCCTCATGACTAACCTCTAGTGTTGTAGGTTCCCATGCTTCCCTTGTGATGCCAACGACACACCTATGAGCTAGTGCCTCCCTCCCTTGCACCGGATTCCCTACCTAATCATCTTCTGATGTTGATTCATTACCCACCTCTTCTTCTTGTTCTCTATCCTCCACTGCTTTATTTCTCTCGTTCTTTTTCCCTTTTCCCTTCCTGGTCCCAATTCCTTCCTTTTAGGCTACTTTTCACTACCTGACTTCTGGTTAGTTAGGGCCTGGATAATTGGGTTTCCTTGATCAATACATTTCCTACCATTTGGCCTTCCTTACTCTCCCCACCTGCCATTTTTCCTCATTCTAGGCTTGTTCTAGAATCATCCAAGTGTGGGGAAATAAATCTTGTCCAACATGTGTGATTAACTTGTAAAATATCTATCATCTATTGAAGAATCGTTCATGTGTCTATACTTCAGTTGTATGAACTTTATGCTTTCCAACACCTTATGCTCCTCTTTTTCTTTTTATTCGACTGTATGCACCTTTTTTTTTAAAGCTTTATATCATGCCTGATATACCAGAGTTAGGTTTATTTAATGTTTAAATCCCCCTATCCAAATTTAAAAACTTCAAGAGTTAGTCAAATTAATAATAAGTGGTCTCCTTAAGGGGAGACCATCGTGTTGGTAATTGTGACCTTATTAATGATATAAATATCCGTAAAGAAATAACTCATGATAGTAATACACAATGGACACGCTTAGAAAGAAATCATCTCCTCATCACAATAATGATAATCCCTTCTCATCTTAGGGTAGCTAATATATATAGCTAGAAGGCTTGGAATGAGAAGTGAAACATTATACAGCTTGTTTCATAATGAGGGAACAAATAAATCTCATTTCATTTATCACATCAAAACATACATTTGGTGTCTCACTTTGTTGCTTTATATAATTTCATGTCACACAACCTTTTATTTATTTATTTTTTTTCTAAATAAGCTTAATCTATTAATCAACAGAAACACTAATATTTACATCAGGAATTAACCAGGACTAGGCCTGAGGTCGAGGCCTGTTAAGCAAAAATTCATAGTTGAGCACTGCCCTCTGAGAGGGAAACCAGTGCATAAGGTGTTCCAGCAAAAACCCCATGCAGGGGAAGCATCTATTTCTAGAAAAAAGCCTATGAGACTTGACCAAAACCAGAAAGACAAACATAAACATTTTTCATAAAGAAGACAGTGCCATAGCAAAAAACCAGGGACAGTGGAGGCGCTACTCGTCTGGTTCCTCTTCCACGACCCTGCACCAAAACTCATCTGGTTCACCATCAGTATTATGCAGGTCCTCTGTGGAGTGAATGACCTTCTCAGCAGCTGGGGTGCACTGTCCATCGCCCGGATGAGGTTGGTGCTGAGAATTAGCAGTTTCAGGGTCCTGAGTAGCAGTTTGCTGCTCATCCTGCTTCAGCTCAATATCAATATTCATTTCATTGCCATGACTAGCATCTTCCTGGATTATGTCCATGTCCTGCTCATGCAAATCGTCAGCATTCTGCCTTATATCATTCATATCCCCAATATTTCCAGCCCGCCTTCCTGAAGTGGGAGCCTCATCTTGAGGGGACTCACGGAAAACTATGGTAACCGAGGCGGTGATGCGAGGGCAATTGAGCGCACTTAGGAATGAGAAGTGCCTCGTTTGAGAATGGGCAGGAGCATACGGGGGAGTGGGATACCATTGCTCAGAACGAAGGATACGACCTCGAGCAGCTCGGGAAGTTCTTTCAGAGGCATGAGAGTCTGCAGCAGAGGTGCTGGAGGACGGGGAGGAGCGCCTAATAAATCTCCGGGAAGAGCCTCGTCTGCATCTCATCCTGTGCCTGAGACGAGGCATTCTTTCATTCGAAGCTGGAGAAATGGAAGAGTGTTGTAACCCAGGAGATACGTTGGTCAATTGTGAGAGCGGAGGCGAGACTGAAGCTCTGGACAACTGCTCAAACCAATTCCCTGACTCTCGCATACAATTCCCTGCAATAGAAATATGAAGATTGTCACCGAGCTCTATGCATCCATGAAGCCTGGTTCGCTTGCCGGTGACCGTGCGTTCAGAGGAGAGCCGAAAAATGGGCGAGCAATATACCGTAATAGGCCTGGGGAAGCTGCTTATGGGTTGCTCGTTCGCCATCCTGTGAACTAAAACCCCAAATCTGCTGCCAACCATCTGCATTAACCTCTCAATTAATGGAGTAATCACCATGTCCTGTTTACACTGTGTGGAGATATCTCGAACTCCGCTGATGGAATTGTGAACCGCGCCAGGCGTTAATTGCCTTAAATGCTTCATGCTTGTGTTCAGGTGCTGCAGGACACTTGCGGGTCCTCGTGGCCGACGTCTCGCCGGAGTGTCGTCTGTCCGATGCATTCCCTTTACCATTTTAACCACCCGCATCCGGGTCACAACCTTTTATTTATTAGTCATGCCCTCCTACTTAAATTAGGGTAAGTACATTTAATTTGGACGGGTGAGGGGTGTTACATGAGAAATCTGTAGAAAGTCTTGTATTAATGAGAAAATAGCTGTGGATATTTCTTTGGTGTCTATAGTTGACATAATGAAGAATCATTTGATTACAAAACAACAACGCTTGAATTATCCTTAGATCCAACCTGATTTTGATCTTTGAACAAGTGTATCTCTTTCCCAGCTTCAAAGTAATAACCTTCTTTGACATTTTTGCTTTTGATGATACCACAACCAACCCCATTTTTTATTTATTCTTTCATGAACAAAACAACAATAACATGTTGTTGTTGAAAATTTATAGTAAAATGTGTAATTAAATATCGCCTCAACAATTTGTGTAAACATGTTGATTACCACACCAAAAATAGTTATATGAAATTGGCAAGTATTGCTATAAGTTCTCGACCAATATTTGAATCTATAATTTTGGTTCTTATTTCATCCACAAGTCTTCTTGTCTCTCATCCTTATATTTTTCCTTGTGATTAACAATTATAGAAACAACCGAAAGCAACCAATTTGAAAATGATTTTGATAATTTTGAATTAGCTGATTTCTCAATAGAAAATCACACAGAAACAACTTTCTGACACCACAGGGTTTTCTTCATTAAATCCATTTGAAACATTTTTCAATACTTAGAAAAGGCTTAGTGTTTTCATTCTCCCAAATATGTATCTCAAAGCACAAGGAGCACAATTCTACAAAACTACAACAAAATTCTTCCAAAATTCCAGAACCCTTCTTTCATCTTAGAACTCACTACATATAGAGTACCCAGAGGGTCTACCATATTAATCATTTATGATTGACCCATACCTATGAAATCAAAATATCCTACCTAACTTGCAGAGCATACATCTAGCCATTACTTCTGTATGGAGAGAATTAAAATGGGAATGGGTGAAATTGAGATTTCACCATCAAAATGTCAGAATCAAAAAGTAAACATCACAGACGTGGTTGATCATGTCGGGCAAATTATGGGAGCCTTCAAACGGTATGGAGAAGAGCAATCATAGGTGGGCAGGCTGGCTATCATTGTACGATTCCATATGTTACTTGAAAGCCTCCACTCCCTCATCCTTATGATTTCCACTTAGTCCATTGTGAAGTGGCCAGTTGTGCTACACACGCCTGACTCTTGAGTGGAGGACTCCTAAGAAAACTAAATAAACCACCACTGCATATTCCATGCAGAAGCTCATGCTATATTTGAACTATGAATTGGAAACCGGATTTAGGAGGAGGTCCTAAGTGGTAAGCGACATAGGAGAGGGGGGTGCGAAATGATTGGAGGAAGGCACATGGAGGAGTGGGTGGTAATGAAAACCGCCTATTTTTGACACCACCCCATAGTTAGAGTTTGAAGGCTTGGGGGGGGGGGGGGGGGGGGGGGGGTATGAAATGTGTTAAGGACCGTTGGGTGTATTAGGGTGGAGCGGAAGTTGTTGAGATTTTGTGTATTTTGGGTAGCATCATTTGTGCTCTAGTTCAAAAATTTTGAGGAAGGAATAGAGTGCACTTGATCTACAAGACCTAGAAATTGATTTGGGAAATTTCATCTGGTTTAGGAGATATTAAATTAATTAATTATTTTAATGTATTTCCTAAGTTAAAACTTAGGGAACTTAAATAATTAAATTTAATTTAATTAAAAATGTGATGAAATTGTCTTAAGTCACACTGATCAAGATTTCTTTTAATCTTAGACGTTGATTAAAGATTTAATCTTGGCCATTGGTTTCCCAACGAGAAAAGTATAAAGGAAAGGCGTTGGGTCATTTGTAAAGACACACAGAGGTAGAGCACTGAAGCTAACCTAAGATTCTAGGGCAGGTTTGCTAAGAATTCTTAGAATTGTTTTTGCTGCAGAGAGGGGAATTTAGGCCAAGGGGATGATCTAATCCTGAGGTCTAGAATCAACAAGAGGAAGAGATCAGCTCAGAGAGGCAGCGCAAAAGAAGGATAGCAGTAGCAACAAGGACATCACAGTTCCTCAAGGACAACGTGATTTTCAGTAGGAAGCCCTCAGGGGTTACGCAGAGACCCTAAGGGGTAGCGTAAGGACTGTGTCACCTAGTCTGGGGTAACGTAGCCCTTTCCGGAGTAGTGCAGAGGGTCAGAGGGGCTTCAAAGGCTGACACAGAGGCTTCAGGGGCAACGTTGGGGTTTCTAGGCCCTAATTTTGGCTGAGTTCTGTAACGTAGGTTTTAACCCTGTACAGAAATTAACTGCAAACGAATCTTAAAGATAGAAAATAAACAATAGCAAAAGCATAAAACATAAAACAGATATACACAGAGATTTTCCCCTAGATCCCAAATCGGGTTGAGCAACTTGATTTTTCATTATCTTCCTTTTAGTGTTACAACACATATATATATACATGCCGAAGCAGACATAAACCCCAATCCATTAACCTTGGATTAGAACATAACCGTAGTTCCCTTGACCAGATCTACAAAATACCAGGGGCCAAAAACCATCATGCCCCAAAACCATGTGCAAACCCATGCACAAAACCATGGGTGAGTCCACCCACAGGAAAATAAGGACAATTTTTTTTTTCCCAGGGCGTTGTCTCGGACCCCAACAGGGGGGGCTACCGCCCCCCCCGTTACCCCCCAATGCATGACTAGTCGTGGAAAGAATATAACACAAATCCCACATTCTCCCACTTGTTGTTTTATTTCCGTTGGGGGCCATAGGAGAGCTGAGTCATTAGCCCAGCTTTGCAACACCCATTGTTTCTCTACACTAAGAGAACTTCTGAGTGCTCACAGACTTTGTCAATGCATCTCCAACATTCTTCAAAGTGTCCACCTTTACCAGCAACACCCTTTTAGCTTCAACCATATCTCTCACAAAGTGATATTGAACATCAATGTTCTTTGTATTTGAATGATAAGCAGGGTTCTTAGCCAAGAAAATTGCACTTTGGCTATCACAGTCTATCCTTATAGCTTTCTGCACCAACCCCATACTTGAACATAATCTTTGCAACCAAAATTCTTCCTTGCCTGCATGAGTGGTTGCGATGTATTCTGCCTCTGTAGTTGAAAGAGCCACTACAAACTGTATTTTACTCATCCAACTGACTGCATCTCCAAATAGGCTAAACACATACCCACTTGTAGATCTTCTTTGGTCCAAATATACAGCCCAGTCTGCATCAACAAAACCACGAATGTCCAACACTCTTTCCAAACCTGGTCTTCTCTGGTAGCACAAGCCATAATCACTAGTGCCACAAAAATATCTGAAAACTCACTTCACTGTTGTCCAATTCTCCTTCCCTGGGTTTTACATAAACTTGCTCAATACTCCCACTGCATTTGCAATGTATGGTCTAGTACAGACCATTGCATACATCAGGCTACCCACTGCACTTGCATATGGAACATGGGACATATCCTCCTCTTCTTCTTGTGTCATGGGACATTGTTCAGCAGATAACTTTCTACCTACAAGAATCAAAACATTCACCGGTTTACTATCCTGCATATTGAACCTATGCAATATAGTCTCAACATACTTCCTCTGGTTTAACCGGATCTTCCTCTTTGCCTGATCTCTCTTAATTTCCATGCCTAAAATATAGTTTGCAACACCAAGATCCTTCATGTCAAATTTGGAGAACAATTGGGTCTTCAAATCTTGGATAATTTCTTTGTCATTTCCAATCAAAAACATATCATCCACATACAAGACCAAATAAATAACACGGTCACCAATTAATTTAAAATAAACACAGTGATCCTCCTTGCTTCTGGTGAAGCCAAGTCCCCGTATATGGGTATCAAATTTCTGATACCACATCCTTGGTGACTGTTTTAACCCATACAGAGACTTCTTCAACCTGCATACCAGTTCTTTCTTACCCTTCACCATAAAGCCTTCAGGTTGCTTCATGTAGATATCCTCTTCTAGATCCCCGTGAAGAAATGCTGTCTTCACATCCATCTGTTCTATCTCAAAATCAAATGCTGCAGCAACAGATAAAAGTAATCCAATAGAAGTAACCTTGGAAACAGGAGAAAAAATATCACCAAAATCAATTCCCGGCACCTGGGAATAACCTTTTGCTACCAACCGAGCTTTGTATTTCTCCACCTTGCCTTCTACATTCATCTTCTTTTTAAACACCCATTTTCTCCCGATGGGCTTCCTTCCAGCCGGCAACTCCACGAGATCCCATGCCTCATTTTTGTGCAAGGATGCCATTTTATCAACCATGGCCTCCTTCTAGAGTTTTCCATCCTCTGAATCTACTGCCTCCCTGACAGTTCTGGGTTCATCATCAGTTATAGTTAAGGCAAAACCTGAACAGAAAGCAGATGGACTATACCTTTCTGGTTGCCTTCTTTCCCGAATTGATCTTCTCAAAGCTGGAGTTTGTGGCTCTTCATCTTCTGAGTCTTCTTCTGTTGTAGAGTCTGATTCATCCTCCTTTAGCTCAAACTCTATCTTCTCAGGTTCCTTTGGTGGGACTTCATGTTTAACAACATCTTTCACTTCTCTAAACACCACATCTCGGCTGTACACAACCTTCCTTGTTTCTGGGTTCCAAAGCTTGTAACCCTTTAAACCATCCTTATACCCAATAAAGATGCACCTTTCAGATTTATTATTCAACTTGGTCCTTTTCTCCTTTGGAACATGTACATATGCATCACATCCAAATACCCTCAGATGTGAAAGAGAGGGTTTCTTACCAGTCCATACCTCATGTGGAGTCTTATCCTCCAACGCTAATGAAGGTGATCTGTTAACCAAGTAACATGCAGTATCCACTGCCTCTGCCCAAAATTCTTGTCCTATCCCGGTACCACTGAGCATGCTTCTTGCCTTTTCCATCAGCATTCTGTTCATTCTTTCTGCAACTCTATTTTGCTGAGGTGTGTATGGAGTATTCTTCTGCCGTGCTATACCACACTTCTTACAGAACTCTTCAAATTCCTTCTTGCAGAACTCCCCACCATTATCTATCCTCAACACCTTTATCTTCTTCTTTGTCTGTTTTTCCACCAAAGCCTTAAATTCTTTAAATATGTCAAAGACTTCAGATTTCTTCCTCAAGAAATATATCCATATATTCCTTGAGAAGTCATCTATGAATGAAACATAGTACACAGACTTACCCAGTGATGGAATTGACACAGGTCCAAACACATCACTGTGCACAAGCTCTAATATCTTGTTCCCCCTCTTAGCACCAGAAGGAAAACTCACGCGATTTTTCTTCCCATATACACAATTTTCATAGAAATTGAAATCGAGAGAGAAATTAGACATACCTTCTACCATACCATTTCCATGTAGTATCCGAAGGCCCTTCTCTCCAATTTTTCCAAACCCTTGATGCCATAGCATGGTCTTCTCTCCAGAAACCGCTACTCTTTCTGCTCCACCTTCAGGAACCACAGAACTGTTTCACCCATCAATAACAGTGCTTCCCTGAAGCTTTTATATAGTTCCAATCCAAACTCCCAGCATTAATGCCAGTGCTCCCTGAACCATCTTACAGGTATCTTTCACGAACACTACTTTTACACCTGCATCATCCATCTTGGTTAAATAAATCAAATTTCTGGCCAAAGCAAGAATGTGCAGAACACTAGGAAGTGTTCTAATCCTTCCACCTTGCAGCTTCAACTTGACTTTTCCACATCCAACGACTCTGGCCTTCCCATCATCACCTAAGAAGACATCACCGCCATCATATTTCTCATACTTGCAAAACCACTCCCTATGAGGAGTGAAGTGAAAGGATGCACCTGAGTTAATTAACCATGACTCATGATCCACATGTGTATTTGAAGAAGAAGTCAAATATACATCCCCACCTTCATCCGAGGTGGGTTTTGCCTCTGCAGAAGGAGAATCATCAGATCTCTTTCCTTTCTTAGGAGCTTTAGATCTGAAATCCTTTTTGTAGTGCCCATCCTTTCCACATTTCCAGCACACCTTTACAGACTTTCCAAGAGATTTAGATCTCCCTATAGAATTAGATCTCCCACTCGAAACCTTATTCTTGTTTATGTTCTGGGACCTTCCTCGTACATATAAGACATCTCCATTTTGACCCTCCATATTTCTCTGTCTCATTTCCTCCAATAATAAGGCTGAGACAATGTCATCAAAATTCAAGGTAGTTGTATTTCTACCTATTGCAATAGCCAGAATGTCCCACGAGTTTGGTAGAGAACACAACAAACTGATGCACTTATCTTCATCTGAGATTTTAATATCAACAGATGACAGCTGAATTACCACAGTATTGAAGGCGTTCAGATGCTCTGTCACCAAGTCTCCATCCTTCATCCTCAGGTGATATAGCTTTTTCCGCGGGAAAAAATTATTTACCAGAGACTTAGATTGGTACAAAGTCCCTAGCTTGTCCCACAAGGTCTTCGTCGTAGCTTCCCCAGATACATTTAACAATACTGAATCTGAGACACACAACCGTATTGTGCTCTTTGCCTTCCGATCCATCTTCTTCCAGTCTTCATCTGACATTGTCATTGGTTTAGTACCTGGATCTACCACGACGCAATGATCCTTATCCACCAGCAGATCCTCTATCTTGAGCTTACACAACTCAAAACTCTGACCATTAAATTTCTTGATCTCTATCTGACGCAGGGCCACCCTGCAAAACCCAGAATCTATCCAACACTGTGCGTCTCAAACAATTTTGCTCCAAAATTTCCACTTCTGGAAATTTCACAAAAAATTTACACGTGGAAGCTCTCTCAATAATCAAATTTTCTTGCATTTAAACCCACACCTCGAATGCCACTTAGAACTCAAATCTGATGTTATGAACATTATTCAATTCAACAACCTTCATGCCTTCTCAAGCTTCAATACAATCTCAATTTATAACTTTATGCAGAAGTTTATCAAACACAGGATTTAAACATTATTCAATCCATAACCAAACCTAATAACTCTCATTCATAATTTCCATTTAAACACCAACATTCACATATGACTGGATTCAATAAAAATAATGCACTTAAGCTTTAAAAACTCAACCTGGAAATTCATACCACTCTCATTCAACCAAATTCCTCCAACGCACTTCCAACTCAGCATTTAATGCTGTCATACATTGACTTTATCCATCGCTGTTCAATATTGTAGTTTAATTCTTCAATCCATTACTTCAGCCTTTGTATGTTCTTCCACGCACCAAAACTGCTCAAGTTGAATGGGCCTGCGTTCACTCTTACAAACTCAATGTAGCATAAATAACTATGTTAATTCAGATGCGTTTAATGGAACTCCACCATTAATCAATTTACCTTTGCCAATTTCAACACATATTTAACTTCCAGCCACGCATCAACATTAACAATGCGTCTAGCCCATTAACTTACCATGACATTCCTCCACACGATTTTTCAACAGCGCTTTCTCTGCTATAACCCTACGCTTTGATCACAGCGATACCACTTTCCCAACGCTGAGTTGTAACTTACCATTCGATCCTATATGCAGAGAATTTCCATCGATTTTCACCAACAGGTTTGCCATCGATCCTTTAGCAACGAAATTGCCATCGGCAATTACAAATCCTCTGCATTCTTCGTTGTAGACTGATACCATTTAATTAAATAACACAAACTCACACAACTCAAATCAATTTCATTAATTCAAACAGCTGTGTCTTCGATTCTATTCAAATTGTTCTGCATTTACAATTCCGTGTCAAAATCTTCACACCAATGAAACAACGCTTCAAGTGATATAAACCACATGATACCAACTGTCGAATTTAACCCATACACATCGTAGAACTATCATAAAACGACTCTCGTCAAGTATATTCAATTCAATATATTAAACAATCTTCAACCTTATCGCTTTCTATTTAGGCTCAACAATTCGTGCGCCGAGAACACAATTTTAGTTATACCATAGGTTGAATTACCATCAGTCCTTCACCAGTAGATAATGAATTTCAAAAAGATCGGAGTTGCTACACAGGCTTTACTCCATACCCAAAACCGTGGACTCAATACATTTAAAAAAAAACAACCATTCATACAGCGTTTACAAAACCTCTGTTCCTGCGCCTTCCAAACCAGAATTATATCACTGCTAGTTAACATAAAATATGAATCGATCTTGGACAGAGCTTAAACAACTCTGCGCCCTTTTTAATTCCATTAATTCAGCAAACAGAGATTTAAATCCCTTTTAATTAAACATTCGGTCTATCAACCCAGTTCACTATATTATATGGATTTCCAACTGTTATACTCAAATATCCAATATCTGTTTTGAATCTGAAGGTCGATTTCAGTGCTGGCCTTGAAGGCTCACCATTAAACATCGATTAATGTTTGCAAACCTCTGTTCCTATGTGAAACTTACGCTTTCAACTATTTCCATTTTCAATTTATACAATCAATCCATGCGCCAACCATTATTTTTCTAGTTCTGTGTTAAGAGGTGTTCTCAATTCATATATACATTTTCAATTCAACTCCCAATTACAGAAATTAAACACACAATTTCTAATCAACCAATGTAGTTCTTAAAAACACACTTTTCATATTAACAATGAAAAAAATACTTACAAACTTTTTCTTTGGCTAGATATTCAACATTCATGGCCCTTCCAATTGCCCAGAGGCTTACAGCCTTGGCTGTTCAAACCTGCTCTCAATCACTCTAATCTCACCTCCTCCATTTGTCTTTGAGGCATATTAATTTATACAAATTGAATTGAACCAATTTTGCTTCACATCCCTTTATTAACTCAACAAATCCTCAAATATCTCAACAAATCCCCAAATATCTCAACAAATCCTACAATCTAGATTCTTATCCCTAAAACCTTGAAACTAAATCTAATTTAGGCTCACAATTATCTCTTAGATATCTCTCATCTAATTTCTCTCATGTTTTCCAGTTATTTGGAAACATTTACAAATACTCACATATAATTAATTAAAATATAATTTAATCACTCATAAATAATATTAATATTTACATGAAATTAATAAATTCTCAAAAACATGAGACCCCTAGGTTTAATAAAAATACAAGGTATTTTTTTCGAGCTAATGCTCCTGCATCAGACTCCCAAGGTTGAAAATGATCATGATCTCCAGATCATGCATTTTAAGTCCTTGTCCGCTTGGATCCCACACTTTGTTCTGTAAGTCATCATCTATATCTGTTGTCTGCTGCTTTTCTCCAGGTCTCCATATCTTATGCTGCCTTGCTCCACTTGCTGCACTTTCACAATCTGTCTTTGTCTTCATTTTGCTACTGCTGCTGCTTCTCTTCCTTACTGATGTCTTCCTCTGAGACACTTTCATCATGATTCTTCTGATCAATTCAATTTCTCGGTCCAATAAATCTTCAAGTTGCTGATTTCTTGCTGCCTGCTGAGCTCTAGCTTGCTCAGTTCTTACTTGCTCAGTTTTTACTGCTATTTTTCCTTCTATTCTTACAGCCGCTCAATCATCCATGCCCTCTTGTCTTCTACAACTGAAAACTTCTTTTCTGCCTTCTCCTATCAGCAACTTACTGGACTGGTATACTGTGTACTCCTTTCTGCTATCTTCATCACTCTGCATCTGCAATTCCCAATTCTGAAGTTGAGATTCTTTCTGCACTGAATTTTGACTATTCAGCATCCTTTCCAGCAACATAACATCCTCATCCCATTGATTAGATGTTTCCACAGAATTTTCGTCTTCCTTCATTTGACTGCTCAACTGAGTCAAATTTTCTTCAGTACCTGCAACAACACCTGCATTCACAAGACACTTGTTAAAACAAAAATCATAAGGCATCAGTGCCTTACTTCCCTCTGCCAGCACCTCAGTATGTTGTTCTAAATTATCCTTCACTATCAGCACATCAGTATGCTGATCCAAACTTTTCAAAGAATTCTCTGAATAACTCTCAAGACTCACAACCAGTCTTTCTCTCACATCACCCGTTTCCATGATATCTTTCTGATCTTGTTCACTGTACTGAACTCTTTCTTCTGCTGCAATCTCCCTGTCATACTCTAAATTCACCAACAAGTATTCCAACAATGCAATTTCTCTGTGGCATTGCTAAAGCATATCATCATCCTATATCATCCCTGCATTCATACACAACTTGTCAGTTTGAAAACTACAAGTTTCAACAGTCTCAACTGTTGGTTCATATACCAGCTCTTCAAGCTCATCCTCTTCTTCATTCACAAGAAATTCCTCTTATACTGTAACAGCTTCAAGTACAAACGCATCACTTCTTCCTTCTTCCGAGTACTTATCTCCTGAAAGACCCTTGTCCAAACTTGCGACAGCTTCACAAGATTGCGCATCCTCTTCAGTAAAACCTGTAATCACATCAAAATTGTCAGCTACAAAAATACAAGAGTTCATATTATCCAGCTGATCTGGATCTGCCCAGTAACTCAAGAAATCATCAATGATCTCCTCCTCTATTTCACCAATGGAAACCTCCACTTTCAACTCAGCTGCTCTGAGTTCTTCACATCTCAACTGTATACTCATCATCTGCTCGAGCTTCTTCAGCTCTTCTGTTAACTGCATGTTTATCTGTTGATATATTTTCTGCTGTAGCCTCTGCCACTTCACTCTCTTCCTCATGAGCCAACCATGTCTCTGGTCTTTCACACTTTCCTGTAATAATTCCATCAACAACTCAAGATGAACTGCGATCTCAAATTTCTCTTTTTCATACTATTCATCAGTCAACTGTTGTCTTATTCCATTTTCCTTGGCATCTTTCTTCTCCCTCTTTCTGCTGTGGCCTCTCTCTGAACCTCTGCTCTCTCCTTTATGACTTTCAGTAGTCATCTTCTTCGCCATGAGTTCCTCACCCATGAGTTGCATCAAGCCTCTGCAACATCAAACTCTCCTGCTGCCACTTACCTCACCAATCCCTTTCTCCGGATCTGGTATTTTGGTAATCACCAGTCTTCTGCTGGAACATTTCGAGCATTCTCCACTGCTCCTTCAGGCTTCACTCATCTGCAACTTTATTCAACCTCTGTTGAATCTTCAGGTTCTGCCACTCTCTTCTGGATTCCTTCATCACTGCACGCCAGCTGTGATTTGCTTCATTCTCGCTGAGACTTCTTCAATATGCCTGCAACCAATTTCTTCAAGCATAACCTTCAAACCAGAGTTCAATATCATCTGAAAACTCACCTTCAAGATCCTGTTGATCTTGCTTCACCTCTTCAACTGCACTGCATCCTTGTGCTGCAATCTTCATTAGTTCAAAATCTGACATTTATTTACCACATGCAATTAACTCAACTTAAAAACTTAAATCCTCACACATAGAGCTATTCCAGCTCTGATACCAAAATGACGTAGGGCCACCCTGCAAAACCCAGAATCTATCCAACACTATGCGTCTCAAACAATTTTGCTTCAAAATTTCCACTTCTGGCATTTTAACAAAAAAATTACACTCGGAAGCTCTCTCAATAATCAATTTTTCCTGCATTTAAACCCACACCTCGAATGCCACTTAGAACTCAAATCTGATGTTATGAACATTATTCAATTCAACAAACTTCATGCCTTCTCAAGCTTCAATACAATCTCAATTTATAACTTTATGCAGAAGTTTATCAAACACAGGATTTAAACATTATTCAATCCATAACCAAACCTAATAACTCTCATTCATAATGTCCATTTAAACACCAACATTCACATATGACTGGATTGAATAAAAATAATGCGCTTAAGCTTTAAAAACTCAACCTGGCAATTCATACCACTCTCATTCAACCAAATTCCTCCAATGCACTTCCAACTCAGCATTTAACGCTGTCATACATCGAATTTCTCCATCGTTGTTCAATACTGTAGTTTAATTCTTCAATCCAGTACTCCAGCCTTTGTAATTTTCTTCCACGCACCAAAACTGCTCAAGTTGAATGGGCTTGCGTTCACTCTTACAAACTCAATGTAGCATAAATAACTATGTTAATTCAGATGCGTTTAATACAACTCCACCATTAATCGATTTACCTTTTCCAATTTCAACACATATTTAACTTCCAGCCACGCATCAACATTAACAATGCGTCTAGCCCATTAACTTACCATGACATTCCTCCACACAATTTTTCAATAGCGCTTTCTCTGCTATAACCCTACTCTTTGATCACATCGATACCACTTTCCCAACGCTGAGTTGTAACTTACCATTCGATCCTATATGCAGAGAATTTCCATTGATTTCCACCAACAGGTTTGCCATCGATCCTTTAGCAACGAAATTGCCATCGGCAATTACAAATCCTCTGCATTCTTCGTTGTATACCGATACCATTTAATTAAATAACACAAACTCACGCAACTCAAATAAATTTCATTTATTCAAACAGCTATGTCTTTGATTCTATTCAAATTGTTCTGCATTTACAATTCCGTGTCAAAATTTTCACACCAATGAAACAACGCTTCAACTGATATAAACCACATGATACCAACTGCGGAATTTAACCCATACACATCGTAGAACTATCATAAAATGACTCTCGTCAAGTATATTCAATTCAATATATTAAACAATCTTCAACCTTATCGCTTTCTATTTAGGCTCAACAATTCGTGCGCTGAGAACACAATTTCAGTTATACCATAGGTTGAATTACCATCAGTCCTTCACCAATAGATAATGAATTTCAAAAAGATCGGAGTTGCTACACAGGCTTTACTCCATACCCAAAACCGTGGACTCAATACATTTAAAAAAAAACAACCATTCATACAGCGATTACAAAACCTCTGTTCCTGCGCCTTCCAAACCAGAATTATATCACTGCTAGTTAACATAAAATATGAATCGATCTTGGACAGAGCTTAAACAACTCTGCGCCCTTTTTAATTCCATTAATTCAGCAAACAGAGATTTAAATCCCTATTAATTAAACATTCGGTCTATCAACCCAGTTCACTATATTATATGGATTTCCAACTGTTATACTCAAATATCCAATATCTGTTTTGAATCTGAAGGTTGATTTCAGTGCTGGCCTTGAAGGCTCACCATTAAACATCGACTAATGTTTGCAAACCTCTGTTCCTATGTGAAACTTACGCTTTCAACTGTTTCCATTTTCAATTTATACAATCGATCCATGCGCCAACCATTATTTTTCCAGTTCTGTGTTAAGAGGTGTTCTCAATTGATATATACATTTTCAATTCAACTTCCAATTATAGAAATTAAACACACAATTTCTAATCAGCCAATGTAGTTCTTAAAAACACACTTTTCATATTAACAATGAAAAAAATACTTATGAACTTTTTCTTTGGCCAGATATTCAACATTCATGGCCCTTCCAATTTCCCAGAGGCTTACAGCCTTGGCTGTTCAAACCTGCTCTCAATCACTCTAATCTCACCTCCTCCATTTGCCTTTGAGGCATATTAATTTATACAAATTTAATTGAACCAATTTTGGCTCACATCCCTTTATTAACTCAACAAATCCTCAAATATCTCAACAAATCCCCAAATATCTCAACAAATCCTACAATCTAGATTCTTATCCCTAAAACCTTGAAACTAAATCTAATTTAGGCTCACAATTATCTCTTAGATATATCTCATCTAATTTCTCTCATGTTTTCCAGTTATTTGGAAACATTTACAAATCCTCACATATAATTAATTAAAATATAATTTAATCACTCAAAAATAATATTAATATTTACATGAAATTAATAAATTCTTAAAAACATGAGACCCCTAGGTTTAATAAAAATACAAGGTATTTTTTTCGAGCTAATGCTCCTGCATCACTATCTTCCCGTCGCTCGCCATCTTCTTTCAGCGCAAGAATCAATCTCGCAGATCTCCCACTGAACAAGGTCTACCTCAGGCCCGAGAAAAAAACCCTCAGCAGCAAAGGTGTCCCCTTGAAGTCGAAACTGCTCTGATACCAAATGTAGGTTTTAATCCTGTACAGAAATTAGCTGCAAACGAATCTTAAAAATAGAAAATAAACAATAGCGAGAGTATAAAACATAAAACAGATATACACAAAGATTTTCCCCTAGATCCCAAATCGAGATGACTAGCTTGATTTTTCATTATCTTCCTTTTAGTGTTACAACACATATACATACATGCCGAAGCATACATAAACCCCAATCCATTAACCCTGGATTAGAACATAACCATAGTTCCCTTGACCGGATCTACAAAATACCAGGGGCCGAAAACCATCATGCTCCAAAACCATGTGCAAACCCATGCATAAAACCATGGGCGGTTCTTCCCATCAAAAAATAAGGACAAAAAAAAAATTCTCGGGGCGCTTCCCAGGACCCTGACAAGGGGGGCTATCACCCCCCCATAACCCCCCCCCCCCCCCCCGCGCGTGACTAGTCATGGAAATAATATAACATAAACACAACATGTAAATCCTGTTTCAGGGTGTGTATCAGTCATTATTTTGGCCCTAGATTAGCCAGTGAGTTGTAGATCTATTATATCTCTGTCGGGTTTTCCAGGTCTGAAACCCAGGCTTGTTGTATTCATAAAATTCTTAATAATAAAACCCTACAACAGCCAGAGACTGGTTTTCCTACATTGGGTTTTTCCGAGGACTATTTTTCCAGAAATGACTGTGTCACTTTGTCTATGTGTGCATGAACTTGTTCTAGATCTAGATTGGTGGAGATATGTTATGTATTTTGCTTCGATTTTAACTTGAATTTATTTAGTTAATAACTTTTCCAAGTAGGAGGAGCATAACCAAATTAACAGTAAATAATTTGTGCATAAAGTGTAAAGATTCAGAAATTTCCAAATGGCATCAGAGGAATTGCAAATATAGGAGGGTCACCAACAAGAATCTTCCTGCAGCTAGAAAAGCAGCAGAAATGCAAATCTGAAGGGACAACATAGTTTTCAGAGACAGATTCACGCAGAGGGAAGGGTGACGTAGTCTAACAATGTCTCATAGCAATCCCTTGCAATTATTGCGCAGAGGCAACTCAAAAACAATGCTGGAACAATCTAAAGCCAACCAGTGTGATGCAGATCTGAATCTGTCAGATCTAGAAAAGACTGAAGAAAAGCTGCAAAAAATTAGAAGGTGCTGGTGGGTTAAATTTCTAAATATTTCAGATCTTTAGCCTTAGCACAAGTGAGTAAGAGCAGGAGGAGATCAACTTCTCAGAGATTTTATAGCCAAAAGAAACTTGCAGTTTGATCAGAGGAACAAAGAGAGCTGAATCATAGTTGATTTGGTAGATTTCCAAGGAGGGAAATCAATTTTCAGAGGGAGCAGAAGGTGCCTGTTTCACCAAGGGCCTTAGATCCATTTCTATAGCAAAGAGAAAAGGAAGTTCTAACACATTCTGAGTAGATGGCTCCTCATGGACTGCTTGATCAAGATAGATCGGATGGCCGCTCAAACTTTTCAGTTTGGAAGGCAAGGATCCTGATAGTCCTTGAGGCATACAATCTTATAGACCATGCAAAGCAAACTCTGGCCACATCGACATATCAGGAACTCCTTCGGAAGCATAAGGAGGCTGTTGGGCATGCCAAGCGGCTGATTATGGATGGAATCAAGGACCATATTGTACCACACTTAGCTGAGAAGAAGACAACTAATGAGATGTGGAAGGCCTTGATCTCCCTATATGAGGGGAAATTTGTCCGAAGGAAGATGTTGTTGGAGACACAGATGAGGTCATTTATGATGGCCAAGGGAGAAGACATGGAGCATTTCCTCTTCAGACTACAGTCGATCAGAGATCAGTTTACTACAACTGGTGCTAAGGTGGAAGACGATGTGATGGTTAGGACTACCCTCAATGCAGTCACAGATGAGTGGGAAGATTTTGTCCAAAGTATCTTGTGCAGAGTGGAACTCCCAGATTGGGACAACTTGTGGCCATTTCTGCGTCAAGAAGAACTCCGTAGATTCATCAAGAAGCAGTATAGCTCTGTATCGAGAAAAGAGAAGAAGGAAGATGAGGAGGATGCAACCTTGGCATCGAAGAGGCAGCCAAAGAAGAAGAAGGATCTCTCAAAGATCAAGTGCTTCTAGTGTGGTGAAATGGGACATTTTTCCAGCAATTGTCCTCAGAAGAAAAAGGACAAGGAAGCTACTTCTTGCAAAGTTGTTGTGGAAGATGATGCGGCCATGATTGCTCATGAACCACGGTGGTGGGGTGACATGGATATATAGAGGAGCTACATAGAAGTGAGGCAAGATCCATGATAAACTCATCTCTTGGATCACATGCGAGCTACAACAACCTTAAGATAATAGCAGGACAAGTGGAGCAGTGGGTGCATAGATCATAGAAGAAGCAGAGGCAGAGGTAGATTTGAAGAGTAGGAGGAGCAACGCAGAACAGAGCAACAACAACGTAGAAGTAGTAGCAACACAAAGGCTAATGTGACTTCAGCAGTGCAGAGTAGAGATGCTTATGTAGTGAAGAGCTGCAGTAGCATAGAAAGCTTTAGAGGGACAACACAGTGCAACAACAACGTGATAGATTTCAACACAAGGGGCTGATGTGACTTCAGTAGTGCAGAGGGAGTCTGATTACGGAAGAAGAGCTGTAGCTGTGTATCGTTATTTAGATGCTAGCACAGATATGTAGCCTATGGAGCTTCAGTGATGAGGATGCAACCCATCTGACTTGTCTGTCAAAGATTGGGCAGGATATTTAGTTGTTTCTCTCAAAAATTGAAGTTGCAGTGCAGCAAATCAGTAGTGGCAATGCTATGAGCAGCATAGATGCAACATATTGAGAGGGAGCTGCAGTACAGATGGTGCAGTGGTAGTGGCAGAGTCATGGGCAGTAGTATAGAATGGTAGAAGCAGTGCAGGGTTGAGTGGCAACAAGCCAAGTATCAGTAGCACATAAACAATACCCAAAATCATATAATGCATAGTGTGATGTATTGCTAGACCATACCCTTGATGCTAAGAGGGAGTGTTGAGATTTTGTGTATTTTGGGTAGCATCATTTGTGCTCTAGTTCTAAAATTTTGAGGAAGGACTACAGTACACTTGATCTACAAGACCCAGAAATTGATTTGGGAAATTTCATCTGGTTTAGGAAATATTAAATTAATTAATTATTTTAATGTATTTCCTAAGTTAAAACTTAGGGAAATTAAATAATTAAAGTAAATTTAATCAAACATGTGATGAAATTGTCTTAAGTCACATGGTTCAAGCTTTCTTTTAATCTTATCCATTGATTAAAGATTTAATCTTGGTCGTTGGTTTCCCAAAAAGAAAATTATAAAGGAAAGGCTTGGGGTCATTTGTAAACATACAAAGAGGTAGAGCACTGAAGCTAAGCTGAGATTCTAGGGCGGGTTTGCTAAGAATTCTCAAAAGTGTTTCAACTGCACAGAAGGGAATTTAGGCCAAGGGGACGATATAATCCTGGGGTCTATTAGAAAGAGGCAGAGATTAGCTCAGAGAGGCAGCGCGGAAGCAGGAGAGCAACAACAGTAGCAAGGACAGTGCAGTCCCTCAAGGACAACATGATTTTCAGCAGGAAGCCCTTATGGGTGACGCATATACCCTAAGGGGTAGCGTAAGGACTGTATCACCTAGTCTGGGGTAATGCGGCCCTTTCCAAAGCAGCGCAGAGGGTCAGAGGGGCTTCAAATGCTGACACAAAGGCTTCAGGGGTAGCGCTGGGGTTTCTAGGCCATAATTTTGACTGATTTTTGTAAATCTCATTTGAGGGTGTGGATCAGTCATTATTTTGGCCCTAGATCAGCCAGTGAATTGTAGATCTATTATATCTCTATCAGGTTTTCCATATCTAGAACCCAGGCTTGTTGTATTCAGAAAATTCTTAACAATAAAACCCTCCAGTAGCCAGAGACTGGTTTTCCCGCATTGAGTTTTTCCGAGGACTATTTGTCCAGAAATAACTATGTCACTTTGTATATGTGTGCATGAATGTTTTCTAGATCTGGATTGGTGGAGATCTATTATGTGTTTTGCTTCGATTTTAACTTGAATTTATTCAATTAATAACTTATCTAAGTAGGAGGAGCATAACCAGATTAACAGTAAATAATTTTTGCATAAAGTGTAAAGATTCAGAAATTTCCATAGAAGTGACAGAGAGATCTGGAAGGCTTAGCGGTAATGGAATGTGTGCCAATGAATGGGAATGGCGGGAGTAATAATGGGGCCTTGCTCCCATCACAAATCGCAATCGAAAGGTTTTACCAGTGCATAGCGCAGGGTAAGGGCTAAGATCTACGGGGAGCGATATGTGATGGGGCAGAAGTGACGTGGCAGATGATGGGACCCGACCGCATCACAAGTTAAACAAAATAGATTGTGGGCATTTTAAATGGTAAGTTAAAACTTGTGTGATGCGATATATCGCAAATCAGCAATCACAATTTTTAAGTCTTAGTTGTGATGTGAATGGTTATAATATGCGATCTATGACGGGTGGCGGGGAGAAAAAGGGTGACGTGGAGGAAGGTGGGACATGAATGCTACCCACATATCGCAAGCTTTAACGCTAAACAACGGTGGTAAAATTTAAAGGATGCAAAGTGCGAAGTGCGGGGGGAGGAAGGGGTGACATGTTAGGGGGACTGGCCCACTTTAATCGTGATCGGGGTGATAGGAAACAGGGAGGAGAAGCAATGATATAGTGGTGAAGAAGGAAAGGTAGATGAATGAAACGAAAAGGAAGAAAAGATAAGGTTTTAGTGATTTGCAGGGGAAATGGAATGAAAGGAAGTGTGGCGGGTGATTGGGCCCCACCACCATCGCACATCGTACTTCGGCCTCGTTAACTTTTACCCTTTGTGCCTATTTTGAAACACTTACGATCTGCGATTGCAATTTTAATCTCCGTCGTTGATAGCTGCTTAGATCAATTGTCCTCACTACTCCCTTGCCATGGTTTTCCTTTTTTGGTTGCGCCCGGTCATTTCTTCTTTGTTTGTGGAATGTTTCCCCTGCGTTCACAACTAGACCTGCTTCAACATTCACGAATCAGCCTAAATGTGTGCATGAATCGACCCAACCTCGTTCATGACTCTGCCCTTGTTGTTTTTCTGTCTTAATTATTTCTCTGTTGCCTTTTTCCTCGCTAATGGTAACTAGTTCTCCATGTTATGTGTGGTCACAAGCCAACGTTGACTCCATCTGGAGACAACGTGTTGTTCTAAGTACGTTGAGAACTTGCAGACCTGAATTTTTGTGCCTTATTGGGCTCATGGAGTCAAAAATGCATACTGTAAGCTTGAATTGAAACTATCACTGAGTTGTGCATTTCCAAATATATAAAATAGAAATCACTACCATACGTTGAAAATATTAAATGGTTGAAATTTGAACTATGTTGAAATTGGAAACTGAAACACACTTGAACTGAAAACTGCAAAGCAATCTGAAACTAAACTAGAAAGATGCTCATAACACTGAGCTTATTTGCACACCTACCTACACCTAGTCTGATAAAAAATCATCCCATCAAATAATACTCAGACTTCCAATGTAACCAGTCAAGCAAATGAATGCTCAACTGAAATTGGCAGCCCATTCCTGTAGGTAGAGAAATGGGTTCAAAACGTGGCAATTTTTCTCTTCCACTAAATTTCATAGCTCCATTGATGAACCTAGAAAATTCCTCCTTCACTGTTGGCTGCAGCATACTAACCAAAGGATCATGGTAAATATGCAGCATGGGTTTTTTTGGAGGATTTGTGACAATAAAACAAACCTCATTCCAAATTGTTGCTTTGCTTGTGCGTTGCCACTGATTGTGTACAAAAAACAAGGATGACTCTTGTTTCTTCTCCTTTTCCTTTACCACATAGAGGCTTGCAGGGAAGCTGCAAACTCTCGACCATATTGAGTAAAGGATCTTGGCTAATAACAATATAATATGCTTCCCCAACATCCCACGAAGAACTTATGATGCAGAAATTTTATGATCTTCTTCAAAGTCTGCACACTTAGAAAGAATATTTGAGTGGTCTTCACTCAGCAAGCCTGATTGGTCTTTAATCTATAAAGGAAACATTTCTTGCTAAGAATGTTATTGCGGATCTAGACAATAAAACTTTGTTCCCCCTGCTTCCATATCGCCAAAATGTTGTTGATTTTTAGTGATGTACTCTAGGAAATACTCCAACTCTTCTCCTTCTTCATGGAGGGTAAGCTCACCTCCCTCTTCTTCAGCACAGGCTAGAAGTTGATTCTCTACCTTTAGTCCAAAGACCACCAAGGGTTTTTCTTCTCAGAGATTGAAGGATGTGGGCCCTTTTTATGTAATGGCTCCTTCGAACTGCTCTTTAGGAGGATCGGGAAGTTTCAAGGGTATAGATGTTGGCTTATTATCCTTAGGATGGTCAGTTTCTTGCTTTGTGAAAGTGGGTGCAGTGGCCTTATAAGGGGCTGATTCTTATAAGGGCTCCTTCCCTTTACTAGCAAGACTAGGAAGGATTGGTTCGCTTGATATTAACCCTTCATTCTGTTCTCACCCTCGGGTTCTCTTTCTGGAGGACCTGAGGTCATACTTCTTGTGAAGTTGAGTCTTCATGAAATCCACAAATTTTCTGCAGTAATTGTTAATTTCTTGATCTTCTGGAGGGATCTCCTTCTTCTCTTGCTCCTCTTGCAGGATGATTTCACCCTCCTCATCATTAGAGTAGGCAAGGAATTTATATTCTTGGTTTTCTGTGATTTCCTCAGTCTGTTGCAACTGCTGCAGAGTGGCCTCCAACCTTGAGGATTAAACCCCCAATTAGGAATCATTTGGTTGGAATGAGGAGGGGTATTCTTGGCCTCCAAATCAAGCCGAACTAGCTTATTTGAGAGGTTTTTGATCAGTCATGCATCTCTTTGTTTTTATGCCCCTAATTTGAGACAGAAGCCTCCTCCCCCTTCTTTATTCTAGCTTCATGCTCTGTCTTCCCTTTGAACTTACCAGTAGAAGCAAAGTTTTCTTCTACCTCCAACACATCAGTTTGGATTTGATCTAGAGATGAAAATCTTCTTTCTCTTAGTGTGAACCCAAAATCTGGCTCGAAAGCTCCTGTGAAGACCACCTTAGAAACTGCTTGGGGAGGCTTTATCTCGGTTGGGAGATTATTATAGAGCTTATTGAACCTATTTATAAATTCTGTTACATCCTCATTATGTCTCTTCTTGAGAGCATTGAACTCCGTGAGGACACACCCATGGTCCTTCTTTTCTCCCCATTTCAATGTGAAGAAATTTCCATTTCTTCCCAAGTGTGGACTGTGTTGTTGGCTAGAGACTTGAACCATTTATGGGCTTCTCCCTCCAAGGATTGGACGAAAAGCCTTAATACCACATCTAAGTTCTATACATTTACATTCTCAGCAAAGGCGCAAAAGTTTTCAATGTGTCTCTGCGCAAAATTACTATCTTCCCCGGTGAACCGAGGCAACCGCTCTGGATAGTCTTGCGGCATATCCTTTAGAGGCTGAGGGAGGGCCAAGGGGGCATACTTGTTCGAAAGGAAACTCAGCACAACCATTTGATTTAGAGGTGGTGGTAGATGGTGGATCTAAATCTGGTGTGAGGCCTAATGAAAGCTAGGATTATTTCTGATTGGTACTATTTCACAGTGGAGTCGCCAAGGTGAGGAATATGCAACTCTCAACCCTTCGTGCTCACCTAATTGAAGGGTGAAGATAATGTCGTATCCCAGGGAAAGTTTTTCTAATTCGTGTCCCCGGAAACGATGCCAAAAATATGTTGTAGCTCCTAGAGACATCCTTGAGTTACAAAAAGAACAGTGCCTAGGACATCTTAAAATCAAAGGTTGAACGTGAACAATTGTATACAATGCCTCTAACGAAATTTGGAATAAGAGAACAATGGTTTTGGTGGTTCATGGATTGAGAAGACCTTGGAGTCGGTTCATGGGAATTCCCTATACTGTAGGAGGGCTCAAGAGGTTGCGAGGCTTGATGGCTTTTAAATGGGCCAAGTATAAAACAATGAGCAGAACCTTGAAAATATATAGGGGCGTTGAGATAGAATTTAGAAGGAACCCACGGGAGATAGGCTTAAGAGATTTAAGAATATTTCTCCTATGAACTCTGAGGAAACAGATATGAATGGAAGATGAAGAATAGGAGAGGCTTGTGGAGCACGAATTAAGGGAGCACAACAAACTTAATACATGAGTGTTAACACAAGGGCGTTATACAGACACGAATTCATGCATAATTTTGGAGACTATCGGCAGCTACATTACACATACCATCAAAGAAAAATAACGTGAAAGACGATTACACATAAGAAAGATATTACTAATAACAGAAGGAAACAAATATATACTGCTCGCTGCTCCATTCTGGAATCCAAATAACAGCTCTATATTATATTTAGTCGAAACAGCTCTCCCAAATATGTATCTTAAAGCACAGGGAGCACAATTCTATAGAACTACAGCAAAATTCTTCCAAAATTCCAGAACCCTTCTTTCATCTTAGAACTCACTACATATAGATTCCCCGGAGGGTCTATGGTATTAATCATTTATGATCAACCCATACCTATGAAATCAAAATATCCCACCTAACTTGTAGAGCGTACATCTAGCCATTACTTTTGTATGGAGAGAATTAAAACAGGAATGGGTGAAATTGAGATTTCACCATCAAAACATCAAAATCTATTATAAATTACGGCAGAAATAATAAACAGTTACTGAGATGAATAAAGATAAAAAGACAACAACAAATCATTAACATAAACATAGTTGTTTATCCGGGAAAACCCCAAATCCGGGGCAAAACCCAACCAATGAAATTTCATTAAGCATTGGCCAAAACCTTGGCCAATCCAGCCAAGTGAGCTTTCACCACTCACCTCTAGGCCTACCTTACAATGAAGTCTTCCCAGCCTTTTATAGGCTCCATTACATGCAATACCATGGGCTGAAAACCATGGGTACACAATACCATGTGCCCCAAAGCCACTACTATTTACCCTAGTCAACATTGACTCTATCCCGAGTCAAGTTTACTTAACAAAATCAAATAGTAAACATCACAAACGTGGTTGATCATGGAGGCCAAATTATGGGAGCCTTCAAATAGCATGGAGAGGAGTGGTTGTAAGTGGGTAGGCTGGTTGTCATCGTACGATTCCATCTGTTACTTGAAAGCCTCCACTCCCTCAGTCTTATGATTTCCACTCAGTCCGTTGTGAAGTGGCCAATTGTAATGTACACGCCTGACTCTTGAGTGGAGGACTCCTGAGCAAACTGAATAAACCACCACTGCATATTCCATGCAAATGCCCGTGCTATATTTGAAATGCAAACTGGAAACCATATTTCAGAGGATGTTCCAAGTGGTAAGCGACATCAGAGGGGGGGGGGTGTGAAATGATGGGAGGAAGGCACGTGGAGGAGTGGGTGGTAATGAAATCTGCCTATTTCGGCCACCCCCCCATAGTTAAAGTTCAAAGGCCAGGGGGGGTCCGAAATGTGTTAAGGACCATCAGGTGTATTAGTGTGGAGCGGTAGTGATGGAGAGAGGTGGAAGACTTAGCAGTAATGGAATGTGTGCCAACAAATGGGAATGGTGGGAGTAATGGTGGGGGCCTGCTCCCATCGCAAATCGCAATCGAAAGGTTTTACTAGTGCACAGCGGAGGGTAAGGGCTAAGACCCACAGGGAGTGATATGTGATGGGGAAGAAGTGACATGGAAGACGGTGGGACCCGACCGCATCGCCAGTTAAACGAAATAGGTTGCGGGCGTTTTAAATGGTAAGTTAAAACTTGTGTGATGTGATATATCGAAAATTGGCAATCACAAGTTTTAAGTTATAGTTGCGATGTGAACAGTTATAATATGTGATCTGCGAGGGGTGGCGGGGAGAAAAAGGGTGACATGGAGGAAGGTGGGACCTGACCGCCGCTCACAGATCGCAAGCTTTAACGCTAAACAACGGTCGTAAACTTTAAAGGATGCGAAGTGTGAAGTGTGAGGGAGGAAGGGGTGACGTGTTAGGGGGACTAGCCCACTTTAATCGTGATCACGGAGATAGGAAAAGGGGAGGAGAAGCAATGATATAGTGGCGAAGAAGGAAAGGTAGAGGAATGAAACAGAAAGGTGGAAAAGGTAAGGTTTTAGTGATTTACAAGGGAAATGGAATGAAAGGAAGTGTGGCGGGTGACTGGGCCCCACCACCATCGCACATCGCAC
The DNA here is from genome assembly GCA_034641835.2 of Pinus albicaulis. Taxonomy (NCBI): domain Eukaryota; kingdom Viridiplantae; phylum Streptophyta; class Pinopsida; order Pinales; family Pinaceae; genus Pinus; species Pinus albicaulis. The sequence continues at coordinate 1,331,847,516 of CM076572.1, forward strand.
TTCGGCTTCTTTAACTTTTACCCTTTAAGCCTATTTTGAAACACTTTCAATCTGCGATTGCGATTTTAATCTCCGCCATTGACAGCTGCTTGGGTCAATGGTCCTCACTGCTCCCTTGCCGTGGTTTTCCACTTTTGGTTGCACGCGGTCATTTCTTCTTTGTCCGTGGAATGTTTGCCTCATGTTCATGACTAGACCTTCTTCAGCATTCACAACTTGACCTAAATGTGTGCATGAATTGACCCAACCTTGTTCAGGACACTGCCCTTGTTGTTTTTTTGTCTTAATCATTTCTCTATTTCCTTTTTCTTCGCTAATGGTAACTGCTTCTCCATGTTATGTGCGGTCACAAGCCAACACTTGTCATGGTCGCATAATAATTTTATTGTCACCTTCTCCCTAACTGCCATCTCACCCTTTAAAATGTGGAGTGAACTTCCTAGAATTTTGTAGCTTGTCCATTATGTTGATGGCCATCTTTTTTGAATATAGTTGCAAAAAGCCTTAACTTCAGTTATTGCAACCTCAAAATTTTGCAAATGGATAATTCCTTAAGCCAATAGAGAGAAATTTGTGACAAAATAGATGTAATATATCTATTATTTTGTCCCTTCTACATTTACATCAACAAGACTCCAGTACCGCATCTTCTTAACTTCGCCCACATTTATAAAACTTTGAAGCTCTGTCATATAATCTACCCTTTCAAGCAATGTTAACTCCCAAACCAAGATTGGTAAAATCATTAACATCTAACCTTTGAGCACAAATTTCAAAGGCTTAATGCACACATCTTCAGTTTCTCCCACATTTTCCTCCTCTATAATGGACATTGTGTTGTTAATGTTGTAATGACCATGCGTGAAGATTCCACAGATCCTTTTAGAATCATGTAACTGCCTCGGAACTAGACACATGTTCACGAGGAATCAAAATCAAAGAACAAAATATCTCAATAATGAATTAAATTTTGGATTAAAGTGATTTTCATTACTAAGTATTTATTGTCCACTATATTTGCTAAACACTTTGCCACATGTGGTATTTTTATAAGTAAATGTACTCTTATGATCAACAACAAAAACAAATGTACTCCTCAAGTTCTTTCTCCAAATCAATAATTTTCTTCTCAACATGTCAATGCAACCTTTTATCTCTACAAATAATTTGCAGATCGTGTCACATTTTAGGGACAGAAGTAGCCCTCAACTTCAGTAGGTGTATTGATGAAATTTGTTTTTTACTTTTATATTTTCTTGCAAAATTCCTTCTAATGTCATTTTCTCCTTACTTAACTCTCCTCTATTTTCGTAATGCCTCTTTCCTAGTATTAAGAAGGAAAACATAGAAGTTGCACATATAAATCCTTTGGTAGATTTGCAACTCAACCATAAATGTTATTAATGTGTTGGGAATGTCACTGGTAAGGCACAAGTCCCCAGCTCTAGGAATTACATAATGCATGAAAACTAATCTTCCTCCATTAATTAAGTGTGCCATCATTTGTATCTATAATGTAATGGAAGGAAACATGACAATGAAATATCCACCCAGAAAATTTACTGCTACCTGTTGTCTTGACTAGAAATTTAAACCCTGCACTCTCACTGAAACCAAAAGTGGATTTCAGGGAGGGCTCTCTAATGCTATCTGGGAGGAGGGTTTTATTTTTACATGTATATGTCACTCAAAATTTTTTTTTCAAAAAAACTAATTACGCACCCCACCTTCCATTAAACTTGAATAGCTTAAGGGGTGCACAATTAAATATGAGCCATCAATTTTCACAATCCAACATATGCCTTTGAAAATTGCAGGATTTTTAAACCAAAACAATGAACCTATCCAACTGAAAGCAGTGGTAAAGGAACAAAATGATCCCCTGCGGTTCATTAACCATTACCAATACCATGCTTCACTGAGATATTGGTGAAAAGAACAGTGTTTATTTAGTGGGTTCCACTGCCTAAAATTGATCTGCCATTTTCTCTTAATGAGTGGTGATTCATTGCCTTGAAATCAGAACTTTGCTAACTGATCTCTTGGGAATACTCATCAATTCATTTAAAATCTAGATTAATTCCCAATCTATTGAGCTAGTGGACTCGATAATCCTTTAGCACTACATATCTTGTTATACATTTAGTACTATGTGTCCTCAATTTGATTATCATTACCTGAATGCTTTAACATGTAGCATTTGAAATGATGAATATGAATCTGCAATTGGAATGATAATGAAATCATGACATTTCCTCAGTACTTAGAGTGGCTTCGATTAACACACATGATTTAACATTTGATATACATACCATAAGGCTTAATAATCATTCATAATATATGACATTCAAGGCAATCTGTAGTAATTTTCATTTGCACCCAAAAATATTTATCCCACATTTGCACAACAACACAATAATATATTCTTTATATTTTTTCTACCCCACAATTCTTTTCAACGCATTGTGCAAAGATATAATTCCCCTTGTGGGCTCCTCCTCTTAGTGCCTTGTGTGTTGGCTTGTGACTTGGTAGCTGCTAGTTGGTAAGCTTGTGTGTTGACTTGTGACTTGGTTGCTGCTAGTTGGTAAGCTTGTGTGTTGGCTTGTGACTTGGTAGCTGCTACTTGGTTCACAATATTGTTGGAGATATTATCTGTGGAAGTTAGGATTGTTTTAGGCTCCCGAATTTCATCTCAAAGAGGTGATCATGGGAAAAACGTCATAACGCTCTCTCTGAGCATCGGATTAAGATTATGTAAAAATTTTCTAGAAGTAGACAGAAACACTGTTACCGATGAAATAGGTAACCTGACCTCAAAATGGGAACTCTAGCCCAAAAAGACTCAAAAAACATGAAAAAACACCCCAAAACAAAAAAAGTGTATTCCAGAATGCACTTGTTTTTTTTTAAGGTCAAATTTCAACATTTTATAAAATTACGCTAAAAACAAAACTGTTTATTGAAAAAAGGATTCAAAAAACACCCTCAAAACAAAACTAGTTGATGCTGGAATAACAAAAAAGAAAAATTGTGTCATATTTTTGACATTTTTAAAAATAGAAATAACATTTTTTAATTTTTAAAATTAAACATTAAAAAAAACCTAAAATTTAAGAAAAAAAAATAAATTTAAAAAATAAAAACATTTTAAAGCTTAAAATTTAAAAATATATAGGAATAAAAAAATAAAATAAAAACAAAATAAAAATTTTAATTCAAACATTAAGAAAAACCTAAAATTTAAGAAAAAAAATTAAAAAAAAATTAGAGATTAAAATTTCAAAGTATATAGAAATAAACAAATAAAAATATTAAATTAAAAAGAAAAACATGTTAAAAAAAGAAAGAAATTATAAAAAATTAAATATAGAAATTAAATTTAAAAAAGAAAAAGAAAAGGTTTATTAACTTTAAAAAAAAAAAATTAAATTTTAAATTAAAAAATTAAATTTAAGAAATATATTAAATTTTAATAAATTTAAAACTTTAAAATAAAAATTTAAAAAGAAAAAAAAAACATTATTGAAATTAAAAGTTAAAAAATGAAAAATTAATTAAAAATAAAAAATGAAAAATCAAATACAATAAAAATATTAAATTTAAAAAAATATATATTAAAGAAACAAATAGATTTTAAAATATAAATTAAATTTAGATTATAAAAAATAATATATATATATATATATATATATCAAAAATATATATTAGATTTTATTAAATTTAAAAAAAAAAAAAATTAATAAATAAATGAATAAACAAATAAATTTTGAAATAAAAAATAAATTTTAAATATAAAGAAAAAAAAAACTTTGTTAAAATAAAAAGTTAACAAACTTTAAAAATCAATTAAAATTGAAAAATTGAAAAAAATAAATAAAATAAAATATATTAAATAAAAAATAAAATAAAAAACAAATTAATTTGAAAATATTAAGTTTAATTAAAAAAAGAAAATCTAATTTTAAATACACAATTTTAACTGAAATAAATAAAATATAAAAATTTTATGTAATTAAAAAAATAATAATAAAAAAATTAAAAATTAAAAAAATATGAAATTCAAATAAATTAAAAAAAAAAAAAACAAAATTTACTAAATTTTAAAAAATTAAATGGAAAAACTAAACATAAAATTTAATAATAAAAAAAAAGGAAAAAATTAAAAAAAAAAAAAAACAAAATGCAATAAAAATTATTAACAAAATTTTAGAAAAAAAAATTAAAAACAAAAATAATGAATAAAATTAAAAAAAAACAAAACAAATTAAAACAAATTAAATTTCAAATATAAAAATTAAATTTTAAAATTAAAAAAAAAAAAAAAAAAAAAATATATATATATATATATATATATATATATATATATATATATATATATATATATATATATATTTTGAATTAAAAAAAATTAAAAAATATCAAATTAAAAAAAATATATATTAAAAATTAAAAACAATTAAAAAAAAAAACAAAATTTCACTATGGTGGCGCCGCCAATCAACCTCCTGCCCAGGTGGCGGCGGAGGCCGGCGGGAGGCTGATTCCGAGAATCGCCCTACCGCGTCGTGGGAGGGTGATTCCTGGAATCGACCTTCCATCGCGGGAGGGCGATTCTCGGAATCGGCTTCAGGGCGATTCTCGGAATCGGCCTCAGGGCGATTCTCGGAATCGGCCTCAGGGCGATTCCCAGAATCGGCCTCCCGCCGCGGCAGGGCAATTCCTGGAATCGGCCTCCCGCCGTGGGAGGGCGATTCCCGGAATCAGCCTCCCGCGGCAAGAGGGTGATTCCCGGAATCGGCCTCCCACGGCGAGAGGGTGATTCCCGGAATTAGCCTCCCGCCGCAGGAGGGTGATTCCCAGAATCAGCCTCCCGTCGTCGAAGAGCGATTCCTGGAATCGGCCTCCCCGCCCGCCCAGCGGCTGGCCTCCACTGCCACTTGGGCGGGAGCCCGATTGGCGGCGCCACCACGATCAAAATTTTTATTTTATTTTTTATTTTAATATATATATATATATATATATATATATATATATATATATATATATATATATATATATATATATATATATATATTTTATTTTTATTTTTTTAAATTCAAAAAATTTAAAATTATTATTTTTTTAATTCAAATTTTTTATTTTAAATTTAATTTGTTTTAATTTTTTTATGTTTTTTTTAAATTTTGTTTTTAAATTTAATATTTTAGATTAATTATTTTTTAAAATTTAAAATTTATTTATTAAAGTTATTAAATTTTAATTTAATTTAATTTTTTTTTAAATTTTTTTAGTTTATTTAGTTTTTCATTTATAAAATTTATAAATTGTTTCATTTAAAAAAATAGTAAATTTATGGATATTTGTTTTTTAATTATTTGCACGTGGTTTTTTTCATTTTTTTGTTTTTAATGATAGTTTTTTTTATTTTAATTCTTTTATTTTAATTTTCTTTTTCAATCTTAAATTTTGTTTTTTTTTTAATTTTAAAATTTGTATTTTTGTTTTCTTCTTCTTATTATTTTTTTTAATTTAAATTTTTAAATTTAAATTTTTCTTTTTTGTATTTTATTTTTTTTATCTGAATTTTAGTTTTGTAATTTAAATTATTTTTAAATTTTCTATTTTTTTTTTTTTTTTAATTATATGGTTTTTTTTAATAACTTAGAGAAAAATGTTTTTGATGTTTTTTTATTTTTTATTTTTTTGGTTAATTTTTGTTTTTTTCCTTAAATTATGTGTTTTTTTTTTTTCAAATTTTGTCATTTCTTTAGATATAATTTTCGATTTTCTTTTTAATTTTTTTTTTATTATTATTATTTTTTTTTAATTTTTTTTTACTAGTTAATTTTGTTTTTTTTTTACATTTTTATTGATTTTTTTTATCTAAGTTTTGTGTTTTATTACCAACATGAAAATCACCACTCTAAAAAAAAGGTTGACGCTGCATCAATACGTTTCAAAATTAGCATGAAAATCACCGCTCTAAAAAAAAAAAAGTTGATGCTACATCAATACGTTTCAAAATTAGTATGAAAATCACTAAAATTTTAAAACAAATATTCATACTTCATAAATAAAAATATTAGAGTGTCAAAAATGTGCTCAAAAAAAAAAAAGGTGATTCTGCATCACCACTTTTCAAAATTGGGTGCTTTTTATGCTACAAAAAAAAAGTAGGTAACAGTGCGATTACCTATTTCATCAGTAACAGTGTTTAGACTGTAGTGTCTTTTCTATCAATTTCAGAGCCAAAGGAGAAAACAGTTACACGTGGCAAGTCGTACAATTTCGCTTTACTGAACTAGTCCATAATTAGGTCATTGTGGTAGATTGGACATAACTTTGCCTTGAAGAATCCAAATCAGGTCAAACCTATGGCATTCGAAATAAGATTCAGAGGGCTAATTCAGCACAAAATTTCAGTTATTGAGGATTTGAAATCACATAGATAATTCAGTTTCAATATCAAGCTTCACAAAATCAAGAAAAAGGTGTGTATTCGGTTTTTAAAATTGCATAACATTTGTTTGAAAAAGCAGTTTGAAGTGATTCCAAGGGCATATTTTAGAATTTTTATCAGTATTGGGTTTGATAATGCCTCAAAAAATTAATTCCATGCCCCTTAAGCCCTCAAAAATCTATACTATGATGCATGAAGAGGAAGAATTGCAGTATGAGATATCAAAATTACAGTACCAAGTGCAACAAATTTCGATCTTACGAAGAGCAACCGAAGATGACATAGATGGTTTAAATGCATAAATGGAGGCTAATTTGGATGGTTTGAATGATCAAATAATAGCTAATATGGATGATAAATTAGTGGAAGATCACATCGAGCATCAACGACAAGTTCTCTAACTCTCAAAGGATAACCTAACTTTGGTGCAGAATCTAATGAAACAATAGGAAGATCAACATCACATCGAAAGAAGTTATGAAGAAGTCACAGAAACAAGAACTCAACAAGTACGATGAATTTTAGAGTATCTCAGCAAGTAGAAGAACCTTCCTGTAGAATATTCCACATGGGAGGATGCGAATTTTATATAGAAGCATCAAGAAATAATCAAGCATTGAGGAAAACACTTGTTTGAAGGAGAGGGGCATGTTAAGTCCCTATATTAATAGTGTAGTACCTTATTATGTTAGTGTATCCCCCCTTATTGTTATTGTTATACCCCTGTAACCCCCATATTGTTATTATTGTGCCCTTACATTATTATTGTTAGGTCGCCTAGGATTACATTGTGGCCCCATGGACTCCTATATATAGAAATGAGGTTTTGTCATTTGTATCATCCAAGAATTGTTCATTCATGTAATGTATTGGAGGTTTCCCCCTTGAAGTGGCTTATTTCTAAGGCATTGATATCTCTTTTCTTCTATTTTTGGAGCTGGTTTCACAACATTTGGTATGAGAGCTTTGGATTCTAGGGTTTCGCTACACCAAACAGATCATCGTGGAATTTTCACTATAACTTGTTTTCTACGAAGGTTCAAAAGCTGAAATTTGTAGAGCGCGAAGCCAAAATTCTGAGGAATATTGTCGCAAAAATTTAGAGCTTTTTTCGCAACATTTTCAAACATATGATCTGTGGAAGTTAGGGCTTTTTGCAGGCTCCTGAATTTAACCTAAACAGGTCATCGTGTCATATTCGCTATAAATAGTTTTCTACGAGGTTTCAAAAGCTGAAATTTTCACATGGTGAAGCCGAAATCCTGAAGAATATCCTATAAATATTTTAGATCTTGGTTCGCAATATTGTTGGAGATATTATTTGTGTAAGTTAGGATTGTTTCAGGCTCCCGAATTTCATCTCAAAGAGGTGACCGTGGGAAAAACGTCATAACTCTCTCTCCGGGCGTCGGATTTAGATTATGTAAAATGCGGCTAGAAGTAGACAGACTGTAGTGTCACTTCTATCAATTTTAGAGCCAAAGGAGCAAACAGTGACACGTGGAAAGTCGTACAAGTTCACTCTATTGAACCAATCCATAATCAGGTCATTGTGGTAGATTGGACATAATTTTGTCTTGAAGAATCAAAATCAAGTCTGACCTATGGACGTAGAAATAAAATTCAGAGGGCTACTTCAGTGCCAAATTTCAGTTATTGAGGATCCGAAATCACATAGATAATTTAGTTTCAATATCAAGCTTCTCAAAAGCAAGAAAAAGGTGTGTATTTTGTTTTTAAAATTGCATAACGTTTGTCTAAAAAAGCAGTCTGAAGTGATTCCAAAGGCATATTTTAGAATTTTTATCAGTATTGGGTTTGATAATGCCTCCAAAAAATAATTCCATACCCCTTAAGCCCTAAAAAATCTATACTATGATGCATGAAGAGAAAGAATTGCAGTATGAGATATCAAAATTACGGTCCTAAGTGCAACAAATTTCGATCTTACGAAGAGCAACCGAAGATGACATAGATGGCTTAAAAGCATAAATGGAGGTTAATTTGGATGGTTTGAAGGATCAAATAATATCTAATATGGATGATAAATTAGTGGAAGATCACATTGAGCATCAACAAAAAGTTTTCCAACTCTCAAAGGATAACCTAACTTTGGTGCAGAATCTAATGAAACAACAGGAAGATCAACATCACATGGAAAGAAGTTCTGAAGAATTCACAGAAACAAGACCTCGACAAGTATGATCAATTTCATAGTATCTTAGCACGTGGAAGAACCTTCCTGTAGAAGATTCCACATGGGAAGATGAGAATTTTATATAAAAGCATCAAGAAATAATCAAGCGTTGAGGACAACACTTGTTTGAAGGAGAGGGGCATGTTAAGTCCCTATATTAATAGTGTAGTCCCTTATTATGTTAGTGTATCCCCCCTTATTGTTATTGTTGTACCCCTTTAATCCCCATATTGCTATTATTGTGCCCTTACATTATTATTGTTAGGTCGGCTAGGATTACTTTGTGGCTCCACTAGGATTACATTGTGGCCCTATGGACTCCTATATATAGAAAGGGGGTTTTTTCATCTGTATCATCCAAGAATTGTTCATTCATGTAATGTATTGGAGGTTTCCCCCTCGAAGTGGCTTATTTATAAGGTGTTGATATCTCTTTTCTTCTATTTTTGGAGTTGGTTTCACAACAGTTATGATCACCTATAGTCATATAAGGGACCATTTGTATCCGAAATGAAGCACATGAGAATGATGCTTGATTAATATAGGTTCATATACAAAGTTTTCTTCATATAAGGTCTTGGTTTTTCCTCCTTTGTATATGCATGTGTTTTATGTTGTGGCTCTAATGTATCAAAATATATATAGAGGTTGACATCCACTAGGTGTTCCAAGAGGATTCTTCACTACATCAAGCTCAAACCTCTATACCATTTATTTCTTTAAGCTCAAATGTTGTGTGAACCTTAGGCATCATTGCACACTAAAGAAGCCCTTAGCAAAGGTAATTAATAGATACCAAATAATTATCTCTACATGGAGTTACAACATAGGAGAACAAAAAATGTATTAAGATAGGTCTAATGGGAAAATAATGTTAAACAAGAAGAGAGGCAGGTCTTAGCGAGAATAATGGAGTTATTAGAACTACCAAAGATTTGATATCATGTCATATAAAGGTGTAACTCCAAACTTGGATCATATTCCATTAACATGAATCCATATTTAATATGGTAATATGACTCTTGATTTCATCTTTCAAGAGGCTAATTGACCTTTCATGTTGACTTATCTATTCATATTTATCCTATTATTTATAAATGATTAAAATGACAAAAAAATGAATAATTATGTGTCCAATAACACTAAACCCAAATTGAACTATGATCTCAGCTTTCCGAAACCCCCTAAAACTTCTTTCACTAAGTTCTATTGCTCTACTTGAATTCACTTTACACGAGTTCACACTTATTATCTTGTACATGTGTTATGCCTTAAATTTTGGTCTTCATCATCCTTGACTCTCATTTTTTCTCTTATAGCAAGTACCTATATGAAATCATGTCACTCCTTGGTCCATCACATTGTTCCATATAAAATGAGCTTGCCCATTCCCATCATGCATTGTTCCAAATAACTTGCCTTGTCAACCCACTTAACTTATCAAGCTAACCCATGTGTCTTCTCAACACACATTGCACCAAACTATGTCATGTCATCTTATGCTATGCTAACTCCCTAGTCACACGTTTACCTCTGACACCATTTACCATCATCATGCCATGTTAATTCACTATCCAAAAATCCACTTAAATTTTCTTGCACGAAAATTTAGCCTTCCAATCATGCATAACATGCTTGATACATTTTGGTGTGAATCCCCTTAGCACTTTTTCATGCCCAAGGAAATATAGCCCACCCACTATATATCCAACGCACCTCTGGTTCATACATAACACATTGCATTCATGCAAATAGCTATTTCATGAAATCATGCAAGAGAAGACACCTAGACCATGACCTTCAAGGTTTGACACATCCTATTGAGATGGAAAAAATGTAAAGTCTACCCATGACATGGTCAACATGTCAAATTTGAAAAGGATTTTGTCAAAATGCTTGTGTTGTGAAAATGGAGAGTATATTTTATGAATTTCAAAGTTTCAATTAATTTAAATTGGTTGGATGTGATAGGCTAGAATCACTACAAGGAAAAGACCCTCTAGCGGATGTTTTTGAGGAACCCCTTATAAAAATACCACATACATTCGTTTCTAGTGTAGGTTACTAGAGGAGGTTGGTGGGCGGAGGGTTTTGCGGATGTTTTCCACTCGACGCGCTTATCATTCAACATCACACTAGTGCTCTTTACAAGAGAAAGCACTGGTGCACAAAAAAAATTGGCACACTAGACACCGTGCACTCTGTACACACCTGTGCGATGCGTCGTATTACTGTAGAGAACCGGTGCTTCACAACTCTTCCGCACCGGTGAATCATAAAACATCGCGCCAAAACTGAAACCGCCTGGTGCGGTATTAAGAAAACACACCGGTGCATCATAAAATAATGTGCCAAAACAGAAACTGACTGGTGCGTTCGTAAGAAATAGCACCAGTTCTCCTATAAACCACTCGCACCAGAAAAGAGTTAAATAAAAAAAAAATTACGGCAAAAAAACCAGATTTTTCATTTTTTTCAGTGCTCCAGAGCTCTCAATTACCGGTGCGCTCTATAAGAGAAAGCACCGGTGCACACAAAACATTGGCACACCAGACACCGTGCACTCCATACACACCCCCCCGACGCGTCCTATTACTGTAACGCACCAATGCTTCACAACTCTTCCGCGTCGGTGCATCATAAAACACCATGCCAAAATAGAAACCGCCTGGTGCGGTGTCAAGAAACTGCACCGGTGCATCATAAAATACCGCGCCAAAACAGAAACGGACCTGTGCAGTCGTATGAAATAGCACCGGTGCATCCATAAAACACGCGCACCGGAACAGGGCTAAATAAATAAAAAAATTATGGCCAAAAAGCTGAATTTTTCACTTTTCTGCTCTCAACCACTAGTGCGCTCTACAAGAGAAAGCATCGGTCGCACAAAACATTGGCACACCAGAAACCATGTGCTCTGTACAAACCCTTCCAGTGCGTCCTATTACTGTAAAGCACCGGTGCTTCATGACTATTCTACCTCGATGCATCATAAAACACCATGCCAAAACATAAACAACCCGGTGCAATGTTAAGGAACCGCCCTGGTGGTTCATAAAACAATGCGCCAAATCTGAAACTGCCCAGTGTGGTCTTAAAAAACTGCACCGGTGCGCCTATAAAACCCCGCACAGTAGAACAGGGTTAAATAAAAAAAAAATTTAAGGCCAAAAAACTGCATTTTTCACTTTTCTCAGTGCTCCGGAGCTCTCAAGCACCAGTGCAATTTCTCCTTCTCTGAGCCACCCTGTCATCGGTGCTCCAATTGCACCCATTGTACACACTGCTACTGTGCATTGGCCACCAATCTCCAGCTTGAATTTTGCAAAACGGTGGGAAAATTTTCTTTTGCAAATTCTATAGCCAATATGCCTCCTTGATGGCGAAATGTACAGGTATTTTTCTAGTTTTTTCCATAATTAAGATTTTTAGTGGATTTGAATTTGAAATAACCTTAAAATTAACCATTAAAAAAGATTTTTTTTTTTTTTGGTCGCGCAGTGGGCACAAGCTGTTTGGCTCGCACCGGTAAGCGGTGCTGCCTGCAAATTTTACAGGCCGCACCGTAACCAGTGCTAATGGTATCTACATCGTGTCTGGGGTGGTAACGGAAGGCGCCCCGCATTATTTTAAAATTAAAAAAAAGGTGCGGTACGATCATTTAGCCAGTCGCACCATTGGCCATGGGAGTAGTGTTGAACCTTTAGTTAAACTGAGAGGGGGGGGGGGTGAATCAGTTTAACACATTCCTAATCTTTTAGAGCTTTTCATTAAACTTATTTACACCTTCATTTCATATCCAATTTAATGTGTGAGTAATCTTAGAATGTAAGTAGCAAGTGTTAGTATAGCATAGCAGTAGACTTAATATGAAAGCAACAGGTATTAAGCAGATAATACATATCAGAACAATACATAAATATCATGCACAGAGACACCAAATATAAGTGGAAACCCATAAAGGGAGAAAAACACATCTTATTATCGTTGTGATGCAAAGGCAAGCTCCAACTCCCTCTCACCACTGTTTTTCTGCAGCCACCAACCTACAGGAGGCTCCAACCTCAGTCAGCTACAACTGATAGCTATCAAGCTGCAACTTGATAGGGAAGCTCCAACTTCCTCAATTTATCAAACTGAATGTTTGTTGATTTAATCAAGATATCAACTCTTTTCTGTATCTACTCTTCTTCTCTTAATCTTCTCTGCTTTATTCTTCTATATTCTACATTCTTTGTATTTGCTCTCTCTCTCACACCTCTCACTTTTTGCATATCAAGTTGATATTACTTATAGAAATTTCTTGATGACTGTTTTTTTTCCTCTAGGAATTTGAAATGGATGGTCATACCCCTTGGTCTTCTGCCTCCTCATTTCTTTATCCAACTCAATTTAAAATCATAAAAATATGTACAAAATTTCATGCTACAGTGGGATTTTGACTTTTCCTTAGGATACTTGCCTTTGCATCGCAAACAATAAAAAATTAATTACAACATTTACATTCACATTTTTAATTACATATTTCAATTTTACTCAGCTCCTTTTTTGGATTTTGGCTTTACTGGATTTGTCTTTTCCTGCTGCTGTTAAGAACCTGTTCTGCATACTCTTTATTCACTGTCATCTACATATTCCCTATTTTCTGTGCTTATTCTCATGTCAAACTCATTCCTGTACATATTCCTGTCAAACCTGTAATCTCTGTGTATCTCTGCATGCTCTCCTCTTCTTTTTCCTTTTCCATAATTTCATTCAAGTTTTATGCCCAATCATTTCCCAATCCGGGAAATCTCACACTTCTCTTTAATTCCACGCTGGCAATTTATATAAACAAGTCTGGGTTATTTTAATATCTCAATTCAGAGAATTGCGATATTAATTCAATACTCCTCTATAGTTATAACCCGAAAATCTCTTATGTGTACATATGCGCTAATTCTGCATTCACAACCATTCTACGCAACATAATAATTGACCCTCGGCGTATTAAACCATATTCACAAATTCCATGTTCGCCACTTCACATATACAGTCATTATACATAATATATCCACACATATATTACGCTTTCTTTAATATTGGAACCATTACAACGGAGTCCAAAGATAATTGGAAATCTTTTATTAATTAGAAACCTTAGTCTTCCACCGTATGTTAATAACTCGTCGAACTTTAATAAACATCATTAATATAAACCAAATTCATTGTATATATCTCCGCCCCAGGCCCACAGTACAATCGTGAATGCATAGACCGTACCTTTGTTAACTCATGCGCCCATCCGACGGTTGTCATTGCATTGCCCGATCCAACGGATATCGCACGGGCAACTTGCGTGAAAGATGGCGTGTCACATCTGGACTATCATTCGCGCACCTTGGTTAAACTTTGGGCAAGTCCGACGCACGATCACCGTCCGATGGCCCTCTTCCAGATCAACGGCTCGTGTCAATTTTGCTCGGCGTCTCTGGTCGATAGTTAATGCGCGATGGCGCAAATTAAACGGTGGTTTTACTGTTCATCCAGGGACACACGTCGATCAATCAATGGAATCGCTGCGAAACTCCAAAATACCGCCTGCCGTATAATAGTGGTGCGATGAAATCCATCGTTCGCTCCAAACCATTGTTACTGTTCATCGGGTCATGGTTCCACTTCCCCACTCATGGTTCCATCTGTCTTTATTATTTAAAAAATTGCTTACTTTCAATGTATTATTATGATTCGAAATCACTATTGACGCACAGTTCTACCATATATACAACCCTTGTTTTGGTTCCGCCTCCATTCATGATTATGGTTCTTATACATGGGTTAGTGAGATTCGATTTCTTTGACGCAGAGCTCACTACAAACAATTTAAAACACAGCATCGACCAGAAGTCGAGTTCTTCAACTAAATAAAGAGCATTTGAATATAAAGTCCGGAAATTAATTTATATTATGTGTAATGCCCGGTTGTATAAAATATTCTCGAAATTTATATATATATACATATTCTTGGAATAACAGCAGTTTCTCTGCAATAACAGCTGTGGCTCTGCCTCTTCCGCTTCTGTCACTTTGCCTCTGCTTCTACTGCTGTGATAACGGCTCTGTCTCCGTATTTTCTTCCTCCGCCTCTGCCTTTCTCCTTTATATTCATTTCCTCTTTGCTGCCTCCATTGTCTGTCTTTGTCTCCTTGTAACTGTTCCTGTCTCTGCATCTGCTACCTCCTTTTCCATCAATGACAACATTTCCAACAGTCTCCCCCTTTGGCATTGATGGCAATACATTTTCTCTGTTTGCCTGCTCTTTCTCCTGTTGCTTGCTCTTCCTGTTTTCCCGCTCTTTCTCCTGTTGCTTGCTCTTCCTCCCCCTTTGACATCAATGGCAAAGGTTTGCTTTTTGCATTTCCTCTCTCTGAGTTATGTTTAGGCCCTCTTCTGCTAACTTTGTACCATGCTGCTCCATAGTGATGTATAAGACTTGTTGAGAGAACACTTTGAGGATTATCAAATTTGAATATACACTGTAAATTGATATAGTTATTTCACTTATATAGAGCTAAAAGTGAGAATAATGATACTTCATAGAATATATTGTATCAGCTTTATCTAGTCAGAGATGTATGATTGGATTCAGCAACTAAAATGCTGAGAGGCTTCAAATGATAATCACTACTCGTCTTTTATGTTTCAGATTCTCAATATAATGTTTCAGATTCTCAATATAATGTTTCATATTATCAATATAATGTTTCAGAACACAATACTGATCCTTTTACTCTGTAATAGACCTTTTGATGCTTGAATAATGCAGATAACTCTAGGATGATAACTTGGTGTTCTTTTGCCTTAATCCTTTGATCCTGAGCACCTGATTCATGCTTTCCTTGCTGGTTGTTCTCCCCCTGAAATTGTGCTTCCTCTTTATATTAGAGAGTAGCATCTACAGATACTACCCCTAGTTTATCTCTCAAGTATTGAAATGGTTCTCTAGCAAGAGGTTTGGTAAATATATCAGCTGTCTGTTCTTTCATTGGTACATATTCCAACTTTACTATCTTCTGAGCCACTTGTTCTCGGAGGAAATGATACTTGATTGGAATATGTTTAGTTTTTGAGTGAAGTACAGGATTTTTAGATATACTTATAGCACTTTTATTATCACATTTGATTGAGATAGGTTCATCAATGCTTACCTTCATGTCTTGAAGAGTTTGCTTCATCCACATGACTTGTGTACAACATGTTGCTGCTGCTATATATTCTGCTTCAGCTATAGACAGAGAGATGGATGTTTGTTTCTTGCTTAACCATGCCACCAGACTTTCTCCTAGATAGAAAGCACCTCCACTTGTACTTTTCCTGTCATCAACACAACTGGCCCAATCTGCATCTGTGTATGTTGTTAAAGTGAAGCTTTTGCCTTTAGGATACCAAAGTCCATATTGTGTTGTTCCTTGTAGATATCTGAGTATTCTTTTTACTGCCAGAAGATGGTTTTGTTTAGGTGTTGCTTGATATCTTGCCACTAGTCCTACTGCTAGCATGATGTCTGGTCTTGATGCTGTCAAATACAGCAGGCTTCCTATCATGGATCTGTAGAGTTTTTTATCTACATCTGCAGTCCCATCCTCAGCACACAGCTTGCATCCCGTGATCATGGGTGTTGTCACAGGTTTGCAGTCCTCCATTTTGAATTTTTTCAGCATTTCTTTTAAGTATTTTTCTTGAGAGATGAAAGTGCCTGTGTTCTTTTGTTGAATTTGCAGTCCCAAGTAGAAACTGAGCTCTCCAATCATAGACATTTCAAACTCTGTTTTCATCTCATCAGCAAACCCTTTTGCTAGTTCATCTTTGTTGCTTCCAAACATAATGTCATCAACATACACTACAACAATGAGGAGTTCATTTTCATGGGCTTTTATGTATAGATTGTTGTCTACTCCAACTCTCTTAAAACCCTGTTTTTGCAAATATTTATTCAGTCTTGAGTACCAAGCACGAGGAGCCTGTTTCAGTCCATATAGGGCCTTCTTCAATCTGCACACATAGTCTTCTTTATCTGTCAATGAGAAGCCTTCTGGTTGTTCCATGTAGACTTCTTCTTCTAAGTCTCCATTCAGAAATGCAGATTTTACATCCATTTGATATACATTGAAGTTTTGGTAACAAGCAAATGCCAGGAACATTCTGATAGCTTCCATTCTGGCTACAGGGGAAAATGTTTCTTCATAATCAAGTCCTTCAATTTGTGAGTATCCTTTGCAGACCAGCCTGGCTTTATTCCTGATTACTTGTCCTTTCTCATTCATTTTGTTTTTGAATACCCATTTTGAACCAATGATATTCTTCTCAATTGGTCTAGGAACTAGTTCCCAGGTATTTTTCTTCTCAATTTGGTCCAATTCTTCATTCATTGCTTTTACCCAATACTTGTCCTTGCTAGCTTCTTCAAACTTCTTTGGCTCTATTTGTGATAACATGGCTATGTATACTTCTTCTGTCTGTTCAGTTAGCTGCCTTCTTGTTTGCACTCCTACACTCTTGTCTCCTATGATTTGATCTTCTGGATGGTTATTTTGGGTGTATCTTGAGGGGTTTTTTGAGTTCAGTTCAACATTTTCTGATGTTTTGCTTGTTTCTTCATCATCTTGGTCCTCTTCTTCATGATTTTCAGGATGGCTGCTGCAGTCTATATCTCTTGTCTTGTTTGGAAGTTCTTCATCAAATCTTACATCAATACTTTCTACAATTTTTCGAAGAGTCTTGTTGTAGCATCTGTATCCTTGCTCTTGCATCAAACTTCCCCAGATTTTCATCATTATTCTTTATGTAGCACTTGCTGCCAAAGGCTCTAAAGTGCTTGATTGATGCAGGTTTACCGTGCCATAGCTCATAAGGTGTCTTGTCACTATTAGGTCTTAAATGAGCTTTGTTTAGAATATGTACTGCTGTGTGTACAGCTTCTGCCCAAAAGGTTTGAGTAATGTTACTCTCTTGCATCATAGCTCTGGCCATTTGTTGTACAGACCTGTTTTGTCTCTCTGCTACTCCATTTTGCTGAGGTGTCCCTGCAATGGTAAATTGTTGCTTTATTCCATGTTCATTACATAGGTCTGCAAAGTCATAATCTGTGAATTCTCCTCCTCTATATGATCTGATACATTTTAGCTTGCATCCAGTTTGATTTTCTGCTAATGCTTTGAATGTCTTAAACTTTTCTAGTGCTTCTGATTTGTTCTTGAGAAAAGCAACCCATGTCATTCTCGAGAAATCATCTATTATCAGCATGAAGTAGGATTCTCCACTTGGTGTTTTAGTTCTTGCAGGTCCACACAGATCCATGTGCACAAGCTGGAGTGGTCTTCTTGTTGATAGCTCATCTTTAGATTTAAAGGATGTGCGAGTCTGTTTCCCCAATTGACAAGATTTGCATATGGTATTTGAAGGTCTTTTTATTTCTGGCATATCTCTGACAGCTTTCTTCTTGCTCAGTCTGATGATATGGTCGAAGCTGAGATGTCCCAATCTCCTATGCCATAACCATGACTCCTCAAGTTTGCTAAGATGGCAGGCTTCATCCTCCTCTTTTACTATGTAAACATTACTCTCTGTTCGAACACCTTTGAGCAGAGTCTTTCCTATTGTGCTTGACCTGACTTCACAATCTTGTGCTCTAAAGATAACTTCACAGCCTTTGTCACACATCAGACTGACACTCAGTAAATTTTCTTTTAGCCCATCTACAAATAGTACATCTTGGGCCTTTCCTCTTCCATTATCTATGCTGACTGAGCCTTTTCCGTTGATCTTACCTGATTTATCATTGCCAAAAGTAACATTTCCAGATTTGTTTTCATCAAGAGTTATAAAATTTCTTTTGTCTCCAGTCATATGTTTTGAGCAGCCATTGTCCAGGTACCACTGGCTTTTCAGGTCTTGAGCAGTTAAGGCCAGGTCAAATTTATTCTCCTTCTTTATCCACTGGAAGCACCCTTTTGTTTGGTATCTTTTGTGGGAGGATGGACTACATTTTCTTAGAGGACATTTGGAAGGTATATGTCCAAGTTGATTGCATACAAAACATTTGATCCTAATTTTTGTAGAGTTATGAGTATGAACAAAATTTATTTGAATCATAAACCTCCTTGAGGTGTTAGACATCAATCTTTGTCCATACTTTCTACACTCAATGATTTTACGACCAAATTCCTTACAATAAAAACAGTAACCATAGAAGCTATTTGCATACCTGATGTAAGGTTTTCTCTTCCATTTGTTTTCTTGAGGCAGTATGTTCAATGTTTGCATCTTTTGCTGGTTTGAATTACTCCTTCTTGCATGACAATATGCAGCAATGTGTCCCAACTTGTGGCAGACATAACAGGTGGCATTCTTCATTGGAGGGAATAATATTCTTTGATGGTTTCCAAATTTTACATATTCAGGGGTCTTAGTATTTATTACATTCTTTGCTACTAGTGGTTTCTTCTGATCTCTGTCTTCCTTATTGCAGATTTATTCTTTTGTAGGAATTGTTTGAGCTACTTCATCATTCTTCTTTGCTTTCACAAAAATAATCTCTCTATCAACCTTTTCTTTTCCTTTACTTGATTCTCCTTCGTAGCCTATTCTAGTCTTTATCATAGGGGATCTTTGAGCAACCAAAATTTCATTCAACTTAATAGAGCTTGTTGTTTGGGAAGAGTTTATAACCACTTTCCTTTGAGCATTTTCTAATTTCTCTCTGAGACATACTACTTCTTCTTCTAACTTTTCTTGTTCTTGAGTTTTTTCTTTGATTTGCCTAAGTAATATGTCCTCTATCTTCTTGGCTTCTTCAAGCTCTATTTTTAGCTGCTTAAGGACTTATGAATTATGTTCTTCTCGTACATATTTGAGGAGAATGTCCTTTTGTTTTCTGCATTTTAGTTTGAGTCTATCAATCTCTTCTAGAGCACTTCTTAGCTCCCCCTCAAGGTCGACTTCACTTTCTTCTTCTTCATCTTCTAGCAGGAGACCTTCAAGATCTTCTATGGCCATCAATAAGAATTCAGAGGTTCCTTCTTCACTTGAGGATTCATCTGAATCTTCAGATGTACTGCTGTTTTGTTGAGCATAGAAGGATTTTCTGTTGAACTTCTTTCCTTTCTGCCAGTTCTTTGATTTATTTTTCTTTGACTCTTGAGCCTGATTCCTTACTTTCTTGTGAGGACACTTAGCAGCATAGTGTCCCACTCTTCCACAGTTAAAGCATTTGAAGGGGAGTTTACCTTTGTATTTACCTGAGCCTCTATCCAATTTCTTGACAAACTTTGCCTC
This sequence comes from Pinus albicaulis, assembly GCA_034641835.2. Classification (NCBI taxonomy): domain Eukaryota; kingdom Viridiplantae; phylum Streptophyta; class Pinopsida; order Pinales; family Pinaceae; genus Pinus; species Pinus albicaulis. The sequence goes on from CM076572.1 coordinate 1,331,867,489, forward strand.
TTCTTCATTCGAGCAAGATCATATGTCTCCCTCTTCTTCTTTCTTCTTTTCTGTTTTAAAGGCTGCTTCCCTCGTACTTGGCTTCTTCTGCGGGAACCTCATTTCATAGGCTGTTAGATTTCCAAGTAGCTGGTTCATGGTCAAGGTATCCCAATCAGTTGTTTCTTCTATTGCGTACACCTTTGGATTAAACCTGGATGGAAGAGACCTTAGAATATTTTGCACAATTATACTTTTTGGCATTTTTTCTCCAAGAGCTTTCATATTGTTAATAATTTTTGCAGCTTTTAGGAAGAAACTGGCAATGTCTTCATCATCATTCATTTTTAAGTTTTCAAACTGGGCTCTATATACTTGAAGTTTGGTAATCTTTACTTTCTTGTCTCCCTCATGTATGTTCTCAAGAGTATCCCATATTTCTTTGGCAGTGTCTTTGTGCATTACCTTAATAAACTCTGCTTCACACAATCCATTCAGGATGGCATTCATGGATTTTTCGTTAGCCACAAAATCTTGTTTTGTTTCTTTCTCTGTGTCAGTTGCCTTCGAGGCATATCCTAATTCCACAGCAGCCTAGACTTCTATTCCTAGAGACATTATGTATGTCCTCATTCTGATTTTCCAGAAAGCATAATTTTCACCAGTGAAGAAAGGGGCTTTATTGGTTGAGCATCCTTCTTTACTAGCCATCTTGGGAACCTAGGATCTTCTTTCAGTTGTTAGACTTGAACAAAGGAACCTCCCTCTGATACCAATTGTTGAACCTTTAGTTAAACTGAGAGGCGGGGGGGTGAATCAATTTAACACATTCCTAATCTTTTAGAGCTTTTCATTAAACTTATTTACACCTTCATTTCATATCCAATTTAATGTGTGAGTAATCTTAGAATGTAAGCAGCAAGTGTTAGTATAACATAGCAGTAGACTTAATATGAGAGTATCAGGTATTAAGAAGATAATACATATCAGATAAATACATAAATATCATGCACAGAGACACCAGATATAAGTGGAAACCCATAAAGGGAGAAAACCACATCTTATTATCGTTTTGATGCAAAGGCAAGCTCCAACTCCCTCTCACCACTGTTTTTCTGTAGGCACCAACCTACAGGAGGCTCCAACCTCAGTCAGCTACAACTGAAAACTATCAAGCTGCAACTTGATAGGGAAGCTCCAACTTCCTCAATTTATCAAACTGAATGTTTGCTGATTTACTCCAGATATCAGCTCTTTTCTGTATCTACTCTTCTTCTCTTAATCTTCTCTGCTTTATTCTTCTATATTCTACATTCTCTATATTTTCTCTCTCTCTCTCACACCTCTCACTTTTTGCATATCAAGTTGATATTACTTATAGAAATTTCTTGATGACTGTTTGTTTTCCTCTAAGAATTCGAAATGGATGGTCATACCCCTTGGTCTTCTGCCTCCTCATTTCTTTATCCAACTCAATTTAAAATCATAAAAATATGTACAAAATTTCATGCTACAGTGGGATTTTGACTTTTCCTTAGGATACTTGCCTTTGCATCGCAAACAATAAAAAATTAATTACAACATTTACATTCACATTTTTAATTACATATTTCAATTTTACTCAGCTCCTTTTCTGGATTTTGGCTTTACTGGATTTGTCTTTTCCTACTGCTGTTAAGAACCTGTTCTGCATACTCTTTGTTCACTGTCATCTGCATATTCCCTGTTTTCTGTGCTTATTCTCCTGTCCAACTCATTCCTGTACATATTCCTGTCAAACCTGTAATATTTGTGTATCTCTGCATGCTCTCCTCTTCTTTTTCCTTTTCCATAATTGCATTCAAGTTGTATGCCCAATCATTTCCAAATCCAGGCAATCTCACACTTCTCTTTAATTCCATGCTGGCAATTTATATAAACAAGTCTGGGTTATTTTAATATCTCAATTCAGAGAATTGCGATATTAATTCAATACTCCTCTATAGTTATAACCAGACAATCTCTTATGTGTACATATGCGCTAATTCTGCATTCACAACCATTCTACGCAACATAATGATTGACCCTCGGCGTATTAAACCATATTCACAAATTCCATGTTTTGCCACTTTACATATACAGTCATTATACATAATATATCCGCACATATATTACACTTTCTTTAATATTGGAACATTACAACGGAGTCCAAAGATAATCAGCAATATTTTATTAATTAGAAACCTTAGTCTTCCACCGTATGTTAATAACTTGTCAAACTTTAATAAACATCATTAATATAAACCAAATTCATTGTATATATCTCCGCCCCTGGCCCACAGTACAATCGTGAATGCATAGACCGTACCTTTGTTAACTCATGCGCCCATCCGACGACTATCATTGCATTACTCAATCCAACGGATATCGCACGGGAAACTTGCGCGAAAGATAACGCGTGATGGCGCGTCACATCTGGACTATCGTTCGTGCACCTTGGTTAAACTCCGGGCAAGTCCAACGCACGATCACCGTCCGATGGCCCTCTTCCAGATCAACGACTTGTGTCAATTTCGCTCGGCGTCTCTGTTCAATAGTTAATGCGCGATGGTGCAAGTTAAACGGTGGTTTTACTGTTCATCCAGGGACACGCGTCGATCAATCAATGGAATCGCTGCAAAACTCCAAAATACCGCCTTCCGTATAATAGTGGTGCGATGAAATCCATCGTTTGCTCGAAACCACTGTTACTGTTCATCAGATCATGGTTCCACTTCCCCGCTCATGGTTCCATCCGTCTTTATTATTTAAAAAATTGCTTACTTTTCAATGTATTATTATGATTCGAAATCGCTATTGACGCACAGTTCTACCATATAAACAACCCTTGTTTTGTTTCTGCCTCCATTTATGATTATGGTTCTTATACATGGGTTAGTGAGATTCGATTTCTTTGACGCAGAGCTCACTACAATGTACAATTTAAAACACAGCATTGACTAGAAGTCGATTTCTTCAACTAAATAAAGAGCATTTGAATATAAAGTCCGGAAATTAATTTATATTATGTGTAACGCCCGGCTGTATAAAAGATTCTCGGAATATATATATATATATATATATATATATATATATATATATATATATATATATATATATATATATATATATATATATATATATATATATATATATATATATATTCTTGGAATAACAGCAGTTTCTCTACAATAACAGCTGTGGCTCTGCCTCTGCTTCTACTGCTGTGATAACGGCTCTGTCTCCGTATTTGCTTCCTTCGCCTCTACCTTTCTCCTTTATATTCATTTCCTCTTTGCTGCCTCCATTGTCTATCTTTGTCTCCTTGTAACTGTTCCTGTCTCTACATTTGCTACCTCCTTTGCCATCAATGACAACATTTCCAACAAATAGCAACGTGATGCGTTGATGGAATTATCTGCCCTGGTGCCTATCAGCTTACCACATTCGGCATTCCAACAGGGTCAACGGTGCAGCCGGGTAAAAGACCGCACCATTGACTATTTAATTTGTCAGGAAGTCGGTGCGCTGACATGACTATATGCGTCGGGGCGTATATTTTAGTCAGCGCACTGCTCTTCTGACACCATATATAGTCAACGGTGCTTGAAAAAATTTCAGGTGCACCACATACGGTGCGTTTTATGTCATCCGGGGCACTGCGTCCAATGCTCTACAAGAAAAATCCGCACCGAAACTGGTGCATGACTGTTTTTGTGGCGCACCGACTAGTCTGTTTTTTTTTCCAAAAAAAAATATATATGTATATTCCTAAATACATGTCTGATTTAATAAAAAAAAATTATTTAATATGTCAATGATTCAGAGAGAAGAGGAGGAACAACAACAACATCAGGCGGAGCAGTATGACATGCTTCACCAGTGGGAGGCATGAGAGAAGGAGAGAGATGCGTACCCTCGCCCTATTACAACAGATACCCAGGGGCTCCTAAGGCAAGTAGGCCTCCTCAAGTTCTATGAGGAGGCTACTTACCTAAAGTCCCATAGTGTGCTTTTGAGACATCTTATCCGCAAGTGGAATGCCCACCAATAGGCTTTCCAAGTTGGTTCTGACTAGTGGTACACACCCACTAAGAAGGATATTTATTTCATTATAAGGTTGTCGAGGAGAGGGGTGTATTTTCTCTTGTTCCTAGAGTTTCCAACTGGTTGTGTAGTAGGGAGTCAGTTAGATACTCCCAGAGATACATTGGAGCAGATGTACTGTCTCCTTAAGAGTTTCAAGTCCCTGGAGGGCAGCTACGTATTGGTGCATTTGGTAGACAGGACGTGCAGTGCCTCTCACTTCTCATTTCGACCATTTCACACAACCCCAGTGACGGGAAATGCATTAGTTGCCCTCTTCTATATTATGTTGATTCTTTAGTACAGGATCCACGACTTGTCAGGTGGTCTGCCATTTTTCTGCGGCATTTTTTTACGACCTTAGATAGACGTTGTGCTCATGCACAAGGGAGGGTCCACTTCCCTTTTTCTTCAAAGATTTTTTGTTTATTTTTTGAGAGGTTTCCATAGATGAGGCCTGATTTTGTTCTACAGCCTCGTAGGCTGATGTTGGAGGCCCGGATGCACATGTGGGGGTAGATGATGCCCAAGAGGGGACAGACTATGTTTCCAGCCAGGATATCGCATGATGCACTGGACTTACTAGTTAGTGTTAATGAGCTACATCCCTTCATTATGGTCCCCTATCCTTATGCTGGATTGGATTGGCGAGGGTGTGCCAACATCCTCTTCACAGATGATGAGCCACCAGATGATAGAGGTAATATTACTGTTTTATTTATTTATATTCTAACATGTTCTTTAACTTGTTTTTATTAAATTGTGTAATGAAATTGTCTAATTATTATTTTGTACTTGTATATATTTTGCAGACATTGGCTCTTTTGATGGCGAGGAGATGCCAGAACCACCACATTGATCCAGGTGTGGATCCTAATGACGATCAGGACATGGCAGATGCCAGGGACCATGATTAGGAGGCCGGTACAGAGAGACATGATCCTTCTGGTGCGCTGGTATCGCCTTTTGATAGGCGCGGTCGACCTGATACCGGATACAGGATGGAGTTGGGCGACCAACTCAGTGCATTGATTGTTGAGGCGAGCATCAGGCCCACTCATTACAGAGACATATAGGCCGATGATAGGCTATTACAGATGTGGACAGGCATGCTGCGTGACATGTACAACTTGATGCGGCATGTCGTAGGAGCTGCGACAACTCTTACGCGGCTGAGGAGGACTGTTGCACGTTATAGGCGTGGTCGAGCTGCAACATGTGATGGACAGTCCGTGAGTAGTGACTCATCATCTCATGATAGTTCACCTCGCCCCGCACCTGATGTGCATGAGGCTACACTAGCATCTAGCAGTCATCATGCAGATGAGGCTGGACCATCGGCCATGTCCAGTCAGCAGCTTGCAGCATCCATCAGTACTAGTCATGATCATGAGCAGGCTGGGCCATCGACCATTAAGGCTGCACCATTGACTGAGCAGGCCTTCACTAGTACTGCTTATATTGATGTTGTACTACCACCAACTGATCCATCCATTAGTGCTAATCATGATCATGAGCAGACTCGACCATCGACCGTCGAGGCTGCACCATTGACTAAGCAGGTCTCCACTAGTATTACTCTTGATGTTGTACTACTACCAACTGATCCATGACATTTATATTACAGTTGTATATTTTTAACATTTTATATATATATATATATATATATATATATAGATGTGTATGTGATAGCATGAGTTATTTGACATGAGATGTATATTTGATGTTTGTGTTGTGATGATGTTATATATAATGTTAATTTGATGTTTGAATGTGTTTTTTAGTCAAATATGATGTTTGTACGATGGTTATCATGATCGTGATGTTTATTAATTAATTTAATATTAAATTACCATGATATTTATTAAATATTATGTCGTGATTGTAATTTAAATTTAATTTTTAATTGTATGTAAAATTGTAAAATTGTATTTGTATTTGTAATTGTAATTTTCACTGTAATTGTATGTAAAAATTTAATTGTAATTGTAATATTTAATTTATTGTGAAATGATTGTAATTGTAATTGTACATATGACAAATTGTAAAATTGTAATTTTAATTGTAATTGTATGTAAAATTCTAAAATTGTAATTGTAATTGTATGTAAAATATTTGTAAAATTGTAATTGTAATTGTAAATGTGATTCTAATTCTAATTCTAATTCTATGTAAAATATTTGCAAAATTTTAATTGTCTTACTGTGAAATGATTTTAATTGTAAAATTTTAATTGTATTAATGTGAAATTGTTTTATTAAAATATTTAAATTTGTAAATAATTGTAAAATAATAAATCTAGAATAATATGAATTTTTTTAACATAATAAAGTTTAGAAAATAATGAAAATAAATTCATGTACTCTAGAATTATCATTATTTTATTATGATCTTACATACAGAAAAAAAGAACTTTATACAGTCTGGTGCGCTTATCATCATAACATGCACCGGTGCTTCATAAACCACCGCACCAAAACAAAAACTTTGATCTTACAAACCGCCCCAGTGCGCCTATAAAACAACATGCTCTGGAACAGGGTTATTCTGTAAAGTGCAGTATTGGAGTAGCGGAGGGTTCGAATCGCTGGCAAGAATTTTTCTTAGGAGATGAGGGTTTGAAAAGACGAGAGTTCGAATTTCGGATGAGAAGTTTATAGCAGAGGAAATGAGTGATTCAAACAGAAAGACGGACAGAGATGCTTATAGGGATGCAGACAGCTACAGAGCTCGACAGAGTACAAAAGGAGAAAAGGAGTATAGGTTGAGACCGACAGATAGTATTCGATTGAGGTTGGCGATAGGGTTAAGAGGTCCCATGATGGAGAAATGGAGAGCAGAGTTGATGGCAAAGAAATATTAATAGAGGTAGTCAATAAAGCCAAGAGGCACCATGAGGGGAAGGATTCTCATTCCCTTAAGGACATCAGAGAAATATCAATTGACATTGTTGATCGGGCTGGTAGGTCCCATGAAGGGAAAGATTCTCCAGAATGCATTTAAAATCAGCTAGGACTATTGTTCGAGCTTTGGTTGGCTTACATAAACTTTTACCGGCAAAGCTGACATCACATAAAATCACATCTTCGGCTTTCAATTGAACCTGAATGGCATCTCTAACTTGTCTGAGTTGTGGTCCTATGGATGAAACCAGTAAAAAGTCTGCTTGTTTTATAAATGGAAATCCAGTGACTATTTCTGTGGGAATAAAATCATAGATACTTGTAGCTACCATATTTCCACCTGCAAATCGGTTTCCCATTGGAAAGGCTAATGTAATAGCCTATTTTACAATGTCTTTCCTCTGCTTAACCCTATACTCATTTTCTATGGGAAACCATTGCCTACAAATGTAATAACTACATTGTCTAATCGAAAATCGGTCTTCTTCTGCTAAAAAATGTAGAATGAAGAACTCGTTGTCATTGCTCCCAGAACATTACCTTTTCGCAGATTATATGTATTAATTGCTAGAAGGCCATCCGTATATCTGCAGATCATTATATTCTAAAACATATTGGTTGCAAATAGTTAAGTGCCAATTATAACATGTTCACATGCCACAATTGCCCACTTGGGCCCTGTAGTATTGCATCTTCACACGCCCCACATTGCATTCTCGCCACATAATCAATGGGGACCTCTTGCAATAAAAAAAATGCATTGGAAGAATAGTTATTTCCATCAAGAATTTATGCAATTCCAATTCTCAATTTTAATTATAATTCTAATTCTCAAGAATAAACAAAATTCTAATTCTCAATTTCTATGGTTGGAGTTCACTAAATTTTGGTGTACACACCTAAAATTCATTTCGGTGCCTAAACCGAAAATCGGTGCTATTGTACATATAACCGCATCGGTGCCAGTGTTACAAAAATACCACCGGTGCAGTGCTATTAAGTGACGCACCGATGACGAATAAACGTAAATAAAAAAGTACAACTATATTTTCTTTAAGTGAAAAAAAAACGGAAAATTGAAAAATGGGCAACAAAATATTTTTGAAAATCTAATTTCATAAAATAATTCTTTAAATACTAAACACTTTTCATTATTTCACTATTTTTGCTAAAATTTTCAGCTATATATTTGTAGGAGACATGCCTAGAGCAAGAGAGCATGAGGGCACTGCGGAGCAACGAAATATGTTCGAACAGAAGTATTCAGACAATCAGAAACCAAACCTCTGGTGATTCAAACCCTATATCATAGAATTTCAAACCATCTCGTGATTCAATTTGATTATTTTTTAAACTTTTTCTACAGTTTTTTTTTTCTTTTTCTACAGTTTTATCCATTTTTACCCTAAACCTTTTTTTTTTTTTTCCTTTCCTCTCCCTGTTTCTGTGATTTTAGAATTATGGTTTTTCATTTTAGATTGACATCCAACCCACGAGACAACTTGCATAGTCGGATCCCAATCCATTCGGCCATTACGTGAATTTTTGTAAAAAAACGATTTTTTTTTTATCGATGCACCCTGCATAACCTAGCGCACCGGTGCACTGTATTATAAGCACACTGTGCAAGTATTGTGTAATAAAAAGTTTGAAAACAATTTTTTTTAAAACCAGTGCACCATATCTGAAATAGGGCACCAGTGCTCCATGTTACGAGGATATCACCGTACGGTCTATTACACTATTTTTGCAGTGTGTTTATAATACCCCACACACCATATAGTCTATTATACTATTTTTCAATGCATTTTTAATACCCCCACGCACAGGCGGCAGTGCGTACATCATGAAAGGCGCACCGGTGTCTTGAGATTTATTTTTTACCTGAAAAGTTGACAATTTATTTATAAATATATTAATGAATGATATGGTACAGGTTTCAGATTGATAAAGAAATGACCGACAAGAGATAAAGTAACAAAAATATTGATAACACATCAAGAAAAGAAAAAAAGGCAAGTTCTTGTAAATTCTTTATAAAAAATATTATTTTTGAACTATATGTAATTTTAACTAACATGTATTGTTTACTGTGTATTATGCAGAGCCACAAAATGATGAAGCTCGATAAGATTATTTTTGATCTAGAACCAGGAGAGTAAAAACTTGATGGAAAAATTGCAAAATGATGAATCAGGTGAATGAAAAAATACTATCGATCCAATATGAGTTTTTTTTAATTATCATTAATAATATACTTAAAATTATTAGATAACATGTGTCAAACAGTCTTTTAATTCACATATGTTTAATGTTCTACTGGGACCAACAACTCAGAAAAGGAATGTTGTTCTAAGAAAAGAAAAAAAATAGAACATGCAAATGAGAATGAATTGCTCCTTAGATCATCTGGAGTGGTGATGGAAGTTAACGAAAGGGGAAAAATTTTTACAAAAGTTTGAGGGATCTAATGGAACGAATGTATAGATGTTCTTTCCACTTACAATACAAAAATCAATCCAATGATTCCAAGAACCAAATTTTATCTTAACTACAGGAGGAGTTTCCAGAGAATTGGTCAATGAGACATGTAAGACTTTTAATAGCAAAAACGTACAAAAAAGAAAAAAGAATGAATGAAAAAGTAATATTCTTTTAAATGTTTGTCTAGAATTATTTATAAATATCAATTTTGTTATATTTACTTTTCATATATCAATATAAAAATTAAATATTTTATTATCATGTTACATTTTCAGGAAGATTATGAAAATCTCAAAAGATGAATGAGCTGATATCAGAAATATGCTAGTAAGAATGTCCAAAAAGGTGTACAAGGAGATGGTCGAAGAAATGGACAAAATTGCATCACAGGAGGAGCCATCTCAACAACAACGTGCGTCAAATGTAATATGTAATCATTGAATTTTTCGATCATTAGGTACAATAAATATTAGCATTAAATATTAATTTTCAAGAATTTTCTTGTAGAAAAGAAAAGAAAATGGAACACATTCAGCACATAAAACAAGACGACAAGGAAGAAAAGGGTTGATATTTAAGTTTGTGAGTAATTTTTACTTCCTTAGAACATCTTAACTAGATTTCATTTTTGTATATTTTAAGTTGTTTTACAAAAATCATCATTGAATGTCTTCAAACAAGTGCTAACATACAAAGAAGAACCATTAGACGAATTGATTGAAATTGGGTTAAATATGGGTTGTGAGTATATGTTGGCATATCAGAAATTAATAGTGGAATTTGTAAGCATCTATCGATCTTGTTTTACTTAGATCCGTCTATAATTAATAGAGCAAAAACATCTTTTATATTAAATATATGATTTGTTATGGGGTGTAAAACTTGCAAGAAACAAAGTATGGAACTGCGCCAACAAATGAAATTTTGAAAGATGGCATGCTACATGGTTTTGAAAGAATGTGTATATTTTATGAGTCAATTGTTGCTATGGTACATCATTTTTCTTTTCGATTTACATTGATGTATATTATTTAATATTTCAATTTTCATTATTCTCACCAATGTATATACACTCATTTCAATTTATTTTTATATTTGTAAATGGAAGGTGAATAAGAAGAAAACAATCAACATCGTGAACAAAACATTCTTGAAAATAACCCAAGTCATGGAAGTAGCTCTAGAAGTGATAGTAGTTCAAGTGAAGAATGATGATCACTATGTTTGGATATCAAAGCAAGGTGTTGTATTTTTTTAAATATGTTTGTGAAATCAGACATTTTGTTTAATGCAATGGACATAGTGTCCCAATTGAAAGACAAAGGGATACCAATAACTGTCCCATTTTGTATGATAAAGATTGTCATATATATATATATCGTAAAATATGTTTCAATTTATTCTATTGCGTTCTCCAATATCACGTTTTATTATACAATTATATGTTTTAATTTATTCTATTGCGTTCTCCATTGTCGTTCTTATTATACAATTATGACATATTATACAATTAATATGTCATCATAGTCACAATTACAATTAAAAAAATTAAAATGTTCAACTATTAATCTCAAATACTACAACAATATAAACCAATTCAAACAAGTCTTTAATTCAAATAATTCTTTGAGAGGTTCGTTTTCCCATGTATATTGTGTCATTTGAATAAGTGACCCAAGAACTGCAAACCAAGAGGTAATGAAACATCTCAAGTCAAAAATCTATTTATTTGTACTTTGAGTTATATATTTATATAAATTTTAAAAATAAAATGATCAAAATTACCTTTTATAAATTCATTTTTAAATCTAATTTATATACGAAATAATTTTTTTGATTAGAATTAAGTAATACAATTTAAAGTAAGATTGTGATTTTTTGTTGTTTAAAATACATCTTTGATTGTCTTCTAATATGTTCACTACAGGAACAATTTATAGTAACTTGGCTCCCTTCTTTTCTAGGGTTTGGTCTTCAACCTCTGTTGTGGGCTCTTCACCTGTGGGCTCTAGCTATGTTCCCCCGGATGTCCCTCTGCAGACTACCCTTCTGTAGCAGAAGCCCTTTTCTAGGTAATGCGCATGAAACTACCTGGGCGATAACCTTTGATGGAGCCATCCGACCCTAAAGGTCCTCCCGATGCATCAACGACTTACAAAGCACTAATGGATGCTACTCCAACCTTCAAACGAGCCAGCCCTGGCAGATTCCTTAAAAAGGCAGACGAAATCCCTGAAATCGCCCTAGAAGCTTCGCATGTTCGAGCTCGAGCCCTCCAACTGGCAGATCGTGGTCTCATCAAACAGTTCATGGGAATTTTTCCCTCTCCCTGCTTTGTCAGATCTTGGCTGGACAAAAACTGGAAGGCATTAATACAAGGCAACGTTGTGGCATCATTCTGTGGTAAGGGTTTCTACACATTTTATTTTGAGCATAGAGCAGATCGCGATTTAATCTTCAAGAATGGGCCTTACTTTATGGGTGCCCAAGGACTGTACCTTGATAGTTGGAGCCCCAACTTCAACCCTAATTGTGAAATCCCCTCAGTTGTCCCTGTGTGGGTAAAACTCCCTTTCTTACCTCTCCACTACTGGAACCACTCCACCTTCAAATCCATTGGCAACAGTTTAGGAAAGTATATCAATTGTGTCTAGCTGAAAGATGGACTATTCACATGTGCCTACATCTGTGTTGAAGTAGATCTAGAGAAAGGCCTCTCTGAGGCTATCAAATTGCGTGTGGATAACTGGACCCATATCCAAGAAGTGGACTATGACCAGATACCATTCAAATGCAAATCCTATCATGAATACTGACATTTTGCCTATGAATTCTCGAAACGAGAGACAACAGAGGTTCAAGATGATCCAGGACAATGGCAGGCAGCAAAGAAAACCAAAAAAGCATCAAAATCCCAAAAAAATCGTACAAGAGGCACCTCAAATCTTGGGGGCAAAGAAGCCACTACTGCTCTGCAGAAGAAAAAAAACGCAGGCCCAGCTGATACGCAACCATCAGAAAAAGGAAACCATTCGAATGGTGGTCCATCTACTTCAGATATTTTGAATAGGTTTGAAGCTCTTATTGACATGGAAAATGAGGAAGATACAGGAGAAAAGGTGCCTGAAAATATTTGTAAAATCACACAGTTGGAGGGAAAGGGGAAGCTAAAACCCATGACAAAACAAACATAGAGGAAGTAGGAATGTTGGAAGAAGAAGAAGATGATGGAGAAATTGGAGAGGAGGATGTTGCTTCACCTCGGGGCACAGCAGATGGTCCAAGCACAGAAAAGGCACTCTCACTGAGCATCATGCCAAAATATCAGAAAGAAAATCCAATAGAGAAATTAGGAAGGCCAAAGCTGAAAGAGACAAAGAATTAGGGCATTAGGCTACAATTATCCACCAATTAGGAGACCTGAGAAACAAAGGAAATAAGAAGGGTAATCAAGCAGGCTCGTTAAAAGGGGTCTCCCTCTCAAAGAAGTGATAAATGAAAGTATTTTCCTGGAACTAGAGAGGACTTGGTACCAGAAAGAGAAGAGCATAAGCCATGACATTAATCAAGAAAGAGAAGCCGAGCATTGTAATTCTGCAAGAAACAAAGCTGAATGAGGTGGATATCATTATACATCACCCCGAGATATGGAACAAAAGTGAGCCAGAGGCAGTGAGCTCGCGTGGAGCCTCAGACAGTGTATGCACCCTATGGGATCCCATACACCTCCTCCTGGTAAGCACCCTAAAACCAGTTCATTGGATAACAACAAGAATTTTTGTGAAAAATCCTAATTACACTATTACAATCATAAATATATACATGCCGAATACTTATGCTCAAAAGAAAGACTGTTATAAGTCCCTTCAAGACCTCAAGCACACAGAGTATGGCACAAATTTCATTCTAGGAGGAGATTTCAATACAGTACTAAAATAGGACGAAAAGAGAGGAGGGACGGTGGTAAGAGAAATTCATCAGGAAGATTTCGAAAACCTGATAATGTAGTTAAATATATTTGATGTGAAGCCAAGTAAATTTAAATACACTTGGAATAATAAGAGGGTGGGACCGGGACACATAGCAGCAAGGTTAGACATATTTTTAACTTCAGCTCTTTTGCTATCTTCGCCCTTCTCAATATCTTCAGAGATCTGGCCTTGGTGTGGATTGGACCACCGATCGATCACGCTCCTTGTTTCTCCTCTAGATAACTATGGGCCAATTCCTTTCAAATTTTCCCCTCAATGGATAGAAACAATTGGCTTCCCTAAAATGATTACTGCTTCCTGGACTTAGTGGGACCATTTGGGAAAGGAAAGCCAAAAGGTCAAAAGAAGACATTAAAAAATGGCTAAAAACATACAATGAAAATCTGTCCCTAAATGTCAAAATAGCAGAAGGCAATCTTGCAAAAAAGCAGGCTCAAATAGAAAATAATGAAGTTGAAAAGGTGGAATTCCAAGAAGAAATGAAAATGTTCCAAACATACCATGCGAGCCTGAGACAAGAGGAAGATATATGGTGGTTCAAGTCATGCAATAGCTAGCTCAGCGCTAGAGACAGGAACACGAAATATTTCCACAAGCCAGAAAAATTTTGAGAGATAAAAAATGGCATTACCCAAATTTAGCATGGAGCCCAATCTCTTGACTCTTTTCCTGAGATTAAGGTTGTTGCAGTTGATCACTTCTCCGCCCTGTACTATGATGACCAACCCTTGGCCCCCATTAGCGAAGCCTTCTTCTTGGACCCGATGCCTTCTCTGGTGACCTCTGATGCCAACAAAATCCTTGATGCTCTTACTAATCCTCAAGAAATTCAAAAAGCAGTCTTTTCCTTTTCTCCAGATAAGGCCCCTGGACTTGATGGCTTCACCGGTAGGTTTTACCAAACCTATTGGAATCTAATAAAAATATACTTATGTCAAATGATCGGGTACTCCTTGAAGATCTCTTACATCAGTGGTGGAATAAATTCTGCCTTTTTAGCCCTGATTCTAAAAGAACAAAATCCATCCTCTTTCTCGATATTTAGGCCAATTTCCCTCTGCAACTTCTCTTATAAAATTATATCCAAAATCCTAGCCCTTAGACTGAAAGCCCTCCTGCCTCTTCTCATCTCTCCCAATCAAGGCGACTTTGTCTTGGGAAGAAAAATCTATGACAATATAATCTTAATCCAGGAAGCCATCGAGTCAAGTTGGAGATGGAAGGAACAAGGAATGGTCATTAAACTGGATATGGCCAATGCATTTGATAGGGTTTAGTACAAATTTCTCCTCGAAATAATGAAGAATATGGTATTTTCAGATACCTTCACCGGATGGATAGAGAAATGCATTACGAGGCACTGGATCTCTCCCCTGATTAATGGTAGGGGGCTGGGTTTTTCCAAGTATCAAGAGGTCTTTGAAAAGGGTGCCCCCTCTTGCCCTTTTTATATATTTTGGTCGGAGAGGCCCTTATTCGCAACCTTGAAGCAACAAGGATCTCTCAACACATCCTAGGAATTAGATTTAAAGAAGGAACCAAAATCATATATCATGGGAAATTTGCTGATGATACGACTCTTCTGGGTGGAGCCTCTCTGGTCATAGCTAGAAGATTCAAATCTTATCTGCACAAATTCCAAGAAGCATCTGGAGGAAAAACAAGCAATGCCAAATGCAGAATATATGAATGGAATATCTCTGATAGAAAGGAAAAAAAATAAAAAAAATATTGGGGTTTAAGGTAGAAATAGAATGGAAGGAATTTAAATACTTAGGAGTCCCAATTTTCTTGAAAAGGGCCAGTCCTAAGGCCTGGCAAGGTATGATTGACAAAATGAAACAAAAAATAACCAATTGGGGAGGGATTTAGCTAAATCTAGCAGGTCGTGTCATTCTTATCAAATTAGCGTTGTCTTCTCTCCCTATATACCAGTTTGCGGTCCTCCAGGCTCCGAAGTATGTCCTGCAACAACTTGGCAGTTTCATAAGAAATTTCCTATGGGAAGGAGGGAAGAAAACGACAAGGAAATATCACATGGTAAATTGGAAGACTTTTATAGTGCCCAAGCAACATGGAGGACTCGGAATTTAGGACCCAATATTAACGAACCTAGCAATTGGGGCTAAACTTTGGTGGGGGCTAGTCACAAATCCTGAAGAATGGTGGGCTCAAATGATAAGAGGAAAGTATTTCAAGCAACATGAATAGGAAAATAGGTATATTCCAACCACCCAAGGCTCCCCAATTTGGCTTCTTCTTCTATCCTCATCTCCCTTAATCACTCAAAACATCAGCAGAGTTCCTAGAAATGGTCTGACAGTCAAAATTTTCGAGGACAAAATAATGAATAACACCCCTCTAGCAGAACTGGAACAGTTGAAACCCCTCTGTGATCACTTCATATTGATTAATATCACAACCTTGGCACAAATCTCAGTATGGGAGGACAAGAGGAATTGGAAAGGATGGCTTCTTCCGGATATCCTCGGAGAGCTAAATGACCACAAAAATGATCTATTAAATCTTCTCGAGGGATGCTCCCCAATTTCGAGAGATAAAATGGATAAATGGTGTTGGAAGAACACACACTACTCAGTCAAAGAAGGATACACACATCTCCTCTTCAAAGAACAGGTCCCTCCAAAAAGTGGGATATGGAATCGTATCTGGAAGCCAAATGCTATCCCCAAAGTAAATTACTTCAACTGGCAGCTAAATCACAAGAAAATCCTCACACATGACAACATCAGGAAAAGAGGTATAAGCAAGCTGACCAGGTGCCCTCTTTGTGAACAAGAGGAAGAAACCAGAAACCATTTATTCATAAAATGCTCCTACAGCAAAGAACTCTGGAAGGAGGCTTTCAGGAAGATATTATCTAGAATGGATTGGCCAACAGAGACCTCCACGTTCTTCTCAACACCATAAAAATGGTGCAAATGCAATCTCCAAATTAAACTGAATCTGAAATGCATCCTTCAATCTCTTCCAAAGTACATCCGTTGGAAGATTTGGATGGCAAGAAACAAAACGATCTTCAAAATGAAAAATCTTGCTGCCAGAGTTTCAACCCTCTCAGCCCTATCCTTTTGTTTCGAGTTCAACTCCCCGCAACTTGACTTTTCATTAGATTTTTTAGAACTGGAATGGTTGTCTCCATGGTCTTGGAGCAAGAAAACAAAAATAAAAAAGGTGGATCCTCCTAGTTGGTGTTTCAGAAGCACCCAAACGAAGCTAATGAATGAGATAAAGAAGAAAGGGAATTGGACTCTTATGTTCGACGAAGCCTCCAAAGGCCGGGGGAGGCTGGGGGAGGAGGGGTCCTCATTGATCTTGATGGAAAAACAAGGCACAAATATGCATGGGGGATAGGAATAGCAACCAAAAACCTAGCAGAGGCAAGTGGCCTTTGGCTTAGAATCACCATCACAAAAAAGAAGAAGGTGTGAGACATTTGTGGGTACTGGGGGACACCGATTTCCTAATCAATAACCTAGTTCAAGGGAAGGAAACACAAAATACTAGTATTAATCAAATTTTAACCAGAATTAAGGAGGTAGTAAAGGAATTTGAAGGCATCTAGTACACACATGTGCTCAGATCCCTAAACACTCAAGCTGATGAGTAAGCTAATATAGGGTGCAGATTTTTCAAGGGCATATACAACATCGATGGAAATGTTGACACCAAATATATCCCTTAACCCGTTCATGCTTACTAACAGAAATATTGGGACCTCGACCACAACATTCATAGGAAAATCATGGCTCAGGAAGCATCATTTCTTTTGGACAACGTTGGAACAACATTTTGGATGAAACAACATTTGGATGGAACAAAATCTTGATGGAACAACTTATGGATTGAACAAGATTGGAACAACAGATGGAACATGTTATGAATTTTATTCATAATGTTATGAATTCTTGGCCTGAGAGAGACATAGTTATTAATAGTCA
The DNA here is from genome assembly GCA_034641835.2 of Pinus albicaulis. Lineage (NCBI taxonomy): Eukaryota > Viridiplantae > Streptophyta > Pinopsida > Pinales > Pinaceae > Pinus > Pinus albicaulis. Next base: position 1,331,884,913 of record CM076572.1, read on the forward strand.
AATAAGGATTATGTAAGTAGTCATTAAGTTAGTGAAAGGGTATGTCTAAAAGACATGCCATTCCATTTGCCTAGGTATATAAGCAGGGCCTCATTGTAACATTTATCATCTCTTATACATTTTATATATAATATATTTTTATTATGAATACCTCTTGTGTATTTCACAATTAAGTCAACAAGCTTACAACTTTGTTGCTCCATTTGGTATTAGAGCGGTGATCTTCTCACCTGGAAGAAAACACCTACACCATTGCTACTGGTTGCCTTCAGCTGTTATATGCGGTGCCTCAAAATCGCTGCCGCTCGATGTCTTCATCAATGTCGATGGCCGATTTCAACAAAAGGTTGATCAATCTTGAGAGTAAGATTAATAATAATTCTGATGAATTCACTAAAAGGCTAATCGATATTGAGGATAAGGTTATAGGAAATTCTGACAACATCAAAAAACTTCAAGACACAACAAATCGGATAGAAAGACAAATTTGGCAAAACCATAGCGAGTCCACAGACAATCATAACAAAGCAATGCAGAAGATAAACGCCATTTGGGACAAGATTAATCCGATGCAAGAACCAATATTTCCGAATATTGGACATAATCAACAGAACAATTCAACCGATTCAAAGAATTCAGAAGATAGTCATGAAGAATCACTACATTCTGCAGATGATCAAGTTATGAAAATTTCAGATTCAAATGAAGATGATGTGAAGGAAGAAAACCATGATCAAAATGATGAGAATAATGCAAAAAACATTACATTTAATAATGGAGAAGATAAACTTGATCATAATGAACAAGATCTTCAAATTCCCCAGGTCGATCAAGAGAAAAATTGCAATATAGATTATAACGGTCATGTGGGATGCAGTTTAGATAATGTTACAACAGTTGATATTGAAAATCTGGGGCTTCCCCACTTCAATGAAGAGAAGAATTGCAATACAGATTGCAACGGTTATGTTGGATTCAATTCAAATAATGCTGCAACAATTGATATTGAAAATTTGGGGGTTCCCCACGTAGATGAAGAGAAGAATTGCAATACAGATTATAGCGGTTCTGTAGGGTGTAGTTCAGATAATGCTGCCACAGTGAATATCCCTAGAGAAAGCAGTGGAATTGATGAAATTGTACCGTTTAACTTATTGGAATTTTCAGAAAACCCTACTAAGAATGGGTGTGAGGATGATATTGATTTCTTCAACTTACCAGCATTCGATAAATCGAATTTTACTGTTGATACTTCACTTGCCATTGATACCCACAACATAAAGGATGACAATACTGGATCATTTTCCATATGATCGAAATTCGTTGTTTATTCTTTACTCCCCATTGATATCCACAACGTAAATGATGACAGTACCGATGCTGGATCAAATTTCGTTGTTTGTTCTCTACCCACCACTATTACCCACAACGTAAACTATAACAATACCGATGCTAGATAATTTTCCTTAGATGATTTGTTGGGTCCTGCAAGCTGTGCAAATTATATTATCGATCAAACAATGAATTATTATTCGGCCCCCGGTCCAAGAGCCGTGAATCCCAACCTCCCACCTCCTATTGGGCCATCTTCCATAGTCTCAATGCCTTCAAATCAAACCTTTATGCAAAATGTTTCTTACTTGGGGCTTAAGGAGCCGGGAGGGCTTCAGGAAGTAGAGGAGCTTGCCTGCTACAGTATGGAGATGGCCGACACCAATTCCATTGGATGGAATCTGCCAATATTCTCAAGTAATATGTTGGGCTAGTTATGGAATCCGAACCAAAGAACAATTAGTACCAGTGGCCGGTGTCAATTATGCCAACTCCCTAGTAATTTCCTACACTCGCGGAATAAAAACTGATGAATCAGACCTCTTTCACAGAGAAATTCTCCAAACAATTTGTGCCCTCGACTTGACTACAGATCAAGAACGAATACACCTATTGAAACCTGAAAATGAGTTATGGCGTTCTCGGTTTACGGGATTTTTGCTTAGACATTTTCAGTTGAAGGACGAAGGTTTACAACCTGTAGTCATTGGCCTTCTCTCGCTCACAGCTGAAACTCTGGAACCCAACCAACTATTTGGCATTCTGTCACACCTTGATGATGCAGAACCCGTGACTCTTCGTTTTCCCTGCACATGTTCCATTGTTCCATTGGACATCATAAGCGTTAAAAGTATTTTCGGAAAAATTAAAGCTATGGGGTCGGGGTATATAAACAGTGATTTCTTGAACGTTGATGTGTCAGAACCTCAAGACGTACAGACACGCCGTTTTCGAGGATTATATTAATTCGTAACCATTAATACGATTATAATTATATAATTATATTACATAATTTAATAATTATAGGGTTTATAATTATTCAATTATATAGTATATGATTATATAGTTTATAATTAAATCACTTAAAAAAAATTATATATATTAAATATTAATTTAATTAATTAATTTAATATTAATTAATTAAAAAAAAAAGAAAAAGAAAAAGAAGAAGGTTCAAGACATCCTTTAAAAAAAATAAAAAATAAAAATAAACAAAAACCCTAGTTTCAAGACAACATTACGAGAGAAATCTACAAGATAAGGTACTCTACATGAGATGAATGACATATGCCAAGATGATAATTACAAAGTGAAGAAATCATTAGTAATATACGCCAATTTATATGTTAAGCCCCTATATTAATAGTGTAGCCCCTTATTATGTTAGTGTAGCCCCCCTTATTGTTATCATTGTACCCCTATAACCCCCATATTGTTATTATTGTGCCCTTACATTATTATTGTTAGGTCGGCTAGGATTACATTGTGGCCCACTAGGATTACATTGTGGCCCCATGGACTCCTATATATAGAAAGTAGGTTTTTTCATTTGTATCATCCAAGAATTGTTCATTTATGTAATGTATTGGAGGTTGCCCCCTCGAAGTGGCTCATTTCTAAGGCGTTGATATCTCTTTTCTTCTATTTTTGGAGCTGGTTACACAACATTTCGTATCAGAGCTTGGGATTCTAGGGTTTCGCTGCTCCAAACAGGTCATCGTGGAATTTTCGCTATAATTTTTTTTCTATGAAGTTTCAGAAGCTGAAATTTTTAGGGTGCGAAGCTGAAATCCTGAGGAAGATTTTCTAAAAATTTCAGATCCTGGTTCGCAATATTTTCGGAGATATGATCTGTGGAAGTTAGGTCTTTTTTCAGGCTCCTAAACAGGTCATCGTGGCATTTGTGCTATAACTTTTGTTCTACGAAGGTTTAGAATCTGAAATTTGTATGGTGCGAAGCTGAAATCCTGAGGAAATTCTTCAAAAACTTTCAGAGCTTGGTTCGCAATATTTTTGGAGATATGATCTATGTAAGGTAGTGCTTTTTCAGGCTCCTGAGTTGCATCTCAAAGAGGTGATCATGGGAAAAGTTCAATAACTCTCTCTCTGGGCATCGGATTGGAGTGCCGTAAAAAGTGGTCGCAATTACACAGACTGTAGTTTCTTGGCTATCAGTTTTAGAGACAAAGGATGAAACAGTGACACGTGGCAAGTCGTACAAGTTCGCTCTACGGAACCAGTCCATAATTAGGTCATTGTGGGAGATTGGACACAACTTTGTCTTGGAGAATCCAAATCAGGTCAGACCCATGGCATTCAAAAGAGAATTTAGAGGGTTAATTCAGTGCTGAATTTTAGATATAGAAGAGCCGTAATCACAGAGATAATAGAATTTCAATATCGAGCTCCTCAAAAGCAAGTAAAAGGTGTGTATTTTTTTTCCGAATTGCATAAGTCTTGTTTGAAGAATCAAGTTGAATTGATTGCAAGGGAATATTGAAGAATTTTTGTCAGTAATGGGTTATATTATGCCTCCAAAAAATAATTCCATACCCATTAAGCCCTCAGAAAGCTATACTATGATGCATGAGGAGGAAGAATTGCGATATGAGATATCAAAATTACGGTACCAAGTGCAACAAATTTCGATCTTACGAAGAGCAACCGAAGATGACATAGATGGTTTAAAAGAAAAAATGGAGGCTAATTTGGATGGTTTGAAGGATCAAATAAAATCTATTATGGATGATAAAGTAGTGGAATATCACAATGAGCATCAACAAAAAGTTCTCCAACTCTCAAAGGATAACCTAACTTTGGTGCAAAATCAAATGAAACAACCGAAAGATCAATATCACATCGAAAGAAGTTCTGAAGCAGTCACAGAGACAAGAACTTGACAAGTACAATCAATTTCAAATTATCTCAGCAAGTGGAAACACTTTCCTGTAGAAGATTCCACATGGGACGATGAGAATTTTATACAGAAGCATCAAGAAATAATCAAGCGTTGAAGATAACACTTGTTTGAAGGAGAGGGGCATGTTAAGCCCCTATATTAATAGTGTAGTCCCTTATTATGTTAGTCTAACTCCCTTATCGTTATTGTTGTACCCATGTAACCCCCATATTGTTATTATTGTGCCTTTACATTATTATTGTTAGGTCGGCTAGGATTACATTGTGGCCCCATGGACTCCTATATATAGAAAGGAGGTTTTGTCATTTGTATCATCCAAGAATTGTTCATTTATGTAATGTATTGGAGGTTGCCCCCTCGAAGTGGCTCATTTCTAAGACGTTGATATTTCTTTTCTTCTATTTTTGGAGCTGGTTACACAACATTATAAGTGAAGATGGATAAATCATTAATAATATAGCTTTGAGGACAAATATTTTGAAGGAAAGGGAAATGTTATGAATATTATTCATAATAAATAGAATAAAAATAGTTATTAATAGTTAAATAAGGATTATATAGGTAGTCATTAAGTTAGTAAAAGGGTATGTCTAAAAGACATGCCCATTCATGAAAGGCCACCTGCGTAGGTATATAAGTAGGGCCTCATTGTAACATTTTATCATCATCTCTTATACAATTTATATATAATATATTATTATTACAAATACCTCTTGTGTATTTTACAATTAAAAGCTTTGTTGCTCCAGAACAACAGACGGAACAACAAATGGAACAACAGTTGGAACAGCTGATGGAACAATAGTTGGAACAACAAATGGAACACCATTGGAGCAGCATTTGAATGGAACAACAGCTGGATGGAACAACATTTGGATGGAAAACAAAGGAACATCAATTCCTTTGGACGGAATTGGAACAACACTCACCATGGACAACATATGATCAAAATTCGTTATGGATAGCTTTGGGCAGCACCAATCTAATTTTAAATGGACAAGCACAAATGCACATACCTCGATAACTCATTTTGTAAGCTCTATAACACACATGGGAATGGAATGCACTGTAGATATAGGAAAAATAGAAATAAGGCGTTTATGAAGACAACCCTATATGTAAGTAGGGAAACTTTTTTCAAATTTTGGCATGAAAATGATGCGATGTAATCATTCGGTTTAATGTCATGATCCAGATGCGGATTAATGAAGCTACTACTACTCTCTGTTAAAAAAAAAAATACATCTTTAAATGAATAAATGGATTCAACGCCTTCAAAACCCCTTAGGGCACTTGAATTCTATAGATTAAACAACTTAAACTCAAGTTTTTCAAGGTAAAAATTTATTAAAATAATTTGATGAGGGAAACAAGTGTTTGAACAAAATTTGGAATTTAAGAAATTTAAGACCGATAAAAATTGTAATTTAGATTTGACCAAATTCATATTTGACTAAATTCATGAAAATGGATTAATTAAAATAAATTAAGCATAAATCACGGATTAAAACATTATTAACCATTGACTAATTTATGACAAATAAGAATTAATAATCATTAGTGATAGAAAAATAAATAAATACATAAATAAAATAATATATTACGAAGAATTGAGAATTAAAGTAGTAATAATTAAATTGAGAGTTGAAAAAAAGTATTAATTAAAATAAGATTTAGTTGAAATTTAAAATTAATCAAATAATAAAATAAATTAAGCAATAGTTAAAAAGACCAAAGACCAAATGAAGAATTAATGATTTAAAATCTAGTTGTCTTTAGTGCTATTTTTAGGAATTTATTAAAATCACAAGTTTGATGAGCAACCCTACATAATAGAAGTGACTTAGGAGTTTTTTAAGTGCTAATCTATATAGTCAAAAAACCAATTTAAATAATATAAATTAAGACTTCACCTCAAATTTTTAAGATAGGAATAAATTAAAAATAATTAAAACTTCAAAAACAAATTAATAAAAAATAATATAAAAATTGAAAATAAAAAATCAATCTAAGAATTAATAAAAATTTAGATTAATAATTAAAAAAAATTAGTTAAATTAACCTAATCTACCTTGAAAATTAATTAATAAAAACTCAATTAAAATTAAAATTTAAAATTTAAAAATAAAACTAATAAGACTAGCATGATGACTCCTTGTCGTTTAATGTGGATTTCAACAGCCTGCCTCACTTGCGTGTTGAATCTCCGTGAATAGGCTTTATTCCTTGTCGTTTAATGTGGATTTCAACGGCCTGCCTCACTTGCGTGTTAAATCTTTGTTATTTGATGGGGATTTCAACAGTGACTCCTTGTCGTTTAATGTGGATTTCAACGGCCTGCCTCACTTGCGTGTTGAATCTTTGTTATTTATTGGGGATTTCAACAGTGACTCCTTGTCGTTTAATGTGGATTTCAACGGCCTGCCTCACTTGCGTGTTGACTGTTTAGTGTTAGATTTTGTCACATTAAATGACTTGACGCAGTATACTTTCCCTACGCAGTAATCTAATTTCCTTCCTCGGACAGTGCTGTACTCAGTACTGGTATTATCGCTAGAGAATTCCAGTGACAGAAGAAATTGTCATTTTGAGATACTCTGTGTGCGCGCTTTTGTTGTGTTTGTCTTTGAAAACATTATATAATGGCTGAAGCTATTGTCGTCTCTGGGTTTGTTGGTGTGGGCATAGAAAAAGTAATCAACCAGATTCTTCACCGTATAGGGATTGCTATTCGCTACAAAAAAGAATTGGCTTCCCTTCAGCATCTGCTAACAGAAATCCAACCTATCATCAAGCAGATCCAGCGATACCGCCCAGTGTTGAACAGGAAGAATGGGATTCCCTCTTCTCAGTGCTATGACAAGGTTTCACCCATCAATATATGGCTTAAAAAGTTGGATTTGCTTCTCCGACAAGCATCAGAAATGGTGCAACAATGCACAACTTCACCAAGGTACAATGTTATTTTCCGATATCAATCAAGTAGAAAGATCACTCATCTTATTTCAGACATTAAAGAACATCTACAATTGTCTCCTTTGGCTGCGTGGGCCCAAATTCCTGAGCTCCTGGAGGAACTCAAGCAGGAAATTGGGCAGAGTATGAAGGAAAGCATCGAAGCCATGCCTTCTTCAAGCAGTCCTTCTGCAACTACCTCCCAATCTCTTGCTTCAACGGGATTCTTCATCCAGGAACCCCTTATAGTCGGACAGGAGAGAGCTTTTGCAACATTCGAGAAACTAGTGATCGATTCAGAGTTCTCGTGTCTTGGCATAGTAGGCAAGGGTGGATCCGGAAAGACTCTGCTTCTCAAGAGAATCTTCAACAATGAAAAGGTGCGAAATGTCTTCAGGGAAGGCTTATTGCTTTGGCTTACTGTTTCGCAGTTTCCGTCTTTCAAGAATCTTGGGAAAGAACTCTGTCAGCAGATAGCAATCCAAACAAACGAACATCACCTGGAATATAATATGAACCCAGAAGGCGTAAAAATATGGATGAATCAGACCATGCAGGCAAAGAGATTTGCCTTATTTTTAGATGATGTTTGGGGAGACGGTGCAAAATTGGTGGAAGAATTAGGTGTACCCTTGCTAACCGACCACTCGACCTCCAAAGTTATTGTGAGTTCCAGGAATCACAGAGCACTGTTAGAGATGGGGGTTAATGCAGAAAGGTCCACAATAAAAATGAGGGATTTGCTCGAAGATGAGAGTTGGCCGTTGTTCGCTCATCACGCTTTTCCATATAATAATAGAAATCCGCCAGAAAGCATTGAGGAGAAAGCAGCCAGGGTTGTGTGTTCCAAGTGTGGTGGGCTGCCCCTTGCCATCAAAGCAGTTGGCAGGTCAATGGCAGGCATTACCGATCCAAAGGAATGGGAGTTCGCAGTCGGGAGGCTGCCAAACTCCGATGGCCAAGACCTTCGAAAAGCTCTGTATGATCCCCTGAGGTGGAGTTATGATGCCCTGGGCAGGTACGACGTTAATCTGCAATTGTGCTTTCTATACTTATGTGTCTATTGTGCTTTCTATCTGGATGGAACATTCGATTCTGCTGTTTATAGGCGAAGGGCTACTTGCAAGAAAGGATGGGAAAGATGAGCATAGCCACGACCCATTTGAGGTGGGGAGAATTTACATAAAACTTTTAGCGGATCGTTGCTTGATCGAGCCAACATTGAGAGACGTGGATGGGTCCGTGCTGTATTTCAGGGTGCACGACACCCTGCGTGATTTGGGAATGCAGATCGCTGAACGGGAAGAAAACTTCTACTGCAGGACAGGTATGGGTTTGTCAGCCTTAAATGAAGATGAATGTTCAGGGCGCACTCGGATTTTCTTGAACCACAACAAATTGAGATGTCTTCCGGTGTCGTTCCGAGCTCCAGAAATCTCCTCATTGAACTTGGCCGGAAATCTAAATCTCGAAGAGATTCCAAATAAATTGCTTAGGAATATGGCGTCCCTTAAGATTTTAAATTTGAATTTGACATCCCTCAGGTCATTGCCAGAGAGTGTGGGGTGTTTGAAACAGTTGGTATTCCTTGGTTTATTAGAGGTGCCAATTACTAGGCTACCTGAGTCACTTGCAGATCTCGTAAGCCTGGAAGTTCTTCTACTTGGTGGGTCTAAAATCAGAGAATTGCCATCGGACATTCATAGGCTAAAATCCCTAAGGCATTTAGGGCTTGAGTGTTGTAAAGATTTACAATATTTGCCTTGGACTGTGTCACTGCTTACCTCTTTGCAATGCTTACTGATGGATGGTTGTAGTCGGTTGTGGACAAAAAGCGGAGAGAAAAGTCGTCCTAAAATGGTGGCTTCTATCAATGATTTGCGCACTCTAACACGGCTGAAGAAGTTATACCTGGATAACAACGGAGAATTCATTAGCGATGGAACAATGGGGAGTATGGATCAAATAGAGACACTCCAATTGAGATTCACAGGGATGGCAAATTTACCAAATGACTTCTTCAGTGTTTCTAAGATGAAAAGGCTTTTGTTAAAATGTCCTTGTGTGGTGAAAATGGAGAGTCGGTTTTATAAATTTCAGAATTTAAGCTCGCTTAAGTTGGAGGGATGCAACAAGTTGGAAGAACTTCCAGATTTATATGAAATTAAGAATTTAAAAAAATTAGAAATCATAAATTGTTCTAAATTAAAAAAAATTCCTGAAAATTTTGGTAAAAAAGGGGCATTTTCTTTATTGAAAATATTTTCAATAATTTTGTTAAAAAATTTAGAAGAATTACCAGTAATAGAAGAAGGTGCAATGCCTTCACTTCAAATATTCACTATCATGTTATGTGAAGCATTGAAGATGTTGCCAGAATGTTATTTGAATATCAGAAAACTTCAAAAACTAAGACTTTGGGGTTGTTCAATGGTGATGGAGAATTTAGACAGAATCAACAAAGCAAACAAAACAATAAAAATAGTAACAAAGTCTACAGCAAAGGTCATCAATATTTTAGAAAGATGGATTAGAATAGAAAATATAAGAGAATATTATTGTTATGGTGATCTTTGGTGTAATGAGTTTTCTCTCTTTTTACAAGATATAGAGGAAAGGACCACGGGTACCATGTGCAAAAGAACTTTAAGATTATGTAATTATTACTTGGAGTCATTTTAGACTTCCAAATTTTTACCATATATGTTACTTATTTCCATTTCTATTGAAGTCTAATATGTTCAATGTGTTTAAAATGATGTCACATGATTTCAAGTTGTTCAAAACATTTCATTTTAATCTCCAATATAATGGTTGATGATTCAATATTTTTCAATGTGTTTAAAACAATGTCATATGATTTCAAGTTGATCAAAATATTTCATTTTAATCTCGAATGTAATGGTTGATGATTGAATACATTTCAATGTGTTTAAAATGATGTCATATGATTTCAAGTTGTTCAAAATATTTCATTTTAATCTCCAATGTAATGGTTGATGATTGAATACACTATTAGTTGAAATAATCACCTTATTTCAAAATGTAATATATATATATTTTTATTGTTATATTGTATTTTGATTCCAACTTCTTACTGCACCATTTATTTATAATTGTACCATTTGTATAGATTTAGGATCATGAAATGCTTTCTTATATATTTTATTTATTTAAAAGGAGGTTTCCCCCTAACATGGACTCTAGTTATTCGCTTCTTATCATTTTTAAGGTGCATGGTTCATAACATTTGGCATTAGAGAATAGAAACTTAGGTTTTTTGACGCAGGAGCATCCAGAATTTAGCAAACAATGTGATTGTGTGTTCACATGTTGTGGCTAACAAGAGGTGGAAAAACTTGGTTATTAATATTTTGTTAAGCTTTAATTGTGAGAAGTTAGTTCGTTTTGTTGTCCTAGATTAAATAGGAATAAAAATAGTAAATTGGTTCTTCCTGCAAGGAGATTTAGACAAATAGATTAAGTCATGAGGATAGGATAGAATTGTCTGTTAGAGTGGTTCAAACAGAAAGCTAATAAAAGAAAAGAATAACCGCTTTCAGTTAGAGACAAGTGTAAATTGGTGTGAGGTGTGATAGGATAAGAGAGATAGAATAAGTGTGAGAGAAGAGTGCAAGCAGTGTGACAGAGGAAGTGGACAGAGAGGAAAAATCATTATAAAAATCCAGCCATCAAAGAGCTCGACTCTGTGTATTTGCATCTCTGATTAATTCCAAGTGTTTTGTGTTTTAAATTGGCTGTCTGGTTTAAACTGTTCGTTTTGATTTCTCTGTTGAGTTGGGTATCATCTTTATCACACAACGCATTCAAAAAAAGTCGATTGATGGTGCAAACAACGAAGACACAACGGGTTTCTATGTAAAAGGTTCAAGTGAAATCGTTGATTCATGCAAACTTCGAAGTTTCGTACAACAACCATCACACATCATAGGTTTTATTGTTATATTTTAAAGGCTTCACACGATAAGATATTTGAATTGTGATGCAAAGTAGATCAGTGAAGGAGCAGCGAGGACCGTTGGATCGGGGCAAGATCAACGGTGGATATTAAGTCACATCGAGCGAGATTTTGCATATCGACGGTTTTAAAGTTTATGTTTGAGACATCGCATGGTCAGTTATGTTATTTGCAATGTGATGCGATAAAGAAAGGAGGGCGTAATGCGAGCGCAGATCGCACAGGATACGAAGGCACGCTATTATTAACCTTTAAAAGTTGCGACGAGCGATGTAGAGTTCGCTGCGAATTGCGAAATCACAATATTGCAAAAGTTGTTAAGTTGTGAATCTGTGGGGAGGTGAGTAATAAAAAAGTGTGAAGTACAACCGTCGTGATTGGTCACTATTTGTGTGAACCATAGAACCACAAGTTTCGTGCGTATTCTGAAATTTTGTAGCTTGCCTTTTTGGGCATCATTTGGTATTAGAGCCGAAACTGAGTTCTGTTCTCAAAGATTGTAGCAAATATGCCACCCAGGAGAAGAGTTGGCATGGGTCGAGGAAGACCTACAGTAAATGCAGTTTTACTTGAAGAGATTCGACACCTTCGTACAAGGATAACGACCATGGAGACTGCTAAGAAGAGAGCACCTGATGAAGGAGATGTCAGTGCAACAGAAGAAACTTCTGAGGAAGAAGAAGAAGAAGAAAACGAGGAAGCTAAAGTTTTCAAGATATTAACAAAGGTTAGTGGAAAACCAAGAATGGAGATTCCTTCACATGAGGGGAACCTTAATGTGGATGAGCTGATAGATTGGATCAGTTCAGTGGATAAATATTTCGACTTAGAAGAGGTCAAATATAAGAATAAGGTAAAGTTTGCAACTACCAAGTTGAAGGGTCATGCATCTATCTGGTGGGATGAACTACATACAACCAGGATTCGAAAAGGAAAGCCTAAGATCAAGCAATGGGATAAAATGGTAAGTAAATTGAAGAAAATGTTTGTGCCAAAAGACTATCAATTGAATCTTTTCAAACAGTTGCAGAATTTGAGACATAAAGGAATGACTGTCAAGGAGTATATAGAGGATTTTTAATAACTGAGCATTAGAGAAGGACATGTTGAAGATGATATGGAGAAAGTAGCTAGATACATCAATGGTTTAAGGTATTATATACAGGATGAAATCAGTTTATTGATTCTGAAGACAATTGAGGATGCCTACTAAGCAAATTTGAAGGCAGAGGAGAAAATGTTGAGGAAACAAAGTTAGAAGAATAGAGGTAAAGGTCCAGCAAGAGGAAGAGGAAATTTTAAATCAAGATTTCAGCACTCTCAAAATGAAGCAGGAGGTTCGAGTAGCAGACCGCTGCAAAGAGGAGACTTTGGTAGAGGAATATTTGCACCCAGAGGTAGAGGCCGAGGAAGAGAAATTCGGTGTTACACATGTGGAGAATGGGGACACGGATCATGGGACTGTCCTCATAACAAACCAACAAATCAACAGAATGTGAATGTAGCTAAGGCAAAAGAAGAAAATCCTCAGGTCATGAAAAAAGAAGATCCACCTGAGGCAGAAGAGTCTTTATTGCTCAAAAGAGTATTGCTTAAAGCAGTGAAGGAAGAAAATGAGCCAGCTCAAAGGAAGAGCTTATTCAGAACTATGCAAGTCTAAAGATAAGTGATGCAAAGTTGTGATTGACAGTGGAAGCACTGATAATATTGTTTCCACAGAGATGGTTGAGAAATTGGGGTTGATTAAGATGGTACACCCTACTCCCTACAGAGTGTCGTGGCTACAAAAGGGACATCAAATTTTAGTGATAGAACAATGCAAAGTAGAGATACAGATCGATACATATAAGAATGTCACATTGTGTGATGTGATGCTAATGGACGTGTGCCATGTATTACTGGGAAGGCCTTGGAAATTTTATAGAAAATCCATTCATGATGGTGAAAGGAATACTTATACCATAGAGAAGGATGGAAAGAAGCACACATTGCTACCTTTGAAGAATGAAGCAGACAAAGGAGTAGCTGGGAATAATGTTATGCTGATTAGTAGAAAGGAAATGCAGCAAGAAGTCAAGAAGGAGAAAGAAATGCATTTTGCTATTGTGGGTAAACCTAAGGTAATTCTGACTGCTACAAATTTAGACAATCTGCCTGTGGAAATTAAAAATATGTTAGATGATTATGTTGAAATAGTTGTTGATGAATTACCAAGTAAATTTCCACCAATTAGAAGTATCAGTCATCACATAGATTTAATACCTAGTGCAAGTTTACCAAACAAAGCAGCATATAGAATGACCCCTTGGGAGAATGAAGAAGTTGGAAGATAGGTACATGAGTTGTTAGATAAAGGACTGATCAAAGAAAGCCTTAGCCCATGTGTAGTATGTGGTCCAAAGAAAGGAGGTGAGTGGCGCATATATACTGATTCCAGAGCCATAAACAAGATCACTATTAGGTATAGATTTCCATTGCCACACATAGATGATTTGATGGATTGTTTAAGTGGGTCAAAGTATTTTACTAAAATAGATGTGAAGAGTGGATACCATCAAATAAGGATTAGAGAAGGAGATGAATGGAAGACTGCATTTAAGACCAACAATGGGTTGTATGAGTGGTTAGTGATGCCTTTTAGGCTCACTAATTCACCAAGCACATTTATGAGACTAATGAATGAGGTCTTGAAAGACTATGCAGGAAAATTTGTGATAGTCTATCTCGATGACATTCTGATTTTCAGTCAGAGTAAAGAGGAGCATTTGGAGTATGTCAAGCTGGTGTTAAATACTTTGCAAAAAGAGAAAATGCTTATAAATTTGAAGAAGTGTAGTTTCATGAAGAAGGAGCTCATTGACTTGGGATTTATAGTCTTAGAAAAAGTCTTGAAGATGGACCTAGAAAAGATCCAAGTAATACTGGATTGGCCAACTCCGAGAAGTGTATTTGAGGTAAGGAGTTTTCATGTTCTTTCAGGTTTTTACAGAAAATTTATAAGAAGTTTTAGTCAGATCTGTGCACCAATAATTGAAACATTAAAGGAGAGAAACCAACCATTTAAGTGGACAGAAGCAACAAATTAGAATTTCAAGTTGTTGAAAATGAAGATCACTGAAAGGCCTGTTTTGGCCTTGCCAAATTTTGATAAAATATTCCAAGTTGAGACTGATGCTAGTGGGATAGCAATTGGAGTTGTCTTAAGTCAAGAGCAATAGCTTATTTCAGTGAAAATTTGAATGAGGCCAAGAGGAAGTATTCATCCTATGATGAGGATTTCTATGCTATTGTGCAGGCTTTGAAGAAATGGAGGCATTACTTGTTGCCCAAAGAATTTGTGTTGTATTTTGATAACCATGCATTGCAGTTCATAAATAACCAGCTGAAGTTGAACCAAAAGCATGCTAAATGGGTGGATTTTTTGCAGAGTTTTACCTTTGTAATCAAACACACAAGTGGTAAGGAAAACAAAGTTGTTGATGCTTTGAGCGGAGTAAATTTGATTATGAAGGAATTGAAGATTGGCATTTTGGGGTTTGAAGAAATGATTGATATGTATGAGGAAGACACATATTTAAAAGAAATATATCCAGCTATTAAAAATCTTGTGATTCATAATAGAAGCGAGTGGTTGGACTACCTGATTCAAGGAGGATTGTTGTTCAAGAATAATAAATTGTGTATACCTAAGTGCTCCATGAGGGAAAATCTGATTAAGGAGAAACACAGTGGAGGATTATCTAGACACTTTGGACAAGACAAAACAATTGCTCAAGTAAGTGATTTTTATTATTGGCCAAAAATGCAAAGAGATATCAAAAAGTTTGTTGAGAAGTGCATGATTTGTCAACATGCCAAAGGAAGAAGCCAAAACACTGGGTTATATCAGCCATTTCCAATACCCTATAGACCTTGGGATGTTTTCAACATGGATTTTGTTTTAGGCTTGCCGAAGACTCAAAGAGGACATGATTCTATCTATGTTGCCGTAGATAGGTTTTCTAAAATGGTTCATTTTATTTCTTGTAAGAAAACTAGTGATGAAACTCACATTTCTAATTTATTTTTATCTGAAGTTATAAGATTACATGAACTGCCTACGAGTATTGTTTTAGACAGAGATACAAAGTTCGTATGACACTTCTGGAGGACTCTATGGAAGAAGCTAGGTACAAACCTCAGTTTCCATTCAGCTTATCATCCTCAGACAGATGGAAAAACTGAAGTGGTTAATAGGAGTTTGGGAAACATATTAAGGAGTTTGGTTTACAAAAATCCAAAGCAATGGGATTTAGCACTTGCTCAAGTTGAATTTTCCTATAATGATACTCCTAACTAGAGTACTGGGATGAGTCTGTTTCATATTATTTTTGGAATGCATCCAAGAGGTGTGTATGAACTTAGAGATTTGAGTAAACAAGAGACAAGGAGTGCAAAGGCTAAAGAATTTGCAGAATAAATACAAAAGTTGCAGGAAGATGTCAAGTAGAGCTTACAGAAAAACACCCTAAAGTATAAACAAAGAGCTGACATGAAGAGGACTGAAAGGGAGTTTCAAGAGGATGATTTAGTCACATTTATCTGATGAAGGAAAGGTTTCCAGTCAGGACCTATAACGAACTGAAAATGAAAAAGATAGGGCCATGTAGAACTTTGAGGAATTTTTCCACAAATACATATGAGATTGAATTACCAGAAGGAGTTGGGATATCATCCATATTTAATGTTGCAGATTTGTAGCTATACAAAGGAGTAGAGGAAGAAATACAAGAAGAAACTATAGAAGAGGAGGACCAGACTTTGAATTGGATGGAACATATGGCAAAGACAACAAAGAAAGAAGTGGAAGCCATTCTAGAAAAAAGAGAAACAAATAAGACCAGGGGACAGACCTCTTATTAGTATCTAATCAAATGGAAAGGAAAATTATTGGAAGATGCCAGTTGGATGACAACAACAGAGTTACAAAAGTTTAATGCAGATCTTGAAACATTGATGGATTAATCTTTTCTTCCCCAGGAGTTTGATGCAGGAGCATCTAGAATTTACCCAGTAATGTGATTGTGTGTTCACATGTTGTGGCTAAGAAGAGGTGGAAAAACTTGGTTATTAATATTCTATTAAGCTTTAATTGTGGGAAGTTAGTTTGTTTTGTTGTCATATATTAAATAGGAATAAAAATAGTAAATTGGTTCTCCCTACGAGGAGATTTAGCCAAATAGATTAAGTCATGAGGATAGGATATAATTGTCTATTAGAGTGGTTCAAACATAAATCTAATAAAAGACAAGAATAACCGCTTTCAGTTAGAGATAAGCGTAAATAGGTGTGAGGTGTGATATGATAAGAGAGATAGAATAAGTGTGAGAGAAGAGTGCGAGTAGTGTGACAAAGGAAGTGGACAGAGAGGAAAAATATTGTAAAATCTAGCCATCAAAGGGTTCGGCCCTGTGTATTTGCATCCTGATTAATTCCAAGTGTTTTGTGTTTTAAATTGGCTATCTAGTTTAAACTATCCATTTTGATTTCTTTGTTGAGTTGGGTATCATCTTTATCACACAACGCATTCAAAGAAAGTTGATTGACAGTGCGAAAAACAAAGACATAATGGGTTTCTGTGTAAAAGGTTCAAGTGAAATCGTTGATTCGTGCAAACTTCAAAGTTTCGTACAAAGGCCATCGCACATTGACGGTTTTACTATTATATGTTAAAGGCTTCACAGGATCATCTATTTGAATTGCGATGCGAAGTAGATCAGCAAAGGAGAAGTGAGGACCGTTGGATCTGGGCGAGATCAATGGTGGATCTTAGGTCGTACCTAGTGAGATTTTGCATATTGACGGTTTTAAAGTTTCTGTTGGAGACAACGCATGGTAAGTTATGTTATTTGCGGTGCGATGTGATAAAGCAAGGAGGGTGTAATTTGAGCACAGATCGCATAGGATACGGGGCACATTATTATTAACCTTTAAAAGTTGTGACGAGCAATGTAGAGTTCGTTGCGAATTGTGAAATCGCAATATTGCAAAAGTTGTTAAGTTGTGAATCTATGGGGAGGTAAGTAATAAAAAAGTGTGAAGTACGACCACCATGATTGGTCACTGTTTGTGTGAACAATAGAACCACAAGTTCCGCGCATATTCTGAAAGTTTGCAACTTTCCTTTTTGGGCATCATTTTTCCACTTCAAATATGTCATTTTGGATTTTTTATTGTAAGTTATTTATGTTAGAAATATTGAGAGGGGGAGACTAAATCAATATTTTGTTCCCAATTCAAATTCACGTAGATTATACATTTGTTTCCAAAATTGACATGTTCATATATTTCATTATCAGATCACAATGTTATAGATTATATGTTATTCAATAAATTATGAGCAACATTAAGTGTAAGAGCTGGTAAACCCTAAAACACATGAACCTAGGTTTTTCCACTTCGAATATGTCATATTGGATTTTTTACTATAAATTATTTATGTTATAAATACAGAGAGGGTGAGAATGAATCAATATTTTGTTCCCAATTCAAATTCACGTAGATTATACATTTGTTTCCAAAATTTACATGTTTAGATATTTCATTATCAAATCGCAATGTTATAGATCATTTGTTATTCAATAAATTATGAGCAACATTAAGTGTAAGAGCTTGTAAAACTTAAAACACATAAGTTCACATTGATCACATATGCATCAAGATTTTAGGTGGAAACCCAGTGTGGGAGAAAACCATAGGGGCTTCACTGACAAAGAAATACCATAACACATGAGTTCATATTGGGGTAAAAAAAAATAGAAAAACATAAAACAATATATTGATTATATAATAAGAGGATAATGGGTTTTTATATATTATATAGGAATATAGGTATTATAAGGTATTATTTATTGAATATTTTGGCCAACCAGATAAAAAGTCAGACAAGTATGGAAAAAAAATGGCTGAATATCATGAGAGTGCAGTTTTTTTAGGCAAACAAAGAGTGAAGTCATGAGAGCACATATGATTCTATTTGGAAAACAAAAGTCGTGAGAGTGCAGTTATGTGGAGGGTTTTGTTGGGAAAATGAAGGGCGAAATCATGAGAGTGTATTTCTGCGAAGGGTTTTGTTGGGCTCTGTTATGTTGGGTTTTGTTGGGAAATTGAAGGGTTTCATCTTGAGGGAGTTGAACCTATTGGAGGCCTCAGGGTCCTGCAGAGGGTTCTGTTGGGCTCTATTATGTTGGTTTTTGTTGGGAAAATGAAGGGTTTCAATTTAAGGGAGCCAAACCTGTTGGAGGCCTCGGGGTCCTGCTATAGAGTAAGCCCCTGCCTTTGTTCTTGGTTCTTGCTTTGCTCCTTCTAGTGGGGGTTATGGCTATGTAGGATCTCATACTATTGTAAGATATGGAACAAGATAATAATAAACTGATGTTGTTGGACTAGGAGTAATGAGACGATCTGAGTGATGGTATGATCCATGCTAAAATAAGGTCTAAAATTTCGTCACATCACACATTTTCCTTTCTTTATTTATTGAACTATTTCCATAAAATCTGGGATGATCTTTAGACAAGGAAAATTTTGTCACCTTTACTAACCAACTATGATAGGAGGTTTATAACAGTTGTTTGTTACATCCGAGCTCCATTCCATATATAAATAATACTTTTTCTTTTCAAGGCTTGAATTTCTTTTATCAACTCAATGTCTTTGATAATGGTTTCCCTTTTGATTGTTTTTTCATACTTTGTTTAGCTAATGCCTTTACTTTTATCAATTCCATCCTCTCACTGTGTTGTTGGTTTAGGGAATTTTGGTGAACTGATATTTATGTTAAGACCCATTGGATCTTTGATACCTATCATCTTCCAATACCTTTTCTTATCCATAATAACATCAAGCCTCATTTGAGATGTAACACATCCTTTTTGTATATTACATTTTTTTTAAGGGTAGGAATACAAGCACCAAAAATGTAAAACAAAAACACAGCTTTAGTCGCAATTCACCTTGAATCACTTTGAAAAACACATCCAGGTTAAAAACAAAAATAGGTGTTCACCCATGAAATTGAAGGGATAGGTATATATCAAACAACTAATGAACCACCATCTTATTTCACTAGGTCACTTTAGAATGGATGATGAAATTTACTACCACGACATTCAAATTTTCAACAACAACTACTGGAAGGAATTGGCTATCAGAGTAGGCCATATAATTAATAACCAATGTATTGTCATCAATATATTCCTCTACCACCATTCGACTAGCCCTTGGATTGAGGAATAAATTTATACAAAGGCAACAACTTTGCAAGATCAACATAAAACTTGTCTCCAAGAGTATATGAGGTAGTAATGATGCCCTCCATCATCTTTACAGAAAAATAATCCAAAATATTTCATCAACTTTGCCTATCTTGGTTTTATGTTGTAAATATATGGGAGCATTGAAGTATGGAACCTTCTCATTGGTAATCCTGGTTATTACGTCTCCCTCACAGGTGGAGAAATGTTGAAACTTCAACAAGTGGAGAAATGTTGAAACTTCCACAATATTTAGTAGGAGGACCCCACCTCGTCATTAACCAAAACTTCAATTTTCAGATTTGCAAACTCCCCCATTGATTGAATTTTGTTTATGTCAAAACATTATTCCATGTTTCCTTTATATACTCCATCATTACTTCCCAGTAAACCTCAAAACCCTGTTTCTTCTACTATCAATGGATAGTTCAGCACAACAATAAGAAAGTGAATGATACACACACACACACACACACACACACACACACATGAGATTCTATTTTTTTTTCTCTCTGGCATTGATGCTCTTAAGGGAAGGACCTCATTTGGTAAGACCACACATTTTCCCATCCCGAGCACACGACCATCTCTAAATCAAATAAATGGAACCCTACAGGGTAACATTTGATACCTGCTGATAATCTTTAGTCGACTGAGAAACTATGGTTAATAATTATTCCATTATGGAAAAACTTCTTTCATTGTTAATGTTTATCTACTCTACTCAATTTATATGAAAGGTGTACCAAGTATTTTTGAATTCGCAACAAGTCTAACATCTACCAGTCCCAAGAAAATAATTGTAGGAAGATCCCGTATAATTCATATTTGGAAAGTACATTTTTCAGTATTCAGTGTTCCCATAGTGCAAACAACTGTAAGTGTGAGTCTAAGAAAATAGAATTTAACGAGTTGCTAGGAACAGTGTGATAGATGGATGATAATATGCATCATTGGCAAGCAAAGGCTCCACAATATAGTTGGTTCTAAATGAACCATGTATATGGGGTTATGCCATTATTTCAACGCGACCTACTATATAAATTAATTAATGACTGCACAATCTACGTCTTACATTAAATTTAGGTTCTATACACCATCATGAATACTTAAGGGTAGCATAGTAGGTCCACACAAGACATTGACTACTGTGTCCAAAACAACTATTAGTTGAAATAATCACCTTATTTCAAAATGTAATATATATATATATATATATATATATATATATATATATATATATATATATTATTTTAATATTAATAATTTTGACAATGATAAAACATTGAGCCCTAAAACTTGCTCTAGATATTGAATTATTACATTTTTATTGTTATATTGTATTTTGATTCCAACTTCTTATTGCAACATTTATTTATAATTGTACCATTTGTATATATTTAGGATCATGAAATGCTTTCTTATATATTTTATTTATTTAAAAGGAGGTTTCCCCCTAACATGGACTCTAGTTATTGGCTTCTTATCATTTTTAAGGTGCATGGTTCATAACATTTGGCATTAGAGAATACAAACCTAGGTTTTTTTGACGTAGGAGCATCCGAAATTTAGCAAACAATGTGATTGTGTGTTCACATGTTGTGGCTAACAAGAGGTGGAAAAACTTGGTTATTAATACTCTGTTAAGCTTTAATTGTGAGAAGCTAGTTCGTTTTGTTGTCCTAGATTAAATAGGAATAAAATTAGTAAATTGGTTCTTCCTGCGAGGAGATTTAGACAAATAGATTAAGTCATGAGGATAGGATAGAATTGTCTGTTAGAGTGGTTCAAACAGAAAGCTAATAAAAGAAAAGAATAATCACTTTTAGTTAGAGACAAGCGTAAATAGGTGTGAGGTGTGATAGGATAAGAGAGATAGAATAAGTGTGAGAGAAGAGTGTGAGTAGTGTGACAGAGGAAGTGGACAGAGAGGAAAAATCATTATAAAAATCCAACCATCAAAGAGCTCGGCTCTGTGTATTTCCATCTCTGATTAATTCCAAGTGTTTTGTGTTTTAAATTGGTTGTCTGGTTTAAACTGTCCATTTTGATTTCTCTGTTGAGTTGGGTATCATCTTTATCACACAACGCATTCAAAGAAAATCGATTGACGGTGCGAACACCAAAGACACAACGAGTTTCTATGTAAAAGGTTCAAGTGAAATCATTGATTCATGCAAACTTCGAAGTTTCGTACAATAGCCATCACACATCGCAAGTTTTATTGTTATATGTTAAAGGCTTCACATGATAAGATATTTGAATTGTGATGCAAAGTAGGTCAGCGAAGGAGCAGCGAGGACCGTTGGATCGGGGCAAGATCAACAGTGGATATTAAGTCACATCGAGCGAGATTGTGCATATCGGCAGTTTTAAAGTTTATGTTTGAGACATCGCATGGTCAGTTATGTTATTTGCAGTGTGATGCGATAAAGAAAGGAGGGCGTAATGCGAGCGCAGATCGCACAGGATACGAGGGCACGTTATTATTAACCTTTAAAAGTTGCGACGAGCGATGTAGAGTTTGCTGCGAATTGTGAAATCACAATATGCTGAAGATTACAACAAGAAACAGTGAAGGAGGCATCCTGAAACATCATCCTTGATCATAGTTGGAAAATAATCACCTAAAATAGGTGGGGCCCACACAGGTGATTTTTGGTGCAAAGTCTATTTTTAGACATGTCAATCATATTCTATGAGTTGAAGGATGCTATTTGTGGATGGTTGGTCAAGTTGGAAAAATAGATGGACTTCTATTTTTAGACATATTGGGCGGAATCTATTTTTAGATTTCCAGTCTAAAAATAGATATGTCGAATATTATTAGCTCTTAATAATATTTGGACTCTAAACATTATCTTATTCTCTTGGAGCACTTCAGTTAAGTGCACAGATGTGGCACAGGAGCTGACAGAAGGAATTACGCTATTTCTAAGGGTTATGTGGAGCTATTGCATGGATACTTCAGTTAGAACTCATGTGACAGAGTTTGGTGGAGTTGATTGAGGAAGTTAGTGGAGTTGTATTCAGTTTAACTCAGTTAAACATAGTTGAGCTAGTTGTATCTAGTCTAACCGATTGATACACTAGTGAGAGTGGTGTGAATTAATTATTAATTAATTCACTAATTATAAACTCATTAATCAACTAAAGAATACATCAGTTAACTTCAGTGCATGGACAGTTTCAGTGGAGACCAGTGGAGAGATAGGTGAAAGGGCAAGATAGACTATCTGTTGTGACTATTAGTGATGCATGAATTGCATCTACATATACATTGGAGTTGCCAATGATAATAACACAGTCAATGAGAGTGGGATTACATTGAATTGGTCTTTGTAATCAGCTTGGATTGCGTAGTGGAGGCAAGCTAGCAGGTGGCAAAGATCGGTGCATGGATTTGCAAGATTGGGCCTGATTAGTGTATGACAATTGTACTGTACTGAGAGCTTGTGATAAGCTTTGTATGTTTGTATGATATTGTCATATGATCTCCATGTTACATAATATATAGTTGGGGTTTTCAACTTCAGGCTTTCCCGTTAAATAACAGTGTTATGTGTGTTTTTATTGCTTCATGTGTTTTGCAATTGTTGATTAAATTTCTGCAAGAATTATAGTGGAAGGATTATGTATTTTGCAAGAAGATAAATATTGTGAGATCAGGAGAGTCCGGATATATACATGCATATTGTATATAATTTCTACATGGTATCAGAGTTGTGTTATAGATTTTCTACATGGAATGAGAGCAGGAATTTTTGGGTGCGCGAGTTTGCAGAGAATATCTGAAAATTTTGGTGAAATATTTTCAGAAACAAATAGCATATTTGGATTCCTTGCGAAAAAATACCCAAATTGAAAAAAAAAATCGGTCGAATCGGAGCTCGGATGAGGGAGATATCATCGATTTAAAATCAGCTCTTTTGTTAGAAAATTTTGCGACGGCGGGACAATTGCAATGTGCACGAGCCAAGAATCTACATGCACTGAGGTACAAGATGCATGCAAAGCTTTGAGGAGCAAAGCAGAGGTTAGTGACTTGGTGGTTGAGAGGGAGCCTCTCAACATGCAACGTGAGAAGCAGTCTCAGAAGGTTGTGGAGCAACCACAGCTGGAGATGCAGAAGAATCTTTATAGATTTGAAGTAGATGGGATTTCTACGGAGCTTCCTACTGTTGGGAAGTGTGAGAAAGCCATGCAATTGAAGCTTGAGAGGGAGCAGGATTTGCATGCAGGTAAGAGTGAACCTCGGGATGTGGAGCAACCACAAGATGAGGATCATGGAGTGGGAGAAACCACTCATGCAGAGAAATTTCGTGCCAGATGGGCAGAGGGAGTGCATGCAGCTATACCACCAGGTGAGAGGTGGGGCGACATGCATGAGTAATCCCAAGAGGAGATTTATGGGCAGGATTCATTGAGATGGTGTGGATCTCATGAATTGAACCTGGCTACGAGGTGCCCACAGAGTAGCAGTAGCATGATCAGTTGGATTGATGCAGGCAGATCAAAGTGAAAGTGTCAGATACTGGAGCGCAGTTCAGAGTTGACAGCAAGTGCAGAGTGCATGGGTGTAGAGTTCAACAGCGCAGTGGTTCCTGAAGACATGTAAAGTAGCTAAGCAGAAGTCAAAGACTTTGATGATAGATGAATCAGATTGATTGAGTTGTTTGGAGCCTATTTAGTTTCGGAAGAGTTGCAGAGCAGATGCATGGAGTTGCATGGCACTTGCAAAGGTTGCAGGGCGAATGCATGGAGTTGCATGTCGCATGCAAAGACAGTCCTTTCTTGTTGAGAGGGAGTGTTGAAGATTGCAACAAGAAACAATGAAGGAGGCATCTTGAAACATCATTCCTGATCCTAGTTGGAAAATAATCACCTAAACTAGGTGGGGCCCACACAGGTGATTTTTGTCGCAAAGTCTATTTTTAGACATGTCGATCATATTCTATGAGTTGAAGGATGCTATTTGTGGATGGTTGGTCAAGTTGGAAAAATAGATGGATTTCTATTTTTAGACATATTGGGCGGAATCTATTTTTAGATTGCCAGTCTAAAAACAGATATGTCGAATATTATTAGCTCTTAATAATATTTGGACTCTAAACATTATCTTATTCTCTTGGAGCACTTCAGTTAAGTGCACAGATGTGGCACAATAGCTGACAGAAGGAATTACGCTATTCCTGAGGGTTTACTGGAGCTATTGCATGGAGGACTTCAGTTAGAACTCATGTGACAGAGTTTGGTGGAGTTGGAGAAGTAGTTAGTGGAGTTGTATTTAGTTTAACTCAGTTAGACTCAGTTGAGCTAGTTGTATCTAGTCTAACTGAATGATACACTAGTGAGAGTGGAGTGAATTAATGAGTTAATTAGTTCACTAAATCATAACTCATTAATCAACTGAAGAATACATCAGTTAACTACAATGCATGGCAGTTTCAGTGGAGACCAGTGGAGAGATAGGTGAAAGGGAAAGATAGACTATCTGTTGTGACTACTAGTGATGCATGAATTGCTTCTACATATACATTGGAGTTGCCAATGATAATAACGCAGTCAATGAGAGTGGGATTACATTGAATTGGTCTTTGTAATCAGATTGGATTGCGCAGTGGAGGCAAGCTAGCAGGTGGCAAAGATCAGTGCATGGATTTGCAAGATTGAGCCTGATTAGTGTATGACGATTGTACTATACTGAGAGCTTGTGATAAGCTTTGTATGTTTGTATGAGATTTTCATATGATCTCCATGATACATAATATATAGTTGGGGTTTTCAGCTTCAGGCTTTCCCAGTAAACAACTGTGTTATGTGTGTTTTTATTGCTTCATGTGTTTTGCAATTGTTGATTAAATTTCCGCAAGAATTATACTGGAAGGATTCTGTATTTTGCAAGAAGATAAATATTGTGAGATGAGAAGAGTTGGGATATATACATGTATATTGTATATAATTTCTACACAATATTGCAAAAGTTTTTAAGTTGTGAATCTGTGGGGAGGTGAGTAATAAAAAAGTGTGAAGTACGACTGTCGTGATTGGTCAATGTTTGTGTGAACCATAGAACCACAATTTTCGCGCGTATTCTAAAATTTTGTAGCTTGCCTTTTTGGGCATCATTTTGTATCATAGCCGAAACTGAGTTCTGTTCTCAAAGATTGTAGCAAATATGCCACCCAGGAGAAGAGTTGGCATGGGTCAAGGAAGACCTGCAGTAAATTCAGTTTTACTCGAAGAGATTCGACACCTTCGTACAAGGATAGCGACCATGGAGACTGCTCAGAAGAGAGCACCTGATGAAGGAGATTTCAGCGCAATAGAAGAATCTTCTGAGGAAGAAGAAGAAGAAGAAAACGAGGAAGCTAAAGTTTTCAAGATATTAACAAAGGTTAGTGGAAAACCAAGAATGGAGATTCCTTCGTATGAGGGGAACCTTAATGTGGACAAGCTGACAGATTGGATCAGTTTAGTGGATAAGTATTTTGACTTAGAAGAGGTCAAAGATAAGAATAAGGTAAAGTTTGCAACTACCAAGTTGAAGGGTCATGCATTTATCTGGTGGGATGAACTACATACAACCAGGATTCGAAAAGGAAAGCCTAAGATCAAGCAATGGGATAAAATGGTAAGTAAATTGAAGAAAATGTTTGTGCCAAAAGACTATCAATTGAATCTTTTCAAATAGTTGCAGAATTTGAGACAGAAAGTAATGACTGTCAAGGAGTATACAGAGGAGTTTTACAAGCTGAGCATTAGAGCAGGACATGTTGAAGATGATATGAAGAAAGTAGCCAGATACATCAATGGTTTAAGGTATGATATTCAGGATGAAATCAGTTTATTGAGTCTGAAGACAATTGAGGATGCCTACCAAGCAACTTTGAAGGTAGAGGAGAAATTTTTTAGGAAACAAAGTCAGAAGAATAGAGGTAAAGGTCTAGCAAGAGGAAGAGGAAATTTTATATCAAGATTTTAGCACTCTCAAAATGAAGAAGGAGGTTCGAGTAGCAGACCGCCGCAAAGAGGAGACTTTGGTAGAGGAATATTTTCACCCAGAGGTAGAGGCTGAGGAAGAGAAATTCGATGTTACACATGTGGAGAATGGGGACACAGATCATGGGACTGTCCTCATAACAAACCAACAAATCAACATAATGTGAATGTAGCTGAGGCAAAGGAAGAAAATCCTCAGGTCATAGAAAAAGAAGATCCACTTGAGGCAGGAGAGTCTTTATTGCTCAAAAGAGTATTGCTCAAAGCAGGGAAGGAAGAAAATGAGCCAGCTCAAAGGAAGAGCTTATTCAGGACTATGAAAGTCTAAAGAAAAGTGATGCAAAGTTGTGATTAACTATGGAAGCACTGATAATATTGTTTCCACAGAGATGGCTGAGAAATTGGGGTTGATTAAGATGGTACACCCTACTCCCTACATAGTGTCGTGGCTACAAAAGGGACATCAGATTTTAGTGATAGAACAATGCAAAGTAGAGATACAGATTGGTACATATAAGAATGTCATATTGTGTGATGTGATGCCAATGGACGTGTGCCATGTATTGTTGGGAAGGCCTTGGAAATTTGATAGAAAATCCATTCATGATGGTGAAAGGAATACTTATACCATAGAGAAGGATGGAAAGAAGCACACATTGCTACCTTTGAAGAATGAAGCAGACAAAGGAGTAGCTGGGAATAATGTTATGCTGATTAGTGGAAAGGAAATGCTGCAAGAAGTCAGAAGGAAAAAAAAATGCATTTTGCTATTGTGGGTAAACCCAAGTTAATTCTGACTGCTACAAATTTAGAAAATCTACCTGTGGAAATTAAAAATATGTTAGATGATTATGCTAATATAGTTGTTGATGAATTACCAAGTAAATTTCCACCAAGCAGAAGTATCAGTCATCACATAGATTTAATACCTGGTGCAAGTTTACCAAACAAAGCACCATATAGAATGACCCCTCGGGAGAATGAAGAAGTTGGAAGATAGTCACATGAGTTGTTAGATAAAGGACTGATCAAAGAAAGCCTTAGCCCATGTGTAGTATCAGTCGTACTTAGTCTAAAGATAGGAGGTGAGTGGTGCATGTGTATTGATTCCAGAGCCATAAACAAGATCACTATCAGGTATAGATTTCCATTGCCACACATAGATGATTTGATGGATTGTTTGAGTGGGTGAAAGTATTTTACTAAAATAGATGTGAAGAGTGGATACCATCAAATAAGGATTAGAGAAGGAGATGAATGGAAGACTGCATTTAAGACCAACAATGGGTTGTATGAGTGGTTAGTGATGCCTTTAGGCTCACTAATTCACCAAGCACATTTATGAGACTAATGAATGAGGTCTCTGGAAGACTATGCAGAAAATTTGTGATAGTCTATCTTGATGACATTCCGATTTTCGGTCAGAAAGTAAAGAGGAGCATTTGGAGTATGCCGAGCCGGTGTTAAATACTTTGCAAAAGGAGAAACCGGCTATAAATTTGAAGAAGTGTAGTTTCATGAAGAAGGAGCTCATCGACTCTGGGATTTATAGTCTTAGAAAAAGGCTTGACGATGGACCCGTAAAATATCCAGGTAATACCGGATTGGCCAACTCCGAGAAGTGTATTTGAGGTAAGGAGTTTTCATGTTCTTTCAAACTTTTTTACAAAAAATTTATAAGAGGTTTTAGCTGATCTGTAACCAATAATTGAAACAATAAAGAAGAGAAACCAAACATTTAAGTCAATGTATAACAAAGTATAATTTCAAGTTGTTGAAAAAGAAGATCACCGAAAGGCTTGTTTTGGCCTTGCCAAATTTTGATAAAATATTCAAAGTTGAGACCAATGTTAGTGGGATAGCAATTGGAGTTGTCTTGAGTCAAGAGAAATATCTTATTTCATTGAAAAATTTGACAAATGAGGCTAAGAGGAAGTATTCATCCCATGACAGGGATTTCTATGCTATCAGGTGCTTGGGCTAGCTTGGAGGAATTACTTGTTACCCAAAGAATTTGTGTTGTATTTTGATAACCATGCATTGCAGTTCATAAATAACCAGCTGAAGTTGAACCAAAAGCATGCTAAATGGGTGGATTTTTTGCAGAGTTTTACCTTTGTAATGAAACACACAAGTGGTAAGGCAAACACAGTTGTTGATGCTTTGAGCGGAGTAAATTTGATTATGAAGGAATTGAAGATTGGCATTTTGGGGTTTGAAGAAATGATTGATATGTATGAGGAAGACATAGATTTAAAAGAAATATATGCAGCTGTTAAAAATCTTGTGATTCATAATAGAAGCGAGTGGTTGGACTACCTGATTCAAGGAGGATTGTTGTTCAAGAATAATAAATTGTGTATACCTAAGTGCTCCACGAGGGAAAATATGATTAAGGAGAAACATAGTGGAGGATTGTCTAGACACTTTGGACAAGACAAAACAATTGCTCAAGTAAGTGATTTTTATTATTGGCCAAAAATGCAAAGTGATATCAAAAATTTTGTTGAGAAGCGTATGATTTGTCAACATGCCAAAGGAAGAAGCCAAAACACTGGGTTATATCAGCCATTGCCAATACCCAATAGACCTTGGGATGTTTTCAGCATGGATTTTGTTTTAGGCTTGCCGAAAACTCAAAGAGGACATGATTCTATGTATGTTGTCGTAGATAGGTTTTCTAAAATGGCTCATTTTATTTCTTGTAAGAAAACTAGTGATGAAACTCACATTTCTAATTTATTTTTATCTGAAGTTATAATATTACATGGACTGCCTATGAGTACTGTTTCAAACAGAGATACAAAGTTCGTATGACACTTCTGGAGGACTCTATGGAAGAAGCTAGCTACAAACCTCAGTTTCCATTCAGCCTATCATCCTCAAACATATGGACAAACTGAAGTGGTTAATAGGAGTTTGGGAAACATATTAAGGAGTTTGGTTTACAAAAATCCAAAGAAATGGGATTTAGCACTTGCTCAAGTTGACTTTTCCTATAATGATACTCCTAACCAGAGTATTGGGATGAGTTTGTTTCATATTGTTTTTTGAATGTATCCAAGAGGTGTGTATGAACTTAGATATTTAAGTAAACAAGAGACAAAGAGTGCAAAGGCTAAAGAATTTTCAGAATAGATACAGAAGCTGCAGGAAGATGTCAAGTAGAGCTTACAGAAAAACACCCAAAAATATAAACAAAGAGCTGACATGAAGAGGACTGAAAGGGAGTTTCAAGAGGATGATTTAGTCATGGTTAGCTAATGAAGGAAAGGTTTCCAGTCATGACCTATAACGAACTAAAAATGAAAAATATAGGGCCATGTAGAACTTTGAGGAAGTTTTCCTCAAATGCATATGAGATTGAATTACCAGAAGGAGTTGGGATATCACCCATATTTAATGCTGCAGATTTGTACCTATACAAAGGAACAGAGGAAGAACTACTAGAAGAAACTACAGAAGAGGAGGACCAGACTTTGAATTGGAAGGAACATATGGCAAAGACAACAAAGAAAGAAGTGGAAGCCATTCTGGGAAAAAGAGCAAAAAAGAAGACCAGGGGACAGACCTCTTATCAGTATCTAATCAAATGGAAAGGAAAATTATTGGAAGATGCCAGTTGGTTGAC
This sequence comes from Pinus albicaulis, assembly GCA_034641835.2. Classification (NCBI taxonomy): domain Eukaryota; kingdom Viridiplantae; phylum Streptophyta; class Pinopsida; order Pinales; family Pinaceae; genus Pinus; species Pinus albicaulis. The sequence continues at coordinate 1,331,915,026 of CM076572.1, forward strand.
AACAATAGGGTTACAGAAGTTTAATGCAGATCTTGAAACATTGATGGATCAATCTTTTCTTCCCCGAGAGTCTGATGTAGGAACATCCAGAATTTAGCCAACAATGTGATTGTGTGTTCACATGTTGTGGCTAATAAGAGGTGGAAAAACTTGGTTATTAATATTCTGTTAAGATTTAATTATGAGAAGTTAGTTTGTTTTGTTGTCATAGATTAAATAGGAATAAAAATGGTAAATTGGTTCTCCCTGTGAGGAGATTTAGCCAAATAGATTAAGCCATGAGGATAGGATATAATTTTCTGTTAGAGTGGTTCAAACAGAAATCTAATAAAAGACAAGAATAACCACTTTCAGTTAGAGATAAGCGTAAATAGGTGTGAGGTGTGATAGGATAAGAGAGATAGAATAAGTGTGAGAGAAGAGTGTGAGTAGTGTGACAGAGGAAGTGGACAGAGAGGAAAAATATTGTAAAAATCTAGCCATAAAAGGGTTTGGCCCTGTGTATTTGCATCCTGATTAATTCCAAGTGTTTTGTGTTTTAAATTGGCTATCTAGTTTAAACTGTCCATTTTTATTTCTCTGTTGAGTTGGGTATCATATTTATCGCACAACGCATTCAAAGAAAGTTGATTGACGGTGCGAACAACAAAGACACAACGGGGTTCTGTGTAAAAGGTTCAAGTGAAATCGTTGATTCGTGCAAACTTCAAAGTTTTGTACAACGACCATCGTACATCGCCAGTTTTACTGTTATATGTTAAAGGCTTCACATGATCATCTTTTTGAATTGCGATGCGAAGTAGATTAGCGAAGGAGCAGTGAGGACCATTGGATCTAGGCGAGATGAACAGTGGATCTTAAGTCGTACCCAACGAGATTTCACATATCAATGGTTTTAAAGTTTCTGTTGGAGACATCGCATGGTAAGTTATATTATCTGCGGTGCGATGTGATAAAGCAAGGAGGGTGTAATGTGAGTGCAGATCGCATAGGATACATGGCACGTTATTATTAACCTTTAAAAGTTGTGATGAGCAATGTAGAGTTCGCTGTGAATTGCGAAATCGCAATATTGTAAAAGTTGTTAAGTTGTGAATTTGCGGGGAGGTAAGTAATAAAAAAGTGCAAAGTATGACCACCGTGATTGGTCACTGTTTGTGTGAACAATAGAACCACAAGTTCCGCACGTATTCTGAAAGTTTGCATCTTGCCTTTTTGGGCATCATTTTTCCACTTCAAATATGTCATTTTTGATTTTTTACTTTAAGTTATTTATGTTAGAAATATTGAGAGGGGGAGACTGAATCAATATTTTGTTCCCAATTCAAATTCACTTAGATTATACATTTGTTTCCAAAATTGACATGTTCATATATTTCATTATCAGATCACAATGTTATAGATTATATGTTATTCAATAAATTATGAGCAACATTAAGTGTAAGAGCTTGTAAACACTAAAACACATGAACCTAGGTTTTTCCACTTCGAATATGTCATATTGGATTTTTTACTATAACTTATTTATGTTATAAATACAGAGAGGGTGAGAATGAATCAATATTTTGTTCCCAATTCAAATTCACTTAGATTATACATTTGTTTCCAAAATTTACATGTTCAGATATTTCATTATCAAATTGCAATGTTATAGCTCATTTGTTATTCAATAAATTATGAGCAACATTAAGTGTAAGAGCTTGTAAAACTTAAAACACAGAAGTTCACATCGATCACATAGGCATCAAGATTTTAGGTGGAAACCCAGTGTGGGAGAAAACTGTAGAAATTTGTTGAATAATGATTAATTATCCACCGAGACTATCCTGATCACATACAATTCGAATTTATATGCAACACATAATCTCTTCCACTCAGATCATCACACATGCAGAAATAAAACAAGCGATAGCACATCAATTCATCATACACATTAACACAGTATGTATGGGGAAAGATTATAGCTGAAAACCCCACAGCTATTGTGTATATTATAATGGAGAAATCATGTAACAAAATCAGTACAATACTCCTCACAGGTACTCAGTACTTTCTCGTAAATTTACACACAAACTAGCTTGGTTTTGAACAGGTTACTGGTTCAAAAATCACCACTAATTGACTTGCCTCTATTGCGCAATATAGGCCTGTCTAAATAGAGATCCAAGGTTCGAATCTCCTTGGATTGACAGCAAAATCATCATGGGCAATTCCTCCAAGTGTGGTGCAAATCTCATGCACAACTGATGTCGCCACTGAAAGCTAACTCCACCCTTTCATCTACCTCTTTCACTGGTCTCCACTGAACTATTCATGCACTGTAGTGAACTGATGTGTTCTTGAGTTGAATAATGAGTTACTAATTAATGAATTAAATAATATTTAATTCACTCCACTCATAACTAGTTGATTAACTAGTTAAACTAATCTCAACCAGTTCAACTAAATTAAACCAAACACAACTCCACTAGCTGTCTCATTAACTCCACCAAACTTCTGCCACTGAAGTCCTAATTGAAGTCAACCATGCATGTGCTCACCAAACCCTTGGGAATAGCGTAATTCCTCTGTCAGATGCATGAGCCACTTCCAAGGCTCGAACTGAAGTGCTCCAAGAGAGTAAACTGAAGTTTAGAGTCCAAATATTATAAAGGGTAAATAATATTTGACTTCCCTATTTTAAGGAGAGGCAGTCTAAAAATAGACTTCGACCTATAGGTCCAAAAAATAGAGTCCCATCTATTTTTACCAACATGACACATACTCCAAGAATAACATACTGCAATCCCCAGACCATGCTCCATATGTCTAAAAATAGACATAGTCTAAAAATAGATTTTTGCGCCAGAATTTGCCTGCGGGCCCACTTAGTGAAGGTGACTTCATTTCACTAAGCTCCATCATCTTACTGCATTTTCAACAAAAACCATAGGGGCTTCACTGAAAAAGCAATACCATATCACGTGAGTTCATATTGGGGTAAAAAAAATTAGAAAAACATAAAACAATATATTGATTATATAATAAGAGGATAATGGGTTTTTATATATTATATAGGAATATAGGTATTATAAGGTATTATTTATTGAATATTTTGGCCAACCAGATAAAAAGTAAGGAAAGTATGGGAAAAAAAAATGGCTGACTATCGTGAGAGTGTAGTTTTTTCAAGCAACCAAAGAGTGAAGTCATGAAAGCACATATGATTCTATTTGGAAAACAAAAGTCGTGAGAGTGCAGGTATGTGGAGGGTTTTTTTGGGAAAATGAAGGGAGAAGTCATGAGAGTGTAGTTATGTGGAGGGTTTTGTTGGGCTCTGTTAGGGTTTTGTTGTGAAATTGAGGGGTTTCATCTTGAGGGAGTTGAACCTATTGAATGCCTCAGGGTCCTGTAGAGGGTTCTGTTGGCCTCTATTATGTTGGTTTCTGTTGAGAAAATGAAGGGTTTCAATTTAAGGGAGCCGAAACTGTTGGAGGCCTCGGGGTCCTGCTACTATAGAGTAAGCCCTTGCCTTTGTTCTTGGTTCTTGCTTTGCTCCTTCTAGTGGGGGTTATGGCTATGTAGGATCTCATACTATTGTAATATATGGAACAAGATAATTATAAACTGATGTTGTTGGACTAGTAGTAATGAGACCATCTGAGTGATGGTATGATCCATGCTAAGATAAAGGTCTAACATTTCGTCACACCACACATTTTCCTTTCTTTATCTATTGAACTATTTCCATAAAATCTGGGATGATCTTTAGACAACGAAAATTTTGTCACCTTTACTAACCAACTATGATAGGAGGTTTATAACAGTTGTTTGTTACATCCGAGCTCCATTCCATATATAAATAATACTTTTTATTTTCAAGGCTTGCATTTCTTTTATCAACTCAATGTCTTTGATAATGGTTTCTCTTTTTATTGTTTTTTCATACTTTGTTTAGCTAATGCCTTTAATTTTATCAATTCCATCCTCTCGCTGTGTTGTTGGTTTAGGGAATTTTGGCGTTGATATTTATGTTAAGACCCATTGGATCTTTGATACCTATCATCTTCCAATACCTTTTCTTATCCATAATAACATCAAGCCTCATCTGAGATGTAACACGTCCTTTTTGTATATTACATTTTTTTTAAGGGTAGGAATACAAGCACCAAAAATGTAAAATAAAATCCCAGCTGTTTGTGCTCAACCTAGTCTCCTAAATTGAGTTCATTAATTGTCAACCAGGGTTGGTAAACTGCTGAAGTGTGGTGCACTATATGTGCCTAGGTATTTGTTTCTTACCACGTTGTGTTTAGTGTTTTCTGATGTTTTTGGTTTTATGGTTTTATGTTTTGAAAGGGAAGGAACTAAATGCTGGTGGAAAGAAGCTACTGGTTAAAAATAGAGTGAAGCCTAAATTATGGATGACAAATGACAAATGAAAATACTGAAACAAAACAAAGCCTAAACTATGGCTAGCAAATTACAAAGCTTGATAATGACTTCAAGAAAATAAATCACAACATGAGCTTAACTTGTTCAATTCATTTATTAAAGATGTTTTGGAAGAGCTTGAGAAATGGGCAGCTAAGTGTAAATGAAATTCTCTTAACTAAACAATCAAACAATCAACTTACAATGTTACAACATCTCATCCATGATTAAAGGTCTATTAAAATATATTTGGAAAAGAACATTTGTAGCACCATAAGATTTCTATTCTAAACTAACTTCTAACTCTGTTCTGCAACTCAATCTAGCACCACTAGGCCTCACTCAAAAGTTATAGATTTCTTTTTAGAATGGTCTCTGAGAAAAGGCTTGTTTGTGAAATGGTCAAAAGGTTGCAAAAATACTCCAGGCCTTAGACTGATACTACCTTCTGTCCAGATAATTATGTATTAGTATGAGTTTGGAACAAAAGAAGTTTTGTAAATAATGAAGACCGTGGTATTTAAATTTAACAACTAAAAATGCAATGGATGACAGCTAAACTGGAGTGCTAATATAGTGAGCTAAAACTAAAACTAGAGTGCCACTAGTCTATTTGAAATACAGTGAACCATGTTAGACTGAAAATAAAATGACAGAGCTGAATCACATGCATTCTACCTCCGGAGTGCTATCATTAAGTTAACATGCAACTAACCTAAGGAATTCTACAGTCCATCCCATTCAGTATGAATGATGTTTTGGAAGAGTTTGTGAGAACGAGTATGGTTGTATCATTCAAAGCAATTGAAAGTAAACACAAGACTGAAAGAAAATACAACTAAAATCCAAGACACCACAGCTACTTCTTACTCATTGTTATGATATTTTGGAAGAGCTTTGTAAGAGCAAGATTGGCTATGCCACTTGGTGTAAACTAGCAATTAAAACCTACAGTACCACAGTTATGCCTTATTCATCATAATGATATTTTGGAAAAGTTTATTAGAGTAAGTTTTAACTGTGATAACTAACGAAAGTAAATGCAACTAAAAACTACACTATCACAGTTGTGCCTCATTCTTCATAATGATATTTTGGAAGAGTTGATTAGAGTAAGTTTGACTGCGATAGTAAATATAAACAAATATGAACATAAGCTTCAAAAATCTACTTAAACTAGAAATAAAAGCGATATTAAAACACTTATCTACTGTATAAACAAGGCCGCTCAGGAGGTAGGGGCCCTCTACCACCAGAGTAGCACGAGATCTAGCTCAAAATTGACTCAGCGCGTTCAAGGAAATACTGCTTCTTTCATTAAAGAGGAATCACCTCAAAACAGAGTATTCACGGACTTCAAATATCTAGCAGTCAACCATAAAATCTAACAAAAATCTAACCTTTGTCTCTCGGTTTCCCGAGCATATTTATAGTAAATTTACATAACAAAACTTGAGATAATACGGGGATTATTGTCTTTCCTAATAGAAACTAAACTAGGACTCTGATCATGATCACGTAACAGAATCTGGACTGTCCTTATTCTGTTAGGAGTCTACCTCCTAGTTTGAGTTTCCACGTGATTAACCACGTACAGAATTCCGTTCAATCTCCATGGAGGGCAACAAATGATGAGGACATGACGTGGAATACACCCATGTGTGCTTTTCTCCAAGATGACATCCTGAACCTGTATAAACATGAAGCTGGCTACAGAATTGGCAACTAGCTACAGAATGTCTGCATTCTGTAGCTAGTTTCAGTTCAAAAAGTACTACAATGACACAACCATAAAAACATGGTAAGTTAGCCACGATATTCATTCTTAAAGCAATTTTAACTAATTTCATTGATCATTTAAGCCTGGGATTAATAATGGATAAAAGAAATGGAGTGGAATGTGGTGGAAGAGAGAACATTTTTGGAGCTCAACATACCCCCACTGCTAGATTCTTGCATGTCCTCATGCAACTATTCCATGAACTCAGAGACCTCTGCAAGAACATCCAATCCTCTTCTTATGTTTTTTCTGGTAGTTAAAGGCCTTCTTGGCTTTCTGATGACTAACTTGAACCTTAAATTGGTAAGTGCCCTGATTAACTTTTTGTTCCTCTTTTTCAACTTCTCATTGGCCTTTTCCACTTTGTCCATTTGTAGAGATATGGTTGAGTTCATACTGGTTTTTAGTTTAACTTGTTCCCTCAGAATATCATTCTTAGTTTTGATATGTCTATTAAGTACTTCCAGCTCATACCTATCTCTTCTTAACACATCTATTTCAGATAGTGGAGGACTAGGGGTTCTGTCTCTACTCTCTGAATCTTTTCTCTCCAATGTTTCAACATAGTTGTAAATTTCTTGCTGTGCAGGATCAATTTATGGAACTTCTTCATCAAAATCCTCCTCAGTAGGTGTTTCTTCATCTTCTATGTTTATAACCCTAGTTTGTTTGACTTTTTTTTTTCTTTAGTATGCCCCTCAATCTGTGGCTCCTCCTCGGTTGAGATGGCCCTTCTCCTTTTTCTCTGGCAACTCTTCTTATGACTCTCTTTTCCTTAAGCTGCTCCTTAATCTGAACTAATTTTTTAGAGATCATTTCTTCACTACTTTCTTGTATTGTTTTATCAGTTTCAGTTTTGGAGGATTTCCATCTTCTGCTTCTTTTTGTAAGTTGATGTTCAGGTGAAGGCTCTTTTGGTTCCTCAAAGTGATTTCTCACCAAGAAGTTATCCCAATTATCCCCTATTTTGCTCAAATGATGCTCAATCAAAATCTTGACTAACCCATGGTGGTATAAAGTTGTCTCCAGAAATTGAATTCTCTTTTGGACACTTGAAACCATTTTCTTTAAACTTTGAAGCAAGAAATAAGGAAAATTAAGCTCTTCTTCTAGGAAATGCATTATCAATCTAATATGGTAAACATAGAAAGTACCATATCTACCTTCACAAGTGATGAATTTTTGTAGGATAAGCAACATGTTTCTCCATTTGTTCTTTAATGTAGAACTAGGGATACCCTTTTTAAAAACAGTGACATCCATACCTGGTGACTTGAGTATCTGCTTCCATGATTCATTATGGAATTCTCTGTTCTTAAACCACCTCTCTCCTTGTCTAGGAAGTCCTGTTGCTTCTGCAATAAAAACTTCTGTGACAGTGAATTTAATATCTCCAACTTCAACTTCGGCTCCTTTGAATGACCTTGCAAATGTTTTAGTAACCTCTTTGTGGGAGCCACTAAATTTTCAAGGAATTGTAGCCATCCTGCTTGTTGCAACATTTCTCGGATTTGGGGATAGCCTTCTAAATATTTAGTGCCAACTGGTTCTATTCTCACGATGAGGCCCATAAATCTTCTTCAATCTTCAATTCACCAACCTTCTTCTCACGGTGAGAATGGCCGTTAACAAGCTGTTTTTGCTCCCCAAATGTTTCCTCTGTTTCACGGTGACAACGGTTGTTACAGAGATAACTCTGTTCTACAGAATGAAATGGTTAAGAGTCGGCTGCGGAAAGGAGTGATAATGAATGGTTACGGAATGAATTAATGAGGTGAGGTGAAGAAAACGAATCAATGAGTGAAAAGACCGCGGAGATATTAAAAAAAAAATCATCATTAAATCCTTAGTGACGTGATTAATCCAATCACTTCAGCACTTTAACCGTTCAGAGATTTTTTAAAATGATGATCGGATATGGGTTTTGGAATGGTGAAATAGAAGGATTTTTATCCAAAGTTTTGCGGAAGGTTTATTCGGCATGATCAATAAAATTAATCAAAACAACTTTTTGAATTATTCATAGCTAAACTATACTAAAATTTTTCATGATGTGGAATTATAATTACTTCATACCTTTGCCTTTGCTTTGATTTTCTTGTGATCTTCATATGCTTTGTTTTCCCTGAAAATCATTAATTTTTTTGAGTCTTCATAACCTTCTTGATCTTGAATTGTTCATGGATGTGCAGGATCATTTTGTTGCAAATCAAATAATTGCTAGTCAGTGTCTTCAGGTTCTGTAGCTGCAGAATATCTGTCTGGCTGCAGAAAGTCTGATTAGCTGCAGAAAGTCTGATTAGCTGCAGAATGTCTGTTTGATTGCAGAATGTACCTGTAGAGAACTTGAATCATGGAATGGAGTGGTTTGGAATGTAACTGGAATGTTGTATGGAATGAATGAAGATGGATGATGAAATATGTATGAAGTGAATGATGGAGTGGGATGGATTACAATTTATGAAATGGAGTGGAAAAGTACCCTGCAATTTTATGCTGTGTATTATTCAATTGCAGAAAAACATCAAATTTTAAATTCTGGAATGGAAATGAGGTGGATGAAATATGGAATGAGATGAATGAAATATGGAATGAAGTAAAGTATGAATGAATGAATGAGATGCAATATGGATGAATGAGTAAATGGAATGAAATGAAATGAGATGGATCATAAGTGAAATGGATCTGAACTTATGATTTTGTAATAGCTGCTTGTAGAAACAAAATGGAAAAGTTAGAGTGTCAGAAAGATTCTGATTTTCACCCTATCTTTTCTGTATAAACATGCCAATCATTGATTGGTTTTCATGTTTATACTTTATTATTATTATTTTTTTAATAAAATGACTTCAGAAAATTCAATTAAGTTGATGAAGAAGAAAGATTATTCTTCATTAACTTCCCATCACTTTTTTCCTAGAACTTTGTAATAAATTCTTCCCTTGAGAGTGGTTTGTGATATAGCTTCAATCTATGACCATTCACAAGAAAAGTAACCTCTTCTTCATCTATTGTCCTGATTTTTACTGCTCCATTGTCAAAAATTTTAATAACTTCATATGGCCCAAGCCAATGTGTTTGAAATTTACCTTGAAAATCCTTGAATTTTGAATCAAACAAGAGAGCCCAGTCACCTTCTTTGAACTTATTCTCTTTGATGTACTTGTCATGCCATCTAGTCCTTTGCTGTTGGACTAGATTTGTTTTCTGAACTGCATCTTGTCTGATCTCATCCAATTCATTAATCTGCTCCAATCTATGCTTTTGTGCCTTTGATAGATCAAGTCCTAGCTGAACTGCCATTTTGAAAGTTTGAATCTGGAACTCTATGGGAAACAAAACTTGCTTTCCATAAACAAGTTCATAAGGAGTATGGTTTGTTGTGCTTCTCCATGTAGTTCTATAGGCCCACAAGGCTTCAGGAAGCCTATCTACCCAATATTTTCTATGTAAATGGACAGTCTTTGTTAGGATCCCTTCAATAACCTTATTAGTAGATTCCACTTGACCATTTGCTTGTGGATGATAAGGAGTAGATTTTCTATGCCTAATTTTGTACCTCTCCATCATTTGTTCCACTAGCCTCGATGTAAATTGAGCTCCCTGATCTGTAACAATTTCCCTTGGGACACCAAAACGAGTAAAAATATCCTCAAAAAGAAAATTAACTACAGATGCTTCATTAGCAAAAAGTAATGGCTTGGCCTCTACCCATTTGGTAACATAATCAATGCAAACTAATATATATCTCTTTTGTCTTGATGGAGGACTAATAGGTCCTACAAAATCCAAAGCCCATTTTTCAAAAGGTTCAATATGTACCCGAGGTTGTAATGGCATCTCACCTGAAGGAGAAGGTTTCCCTACCCTTTGGCAACTGTCACACCTTTTGACATACTCTTTAGCATCTTTAAACAAGGATGGCCAATAATATCCTAAATGAAGGATCTTATAGGCTGTCCTCTTATCAGCAAAGTGTCTGCCACAAGGTTCATCATGACATGCTTTGAGAATCTCAGGTATCTCATCTTCCCGAACACATCTCCTAATGATTAAATCTGGACCTGTCTTGTACAACTCATTAGCAACCCATGAATATTTTGCACTGTCATAAATGATTTTTCTTTTATCTCTTGCATTCATTATTGAAGGAATTTTTCCTGAAACTAAATAATTAGCAATATCAGCAAACCAAGGAGTCTGAGTAGAAATTGCAAAAAGATATTCATCAGGAAATTGATCTTCAAATGGAGTGCCATCTTTGATGTTTTGGAGTCTAGATAGGAAATCAGCTACTGTGTTTTGTTTTCTAGGCCTATCTAGAATGATAATGTTGAATTCTTGTAAAAGCAATAACCATCTTATAACTCTGCCATTAGTAATTGATTTGTTCATTAAGTATCTAATTGCAGAATGATCTATGTGAAAAAAAGTTTCATAGCCTATTATATAGTGTCTGAATTTTTTTATGGCATGAACAACAGCTAAAAACTCTTTTTCAGTTACAGTATAGTTTAACTCTGTAGGAGTCAAATTTTTACTGGTATAGTAGATGGCATAAGGAATCAGGTCTTTTTGTCCCAATACTGCTCCTAGAGTTGTATCTGAGGCATCTGTTGAAATGTGAAAAGGTAACTTCCAGTTAGGTCCCCTTAAAATAGGTGCTTCAGAAATTTTTGTTTTTAGGGTCTCAAAGGCTAACTGGCAATCAAAATTCCATTTGAATTCACAGTCTTTGGTAAGCAATTTAAAGAGTGGAGATGCTATCTTGGTGAAGTTTTCTATAAACCTTCGATAATATCCTGTAAATCCTAGAAAACTCCAAACATATTTTTGACAACTTGGAATAGATAAGTTAGAGATGACTTCAAATTTTGACTCATCAACTCTAATCTCATCCCCTGAAATATGATGCCCCAAAACAATACCTTCAGTAAACATCATGAAACATTTCTCATGACTAAGTGAAAGATTTGCTTCTTGACATCTCTTTAAAACTTTTTCCAAGTTTGCTAAAGCTTCTTCAAATGTGTTTCCATAAACCGTGAAATCATCCATATATACCTCTACACAATCATGTATTAGATCTGAAAAAATTACTAATACTGCCCTTTGGAATGTTGCAGGTGCATTGCATAATCCAAATGGCAATACTCAGTAAGCATAAGTACCCCAAGGACAGGTAAATGTGGTTTTGTCTTGGTCCTCAAGTGCTACTTGAATTTGATTATAACCACTAAACCCATCTAAAAATGAGAAGTACTTTTTGCTAGCTAATGTATCTAACACTTGATCTATGAAAGGTAAGGGAAAATGATCTTTAAGAGTAGCTTTGTTTAATTCTCGGTAGTCAATACATACCCTCCATTTACCATTTTTCTTTGGCACAATTAGCAAAGGAGAAACCCACTGACTATCTGAAATAGGATAGATAAAGTTGACATTCAACAATTTCTGCAATTCTTCTTTAACAATCTCCCTAAGATTTGGATTCATCCTTCTTTGAGGTTGTCTGATTGGTTTACAATTTTCCTCTATATAGATGTGATGAGTGCAAGTCTTAGGACTTATCCCTTTCATATCAGTGTACTCCCATGCATATGCAAAATAATGTCTCTGTAATATCTTGACTAACTCTTCTTGTTGAGATTTTTCTAGGTTCTTGTTTATGTTTAAAGATTTGCCTAGAAATATCTCATTTTTAGAGCTGCCAAATTTATCCATGGAATGAAGAGACATCTGTCTTGATGACAAAAACTCAATGTTGAATTCTTCTTGAAATGGTTCATGTTTATATTCCAAAGAGGATTCAAAGTTTTCTAAAGTATTCAGAATTTGACTATCTTCACTAATTTCTGAAATTGTGAAGAGAGGTTGTAAGTCTTCTTCATCCTCTATCCATTGAGTATCATCTAAATCTGTAATTGTTCTTGCTGGAGGATACAAAGTGAATTTCTTAGTTGAACTACCATCAGAGATGTACATATCACCGGATTTACAACTAATTAAAGCATCAGCTGTAGCTAACCAAGGTCTTCCTAATATAATAGGGTGTCCTCCTAGATTATTCTTAGGAGTTAGGATCATGAAATCCACAGGGTACTCCCAAGAATCTAGGGACACTGGAATGTCTTCTATTACCCCATCAAGTTTGATCACAGATCTATCTGCTAATTGTAATAATGTGGGTGTAAAAAGGAGATTAGGAAGTTTCAGTTTATCCATGATTTGTCTACTCATGATATTGATTGCTGCTCCTAAATAAATGAGTGTGTTTTGAATCTCAATTCCATTGATGTGAATTTTAACAACTGGATTTCCTGGGTCTAGATACTTTGGAATAGCAATCTTACCCATCATAATGTCTGCTATTTTTCCTGCCAGTTGAATTTTATTTGTCTCTCTTATTCTTTTTCTTGTTTTCTTCATGCTCAACTCCTTTACTGTCTTTGCTAAAATTGGGATTTCCTTGATGGCTTGTAATAATGGAATCTTAATGCAAACATTTCTTAGCTCATCTAGGAAATCATAATTAGGCACCATAATGTGTTTTTCTACACCTCTATCAATTTGTAATCTTTCTGGAAAGGGAGGTGTAGGAGTGGATGTTGATGGCTGCTCTAATACAGGAGTTGAAATTATTGGTTCTTTTTGCTTTGATTTTTCAATGTTTGGGTCCTGAAAAGATGTGTCTTCTTCAAGACTTTTATTTTCTTATAGAGAATCTTCCTCAGAGTTGTCTTGTTCTTGTATAATCACAGAAGGTTTCCTCCTTTCAAGTATTCTTCCAGACCTAAGTTGAACATCACTAAGGTCTAGAGGAGTAATTAAATAAGTTGGAAACTGTTGGCCTTCTATCATATATGTATTCTGAGGATTTTTATTGTTGGGGTTTGGTATGGGTTGAGCAGGCAACTGATTTGGTTTTTGAGGAAATGGTAATGGAAGTGGTTGATTTTGATGTTGTAAATTTTGAGGATTTTGTTGAGGATTTTTTTGTTGAGGAAAATGTGGATAGGGTGGATAGGATGGTGGATACTGATAGTACTGAGAGTATCTTCCATAGGGATTTTGTGCCCCTTATGCCCAAGCTTGAGATTGATTTTGAAATTGGGACCAAGGTTGCTGCCAAGGATTCCAATTTGGTGGAGGTTGATTATACATTTGATCATGAAATCCTTGTGTTTGGGGTCCTTGCCAAGGCCTTCTAGAGACAAAATTGAGAGATTCTGTGGCATTTGTAGGAATTTCTTCTTGAAAGACAGCTTTAAGACTAGGAAGTGAAGGACAAATCTTGGTCTCATGTTTTTTTGAACAAATGACATAGGTCTCTACAAATTTTGCATCCAAAGGACATTCTCTTAAGGCATGCTTCTTTCTACATCTGGGACAAAAGATTGCTAAAGCATCAGATTCATCTTTTTGCTTGTTTTGTAACTTAAGGGTGTCTATTTGTTCAGTAAGACTCCCTAAGATATCAGATTTGAATTCATCAAGCATATGCCCTATCTCTGCCCTACTTACTGTCCCAGAAGCAAACTTACTTACCCTTGCAAGAGCAGGGTCTCTTGGGCCTTTTATAGTTTTAGATTTCCCTCTTGAAAGGTTGATACATAACTCAGCTATTTCAGGTAATGTGAGCTGAGATATATCCCCTTTTCCCATCATGTTAAGGATTTCCAACCATTCATCCCTAATTTTTTTCAACAAGAGAGCTTTTAAGGTGTCTTGATCTAAGTTTTCCATTTTTTCTCTTTTGATGTTGTAATGAAATCTCCCCAACAAATCTTCCAAGTTTTCATCTTCTTTTTGTAACATCTTAAACACTTCCTCCTTATGATTGACTGGCATACAATAATCCAAATACCTCTCTAGAAATGCTTGTTTCGTGTCTTCCCATGTCCTAATAGAACTACTTATCAAACTCATAAACCACTTCAATGCTACTCCTTTCAATGTTGAAGGAAATAGTTTAAGTTTTTGAGCATCTTGTAAGTAGTCATAAGTTCTACATAGGACTTCAAATTCAAATAGGAAGGTTTCAGGATCTTCAGTTTTAAGTCTATAGAAGTTTGGAAGGATAGAGGGTGAAATGTTTTTCATGGTTGTATTAGTTTCTTCATCTACTATAGGAAACCCAAAAGAGCTTCCCATCTCTCTTCTACCTCTTCCTCTACCTCCTTCACCTTCTACACCTCTACCTCCTTCTCCTCTAATTCTACCTTTACCTCCTCCAAATAATGTGTGTTCTCCATTAAAGACTCCTCCTCCCCCTTCTTCTGCCATAGTTGATTCTTCTGAGGAAGTGGAAAAGTTTGTGTCTCTAACAGAGGTCCTTGAATCCTCTTCTAAGGCAGGTTCAGTGGATGAAATGGGAGGTCTTTCTAATGGACTATCTGATCTTAAGTCCTCTGGGAGTCTAGGATCAGTAAAGGATGGATTGTGGATCTGAATTGGAGGTGTACTGGCTCTTGGTCTAGATGAAACAAGTGGTGTTCTAGGGATCAAGCTTCTACTGCTGCTTCTTATGAATCTACCCCTTGAATCTCTCTCTCTACGCATATAATTGTTTTTGGAAGTTAAGAAACAAGGCTACCTAGTTACACTTCCCCAGCAACGGCGCCAAAATGTTTGTGCTCAACCTAGTCTCCTAAATTGAGTTTATTAATTGTCAACCAGGGTTGGTAAACTGCTGAAGTGTGGTGCACTATATGTGCCTAAGTATTTGTTTCTTACCACATTGTGTTTAGTGTTTTCTGATGTTTTTGGTTTTATGGTTTTATGTTTTGAAAGGGAAGGAACTAAATGCTAGTGGAAAGAAGCTACTGGTTAAAAACAGAGTGAAGCCTAAATTATGGATGACAAATGACAAATGAAAACACTGAAACAAAACAAAGCCTAAACTATGGCTAGCAAATTACAAAGCTTGATAATGACTTCAAGAAAATAAATCACAACATGATCTTAACTTTTTCAATTAATTTATTAAAGATGTTTTGGAAGAGCTTGAGAAATGGGTAGCTAAGTGTAAATGAAATTCTCCTAACTAAACAATCAAATAATCAACTTACAATGTTACAACATCTCATCCATGATTAAAGGTCTATTAAAATATATTTTGAAAAGAAAATTTATAGCACCATAAGATTTATATTCTAAACTAACTTCTAACTCTGTTCTACAACTCAATCTAACACCACTAGGCCTCACTCAAAAGTTATAGATTTCTTTTTAGAATGGTCTCTGAGAAAAGGCTTGTTTGTGAAATGATTAAAAGGTTGCAAAAATACTCCAGGCCTTAGACTGATACTACCTTCTGTCCAGATAATTATGTATTAATATGAGTTTGGAACAAAAGAAGTTTTGTAAATAATGAAGACCGTGGTATTTAAATTTAACAACTAAAAATGCAATGGATGACAGCTAAACTGGAGTGCTAATATAGTGAGCTAAAACTAAAACTAGAGTGCCACTAGTCTATTTGAAATACAATGAACCATGTTAGACTGAAAATAAAATGACAGAGCTGAATCACATGCATTCTACCTCCGGAGTGCTATCATTAAGTTAACATGCAACTAACCTAAGGAATTCTACAATCCATCCCGTTCAGTATGAATGATGTTTTGGAAGAGTTTGTGAGAACGAGTATGGTTGTATCATTCAAAGCAATTGAACGTAAACACAAGACTGAAAGCAAATACAACTAAAATCCAAGACACCACAGCTACTTCTTACTCATTGTTATGATATTTTGGAAGAGCTTTGTAAGATCAAGATTGGCTATGCCACTTGGTGTAAACTAGAAATTAAAACCTACAGTACCACAGTTATGCCTTATTCATCATAATGATATTTTGAATAAGTTTATTAGAGTAATTTTTAACTGTGATAACTAACGAAAGTAAATGCAACTAAAACCTACACTATCACAGTTGTGCCTCATTCTTCATAATGATATTTTGGAAGAGTTGATTAGAGTAAGTTTGACTGCGATAAAATATAAACAAATATGAACATAAGCTTCAGAAATCTACTTAAACTAGAATTAAAAGCGAGATTAAAACACTTATCTACTGTATAAACAAGGCCGCTCAGGAGGCAGGGGCCCTCTACCACCAGAGTAGCATGAGATCTAGCTCAAAATTGACTCAGCGCGTTCAAGGAAATACTGCTTCTTTCATTAAAGAGGAATCACCTCAAAACAAAGTATTCATGGACTTCAAAGATCTACCAGTCAACCATAAAATCTAACAAAAATCTAACCTTTGTCTCTCGGTTTCCCAAGCATATTTATAATAAATTTACATAACAGAACTTGAGATAATATAGGGATTATTGTCTTTCCTAATAGAAACTAAACTAGGACTCTGATCATGATCACGTAACAGAATCTGGACTGTCCTTATTCTGTTAGGAGTCTACCTCCTAGTTTGAGTTTCCACGTGCTTAACCACGTACAGAATTCTGTTCAATCTCCATGGAGGGCAACAAATGATGAGGACATGACGTGGAATACACCCATGTGTGATTTTCTCCAAGATGACATCCTGAACCTGTATAAACATGAAGATGGCTACAGAATTGGCAACTAGCTACAGAATGCCTGCATTCTGTAGCTAGTTTCAGTTCAAAAAGTACTACAATGACACAACCATAAAAACATAGCAAGTTCGCCACGATATTCATTCTTAAAGAAATTTTAACTAATTTCGTTGATCATTTGAGCCTGGGATTAATAATGGATAAAAGAAATGGACTGGAATGTGGTGGAAGAAAGAACATTTTCGGAGCTCAACAGAGGCCCCAGACGACATTTTTTTGGGAAAAGCAGTAGCAACATGGGTCATAGTCCAATGTTGTAGTCCTTGGATATATCCCTATAATGAGGTATGGTGCGCATCAAGTGGATATCGTATGCCAAAGTTACATCCTCGGGAATTTGATGTACCAATTCACCCAAACGGGGCCCAAAGTTTTGGTGCTTCATCTCCTAGGGTTAGTTTTTTGGATGTTTAGGGTTTTCCATTGTTTATAAATAATAAATAGGCCCTTGAGCCTCATTTTAACATAGTTCAGAGGCCTGTAGCCACCACATCTCTTCTCAGAGATAAGCTACCAGTGCCCTAACTAGTTTATTTCCATTATGTCTATAGAAAGATTTCAGTTCTTTGATATTAATGAAATGAAGTGTAATTTCTGCTGCATTTTTGTATTTATGGTTATATGTGTCTTTTGTTGCATTCCTTCATAGATTCAGATCATTGGTATCAGAGCAATCTACTCTTTCTCGATCCTTATTTGCATGTGCCCAACGAGGTCATGGTATAAGGAGTTAGGGCTCGATCTAGTTGAACCTTTGCAAGACCATCCTCACAAACCTCAATGGGGGATGAAAAGAAAGATGAGGGAGCAGGAGATCCTATCAAAATATTGCTCGAGGAGGCCCTTCGAAAACAAAGGAATGCAATGATGGATAACTTTTCCCAGATCCCTCAATGACAGCCTACTAGTGGCGCATCTGCATCTAGCAGCCACTCTGGAGGCGCAACTCCTTTTAAGGTACAAATAAACTTTGACATTCCCATATTTGAGGGCCAAATAGATGTAGACATCGTAGATAGATGGTTGAATCTATTAGAAGGGTATTTCTTGATTCATGACTTTTCCGATAGGGAGAAGATTATTTTTTCACCCCTCAAAGCTACTCCCCATGTCAAGGACTGGTGGGAAACCTACTGTAAGAAAAAGGACAAGCAGGAACCCTCTCTGTTCTCAAACGTACCCACTTGGAATTATTTCTGAGATGCCATCAAGAAACAATATTGTCTCGTGGGGAGCTATGTGGACAAGTACATACAATGGACTACGTTACGGCAATAAAGGGATCAAGATGTGCATGAGCTGACCAATATGTTCCATACCCTACGCACAAAGAGAAACATTTATTGCTGAAGTACCAAAATTGTCTACACAAAAACATTCAAGAGGAAATGGATTTCCTTGACATCTCCTCGCTTGGTACCACATACCGGTATGCTGCCAAGATTGAGAAGATATTCAAACAGAACAAGCGAGAATTGGATCTGTGAATCAAAAGCAAGGTAAAAGTGCCCCCTGTTGAGGAGGTAAATCCCCTCTGCGGACAGAGGCGATCCCTACTAGCCCAGCAAGGGTCTAGCAACAATCAAAAATGTTACGACGCAAGTTCCTAGTTACGAATGAAAAGACTAAACATAGAAGCCTACCTGGAATCCAATGCTACGATCTGAAGAAGAGAGAATTCCCCGTTCCTCAGCCTCGGCAGATCACGATCCTCCACGATCTCTGCGGATGGATACCTGCACATGCAAGAAACAAACAGATACAAGCATAAAATCCGGCATACGTAACTAAATATCAGTCAGAAAGGATATTACTCATATTAACATCATTGAAAACAGAGTGGAACCATAATCATAATCATTCATTAAATAACGATCGAAAGAGATTACAACCAAAGTTCTAACGTCGTGGTCTCCTTCGGATGGGTCTCCAGTCGTTCACGTCTCACAAAGCTCGCCAGGGAAAGGGCAAACCTCTCCTGAGTCTCTCGACGATAGTCTCCTTACTTGAGTCGGCCTTAAGGGAAGAAAGAGGGCTCTTACGGCACAAAGGCTCTTGGGAATTTGGAGATTCAAAGCTTAGGCACTTCAAGACTAGCTTGCCATGGAATTGAGCAGGCTTTTATAGATGGGGAAGGAGGGAGTTGGGATCCCTATTATTGTGGGATTGGCCCTATCAACAAGGAAGGTTCCATGGGAGGTGGCAAACCACTTCCCTTCCATAGAACTCTCGCAGCCAAACCTCCCAACTCAAGATAGGCAATGGTTTCTGAGTTTGTTGAAACACAACTTCCGCCATCTTTATTTAAAAAACACTCCTTAAATTGGTTGGCGCGACTACTGCTCTGGGACAGAGCGCCAGTTGGCGCGGCCTCTTTGTAGGATTTTCCCCATTGGCGCGAGTGATGAACTGTCTGCCCGCGCCAATGCAAAAAGAGATGTTTTCATGATTTTTTGCAAGGAGATGTCTTTAGGGCAATTGAAGCTCATGCTTAGAGGAATGCATTGATGATGTTTTCAAGGCATGACAATGTTCACAGGTCACAAAATGGGTCCTCCATTGTGTGGGACAGGGAATGGTAGGGACGGTGACAAATTACTGTGTAACAGATGCCCCCTAAAGTATGAGGCCCGAGAGAGAGAGGGGTGAAATGCTTTACGAGAACATGTTCAACTGAAGGCCCGCCGTCAGAAAACCTGTGCAGAAAAATACAACTGATATCTCAAGTACATGATGTATATGTGGTATGGGTGCAGCCATCCAAAATAGAGTACACTATAATCCGGATCCAGGGTATGGGCGCAGCCATCTAGCGAGGATCAAAATAAATAGACTCAGGTATGGTCGTAGCCATCCAATCAATGAGTCATATACATAATGATAATAATCCACAATCACAGCCTGGATTACAAGAGACACAATCCAGGGTCTTGCGCTCCATCTCGACCGAAACAAAGTACAAGTCCGAGCATGTGAATATGTGAGCTGAAGTCGAACATGCAGGAACATCGTCTGATTACCAGCCAATGATGAAAGCTGTTAACAGACGCGAGAGGAACCACCAATAATGACAATGGCCCTCAAGGTAGTACAGGTACAATCTATGGCATATGAATCAATGAGTTGGCGTCGAACATCCGCAAAATCACTCGATCGGAGGCCAATGATGAAAACCTCACGTCGAATGTGACGAACCTGCCATTGAGGCATGCATGCTCCAAGGTACCATAAAGGAGTCTCTAGATCAGCTTCCTGGATAATGAACTGAAGTCGACATGAACTGACCTTGATCGAAGGTGGGCCATAATGTTTCCCACATCATCGACACGAGACAGAGGAACATGATGTTTTGTTGTGAATCAGGATCGTATGAGAATCAGAGGAAGGTTGATATTTGCAGAGGCCAACTTCTCTTGAACATATAAACGGCACGACAGTGGACTTGGCAGTATTTGACATCAACAGATCAGAGGTCATGGTGACAAGGCAATGAGCAGAGGAGAGGTCAAAAGGGATTATCCAAACCCACGGAGGCAAAGTGAAGCAACGAGATGAGATGTCCCCAACCCGACACGAATGCAGACAAGTGCCATGTTCAAGAGCGACATACTGCCGACGACAACGACGATGGTTCCATTTTTCCCCCACCATTTCTGGCGAGTACCCTAATTATTTTTGATAACAAGCTTGAAGGGGATAGCATATGCTTGTGATATAAGTCCGCCCTTCGGGCGAATCCATCCTAGTGCATTTAACGAGTCCCAGGAAGGAGAAACTCGGAGAACGTCATTTCGACGAAATCCAATGTCATCAGGGTTTAACGAGTCTGACAAAGGAAGAACTCGGCGTCTTTTCATGTTTAGAGAGTTTGAAAAGACAGCGGAAAAGTAAACTCCACAGGTCCCTTTTCGTGAATAGTTCCTCAGATCCGAAAAGGTAGAAAACAATATCAGAGAAAACCTCCTAGTCGCGATAGGCTAGGGTATTCCTTTTTCGTAATCAATCCATCCCAGCCCGAAAAAGGGTTAAACGTATACTGGGTAGATGTCGATTCGTGTCCAATTTAACGAGATCGAAACGACAAGGGCCTCGGCAATCTTTTCATGTTTAGAGAGTCAGAAAAGAGCTGAAAGATGACTCCAAAGTGACTTTTTCGTGTATTTACCGAGTCCGAAAAAGTATAATATACAACTCGTTTCCATCATTAAAGTCGCAAAAACCTGCTGCTGCACATACCAAGCAAGCGTAAAATCCATTTTCGACATAACATATAAAAATATTCGATAAAAATGACTTTTTACAACTCATTTCATGTCAAAAAGTTATAAATATGTCAAATTGGTAAAAATAAAATTACATTTACTATTTACCTTGATAAAAAGCAACAGTGGTCCATTTGGAGCAGAAACTTCTGACGGTGATTGCGACAAATCCAGTTGACTATTCAGCTTCTCGTCTGCTACAGGTAAGAGGCGCTCCCTTGCTCTTCATTTCATCCAATTTTTAATAGTTTTACCCTGTAAATCAGTTCTCTAGAGCCACTTTTGAAAATTTAGGGCCGCGCTCATTGGCGCGGGTATAGGGCACGGACCCGCGCCAATGGGCTCTTTTATACAAAGGGCCCGCGCCACGTGGCGCAACTGTTCACAAAACAGCCGCGCCAGCGGCCGAACCTAAAATCCGCCTAAAATTTCGACATTTAGACCAAATTGCATGGAATTTGAGACTCATCAGAGATCTAACTAAGGGTTCATGTCCATATGAATGCAGGTAATCAAGAAAAATGGAAATTGAATGGAAAGAACGAGAGCATGGAGAAGAGGATGAACAAGCCATGCAAATTCAAGCTTGTATGAATGCCCTTAGAAACTGTGGGCTGAAAAAGTTTTTCCTCACACCGTGTCTACGAGCTCAGCCCGAGCTCCTCCAGTATTTAATTAGTATCTGGGATGAACATGAACAGTTGTTCAGGTTACGAGACCAGGTATTAGAGCTGGAGGTTTCTGATGTTTATTTTATCGCTGGATTGTCCCGCAGAGGTCCGATCCCTGTCTTGACCGAAAGCAGACCATCTGGGGATAAGATGGAAGAAGTGATGGCATGAGTGTGCCAAGGAGCACAAATGGGATCATGAAGCAAGAAGGTGGATATCCACACTATCCCTGATCTGGCATTGAGAGTGGTCCTCCATACCATCACGCGGGCTGCTGGGTCGCAGGCACTGCACGAGGCCACAAAGGCCCAACTCCTGCTGGCCTCAGAATGCATGAGTCCCCTGCTGTTCGACTGGGCAACAGCAGTAACAATCAATATGAAAAGGCAGCTCACGAAATGCAAACAGGGTAAACTGAAACAGTTCGGTTATGGTTCCATCCTGGTATCGTTCATTCTGGAATGCTTACCAATCTTCCAGGGCCAAGGGGCCGTAGTAGTAGATCCAATACCACGAGAGCCAAGAATGGCTCGTTGGGCGGCATTGATGCCCAGAGCTGGAGGCGGCCAACAGATGTCTTGGAGGCCGGAGTTCTTTAGGTGGTTACGGCGCCAGCTGATTGTCATGGAAGACTGGCCCTATGCAGGAACTGACTTTACCGGAGACCCAGATCTCCCACTGCTAGAAGGAGATGACTGGGACGAGGAGTTGGGTAAGACCTCATGTTTTTTTATTTTATGTTTTATGTTTTTTTTTTTGTTAATACACATTCGTCCTAACACATTTTATATATGCATGCAGATGTGGGACCTGAGAGACCAGCTAGGATGTCTCTAATCTCACGGAGGACACAACTCGCCCCTGATCCTCAGGGAGAGGGCACCGGAGGAGAGGAGTTGATCCAGAATCTCAAGGGCATTGCCCACGGGATCCCAGACTATGCTCGGCTGGCAGACGTACCGATGGCATACCAGCGCCACACGGTGGGAGTTCCAAGTCGGATCCACTGAATCCTGAGATGCTTAGTGCGTGCAGTCACATGCTATCATGAGCACCATGCGGATTAGCTCTTAGGATTTATACCACACCTATTTTTTGAGAGACGTATCATCTTCGGATGTATTTAAGACGACTATGTACATTTTTGACTTTTATGTGACACACTCTATGTAAACATTTCGATATCTATATATATAAATATCTATTTCTGGATGGATCTTTCTTTACATGTGATGATGATTTATAAATTGCGCAAATGTATGTCTAATACCAAATTTTCTACTGCATTTGTTAGTGTATTCAAATGCCTGGGTATATGATGATATGTAATGTAGTCAAAATTCCTTTCCGGTAATTGAATACGCAGATACAGACGTAAGATGGATGGGTTCCTTACCGAATAGTGTCCTTTCAGTTGTAACACCACAAGTTGCGAATCTAGATACACGAGCAATTCACGGATACCAAGGTTTACTGCCTCGGTTAATAATTCTAACACAACACTATATTCCGCGATGTTGTTCGTGGTACGTCCTAAACACACTCCTTGCAGGTCGATCAACTCACCAGCAGGATCATAGATTACCCAGGCTGCTGAAGACAGATTCCTGGTACTGCGGGAGGCACCATCCGCGAAACCAACAAATGGATGAAAAGACATCTCCACAACCAGGAAGACCCAATCAGCAGAAAGATTTTTACAAAGCACACCACACAATACATGCACAAAAATGAAAAACACACACCTATGTACACACACCACACCAAGAAATCACTTCAGGCATAGTACTTTTTGAGGTACAACCCATTTATGGGCTGCGCCAGCGGAACTCCTTCATAATCTATAAGCTCGTAGGCTCCGTTTTTCAAAACACGTTTTACTATATAGGGCCCATGCCACATAGGCTGGAGCTTACCGGCTCCAAGCTTATCATGTGCTTGATCGTACAGGAGGATGAGGTCTCCTTCGATAAAAGAACGGGGAGAAACAGATTGATCAAAATGAGTTTTGACCCTCTTCTTTTGTGCTTCGATAACCAAAGCAGCCAGACGACGGGTTTCATCTAACCATTCTAGATACAGAAGACGTTCTTCCTCGGCAAAAGTACCAGGTAGAAGCTCCACAGCTAATTTCAATGAAGGAATTTCGCATTCAACCGGAAGAGTGGCTTCCAGACCGTACACCAATTGAAATGGTGTGAATCCAGTCGCACTCTTAGCAGATGTTCGGTATGCCCAGAGAGCTGAGAACAGTTGGAGATGCCAATTGGATTTATGAATACCAACTGTTCACTGAAGCATAGTGACCAAAACCTTGTTCACTGCTTCAACCTGACCATTCGCTTGAGGGTAGTATGGTGTTGAGTTGTCGTGACGCAAGCCCAACATTGAAGTCAGCTCCGCCATCATGTAATCTCGGAAATGAGTACCGTGATCACTGATGATGGCTTGAGAAACCCCGAACCGTGCGATAATGTGGTTGAATATGAATTGAGCAGCCATTTTCCCGTTAGCAGCTAGTGTAGGCATCACCTCGGCCCACTTAGTGAAGTAGTCGACGGCGACAATGATATATGCATGCCCCCCGGCCGAGTGAGGGTTACACGTCATAAAATCCACGCCCCATTTCGCAAAAGGGCCGACGGTAATAACGGGATGCAATGGAAACGGCGGCGCGCGCATCTTGCGCTGAAAAATATGGCATGGATGACATTTACGGACTGCAGTGACACAGTCCTTAAATATGGAAGGCCAGAAATAACCTGCTCGCAGAATCTTCTGGGCAGTAGCATACCCGGACATATGTCCGCCACAGGCACCACTGTGGCAGTCATTTAGGACCTTCTCATCCTCTTCCAAGGTTAGGCATCGCCGGAGCACCGAATCTACTCCAATGCGATATAAAGTATCTCCTACTATACGGTAGGGTTGGGACTGGTGCCAAATCTGACGGCGGGCAGCTTTATCCAACTAAGACCAAAATGTCGAGGTCTGAAGATACACTATTATGTCACCGTACCAAGAATCACGAGTACTGATGAGGAAAAGCATTTCGTCCGGTATATGGTCTTCAGAGTGTGAGGGAACAGAGTCTGTAGGGAGAGAACATATCAAATCCGCAAAGAC
>CM076572.1:1331939982-1332156238 GCA_034641835.2 Pinus albicaulis
ATCCAAGATGAATTTTAAAAAAATGAAGGAGGTTTATGTTCTTAAGTTTTCCAACTAAAAAAGCCTCTCTCATGTTTCTAACAAATATTATGGATTGGGAAATATTAAACAATATGGGAAAGCTCACTTTGCAGAAAATTCCTGTTAAGTCATCATTTTGTAGAGAATATGGTGGCCAATAAGAAATACATCTTAAAAATATGAAGGAGGTTTTTGTTCCTAAGAGAACCATATACAAAAACCTATCTCACTCTTTGCACAGTTATTTCATAATGAGAGATACATGCACATCTTTACAGGCTATTTTTTAGACTCTGTAAACTCTGTTTTACACATCGTTTTGCAGAGCCTATTGTGAACCGCTGGAGAAAATTTTTAGGAAACTGAAAGAGGTTTATATCACCCACATATTAATATACAATAGCCTCTTTCACTATTTACATATCTATTTCGGATTGAGAAATGAAAAGGTATCATTGGACCCCAAGTTTGCAAAATTGTTGGAGCAGAATGCACAAAGAAAGGACACAGTTAGTGACTTGGATGCCTCATCATCAACTAAGAGTTGGATCAAATTCGAATTCTCCTCTTTTTCATCACCTATCCATAAAAAATAGTGCCAAATAGATGCATTATTTTTGAGTGTCCTTTAATTAAGTTCTATTTATGTAAAATAATTTGAGATATTTTGTAAACCAATCTTGATATTTTTCAAGATATTTTAGTCTAGGATTTGTATAAATACTTCAGTCTTTGAATTATTTTGTGTGGAATAAAATTATAAAGACTAATATAGACCTTTCTGTTGAAAACATTGGGATTTTATGTGAGTTAAGTTGAAGCAGCAGGTTGAAAATTGAAGCAAATAGACATCATAACTAATGATCCTCGTGTTGATCAGATGAGTATTGTATCTTCCAGTTTTCATTGTTTATTTATTTAAGTTTAATTCATACATCTTGTGTTATTTTCCATCTTAAATGGATAACTAGGAAAGGTATTATAGAATGAGTGTAAAAAGCTCTTTGTTCTTACTAGTTTTGATGTTTACATTTTCTACTGATTTCTAGACTTTAGAATTCTTAATTGCTCTTTAGTCTCGTTTGACCTCAATTTCCCTCTTCCTTTTCTGTGATCTAAGGATTCTTAACTTCCCTTAGTCCATATCATACCACTTCATCAAAATAGCCTTTTAAAACCCTCTGAAGATCATCTATCTCGCCCTTAGTATATTTGTTCTTTTGATCTTAGTTTTCTAGTCTTGTTTGCTATAAATTTGAATCCATTTCCCAATGGTTAGGTAGATCTTTCTATGGTTTCCCTTGTAGTCCTTTATTCCAACCAACATTCAAAAAATAAAAGCAAATTTTCCACTCATAGCTAGCCTAAAATCCATTACAAAACAAAGCTAAATCTTAAGGAGAGATCCCTCTCCGGAATTCAGGAAGGCTAGATCCTGAAATCTAAAAGAGGTTCTTGGTTACCCCTGGTTTTCTTTAAATTTAAACCAAAATCCCATGACCTAAGAATTACTAGGGTGATAACATACTGGAAAACTAACCACTCTCCAGTTTTAATTTTAATCTTAAAGGAAGATTTTTAAAACATATCTTTTCTACTTTAAGATTAAGTTTAAAGGTTGTGGGTAACATAATGGCAACTCCGCTGGGGAAGACTAACGTTTTCTTCAGAAATATTTTACAGGTTCAGATTTGATCTATGATGGTGGACAACGATATGACACACAAAGGTTAAAATCATCCACTTGGTGACTCCAAATAAGTTTCACAATCAAGACTCCACTGGAGGAATGAACCTCAAAGAACAATATGGAAATACCAGGCTTTCAACTTGGATCTTAATCCAAGACATCATGTTCTTTCTCATTAAGAAATTTTTTCAATGTATATTGTATTTTATAGAAGATCTTGGATTAGTTTTTAGTTTTTTTCCTTTAAAAATTGTAAATAATAATTCTTCTATTCTCTTTGAGCAGCTCTCTTCTGAATCTAATCATGATCATTATCCAATTAAGAAGCCTCAAATAACCAAGACTGATCTTAAAATCCTTGTACATATTCCTATACCATATAAAGTTCCAGATAGATATAAGCCCCTTATTTTACCTCCTTTACTCCATGATTTTCCTAAAAACTACTACAAACATCTTCCTATATTTGATGAAGATAATGGTATCACTGCCTAAAAACATATTCAAGGTTTTGAGAATTATGTGGATTTATTTGAGATTGATGAAGATGATGTTAAAATCAGAATTTTTTCTCTTTCTTTGCAAAATAGAATAAATAGTTGGTTCAAAAATCTGCCTAATGCTAGCATCTCAAATTTCCAGCAGTTTATCAAACTTTTCCTTGATAGATGGATAATCAAAGTTAATCCTTTTGTGATCATGGAAGAATATAATCAGTTAAAAAGACATCCAAATGAAACAATACAACAATTTTCTGATAGATTTAATTAAGTTTATTATTCAATGCCAAAAAATATTAGACCTCCTCATAATTCAGCTCTCTTGCATTATCCAAGTGCCTTTGATCTAGAAATAGAATTTCGGTTAAGAGAAAGAGATCCAAAAACACTTGTAAAAATGAGAACATTGCAGTTGATGTAGAAGTTAATATGAAAATCAAACAGGAAAAGTTGAAAGCAGAAGAAGAGGAAAAGAAAAACATTGCAGAGGTAAAACTCAACCTTTTGGTAAGAAAACTAGATGAAAGAACACAGGAGATCACTATGAAAGATGAATTTTTTATTCAAAATCACCTTGATACATTTACTGAAGAAATAGAAGAGGTTGATAGCCATGAACAAATTCGTGCTAATTCCAATTATCATAAATCAGAAAATGGATTTACAGATCAATATGTGGAAGAGGAATCTACTGATTTAATATGTATGTTTGATGACATTCCTTCTTTCGATGATTTTCCTAAGTATGATCATTATGATGATAGTTATGTTCTCCAAACTCAAGCTAAATTTACAGAGTAATCAGAAGCTAGTTTGTGGGATGAAGAAACTCAGTTTCAGCAGATTGAAGACAGTGATCATCCAATACAAATTAGCCATGAGAGTGAGGAAGAAAGAGCACAAAATGTGGAAATAAGGAAAGATTCTTTACCTCTTTCTTTTGCTTCATTTCAGCTCATTAGAAAAAACTTTCATGCCATTAATAATCAGCAATCTTTAGGAATTGTGATTGACAACAAAGAAGATAATGAAACTATTGATCAAGATATTTCAGTTTCACAATTACAATTATCAAATTCCATTGAAATAAATGATAAAATTACACAAGAAAGTTCCATACCACTATGTTTTGAACCATTTCAGCTTTTAAAAGAAATGTGGTATAACATATTTAAAGAAAAGGATGAGAAACTTGTTGAAGTTTATGAAGTCCCATGGAAACCTATATGCCATAGGTTGCAGCAATTTTCCCAAATTTTTCAGGATCCAATAGCAGATATGTTGAATATTGAAGGCATTCAAAGCATTCCTCTATTAACTAACTATGAATTTCAGAATCAAGATGATAAAGGTTTCAACAGTCAAATACTACAATCAGTAGGAGTTAAATATGAAAATAAAATTTCAGATTCATGGCATGGAGGCCATCTAGAACATATGTACAATTGTTTAGATCAGTCAAACATCAGTGTATATATTTTGGAAGATCCTTTTGTACAGTTTCTAGAGTCAACAAAGAAAATCAAGTATTTCCTTATCCTCTCAATTGTTGACAATTTTCTAATAGGTTGCAGAAGTATAGTTTTGATAATCAACAAGCAAATGCAACAAAATATATCAAAACACATAATGCTTGAATGGTTGCATTGGCTATTTCATTTTACCTAACTAGCAGTTGGACAACTGATTAGAGTAAGTAGGTAGGATTTCAGCTTATTTCAGTTTTCAATTTTTAGCTAGTTTGAAATAAATCATTAAGGTTTGAAGCTAAGGAGAAGGTCCTAAATATATTTAAGATCTAATCAGTTTGGTTTGATAATTGCAGTATGTTTTTGTTAGTTTCAGATCATATTTCAGGTTGCAGAAAAAGGACTATATTCAATTCAAGATTTTCAGCCACAGCAAATGCATGTTTGGGATTGGCCCAATGGATCAGGCTACTAGTCAACAATGTTCTTGACATCTCACAAGGAGAAGCCATCCCCATGTGAAACCGATGTTAGCAACCTATAAATATAGGATTCATAATTTTGACTTGACTGATGGTAGTCTTGTAAATATGTACAAACTTTGCTTTCTGCAAGTTATTTTCCCATATTTTGTAAAAAAAAAAAAAAAAAAAAAAAGAGGGTTGAAAGTCCTAAACGAAAAATCAAAGGACTTAGAAAAAAAAATACACCCCAAAAGAAAAAAAGATGAATAAAACATGAAAGTGTGCAAGTCTAAATGCCACTACTTTTTACTTTTTGCAGCTGATTATGGCAGAGTGCCAATAAATGCCATAATCCATGATGCGTTGAACTACTTAATCTTAACTTGTCATGTTTCAATTTACTTGTTTTAGATAGAGAATAAAGAGTTGTCAGATAGTTTAATCCTGACAATTCAGTAGATATATATAGAGTAAAAAGGAACCCAACAGTTTAATCTGGGTCCTTGGATGAAATAAGGTAGAATTAGATAGTGTTTACTACTTTCAAAAGAATAAAATGTTCAAGGTTGCTAGCTCAAATGCACCTGCACAAATGGAAGAAAAAAATGTTAGATTAAAGATTGGGTATGTAGAAAGAAGTGGGAGAATCATGTAAATACTTTTTATCAGGAAAAAATCACTAATTTTGCTTCCCTATAGTTATTCTACATTTTAGACTTTCAGTTAAATAGGCTCAGAGCATTTCTCTGACTTATGTTGGGACCGGACCCAAGGCTCAATGACTGTTAAGTTAAAAGTGTTGAATTTCTATGTTAATCCCTAATTTTCATCATTTAACCCTTCATGCACTCATCACCATTTAACTTCATAAGTGAGAACTCTTTTCTTACTTAAATGTTACATAAAAGCCCATCTAATTAACTTCCTCCATTTTACAAAGCATAAAACCCTCAAAAAACATGATATACTAAGTAAAAGTGAATGAGTTATAAAAATGAAGCTTTATTCTAATTTTCACTTTCCTTAGTTTTATTTATGAATTTTTGAGTATTCATTGTCCCTTTTCATATTAACATTTAACATATTTTATTAACTCCCTATCAAATATCCTAGTCTTATTAAAATAACTTCTTTTTATTTAATATCCCAAAAACCCCCTTATTATATGCTTTTGTGTCAAAGATATTTATCACATGTTGATATAACATCCCGAAATTACCCCTTTGACATAAAACTATCTATAAAAATATACCCCTTTCCCCTATGGTTTTAGACCCCTCCGCAGTCTAAAACTATATAATAAAGTTAGATAATACAAAAAGCGCAGAAAAAGAATGCTTACATTCCCATTTCCCACATACTTTAACCGAAGGTTAAGAGCCTTAAGATTTTTCCCTTTCATGATATATGAAACCTCTTGTTTCATTTGAATATTAAACCTTGGTTAAAATCCCATTAACCCTTCCCATGCGCATTTCCCAATATATAAACCTGTTATTCAATACATACACCCACCACCCTCGGGTTCATTCTAAACCCTCCGATCATTTTTATAATCCTAATCCAACGATCTGCATTGAACGTGATCAACCGGCCTCCAGCCTCACCATTTCTCATCGCATTGATTTTTAAACCATTGATCATCACTTACCAAATCAACGACGCATATCAAAAAATCTAGTTCCACCTTGTTTCCTTGCAACTTTCCAAAAGATCCCGACCCTTCGCTTCATCCATCACGATTCGACGGTGCGTATTCAATATCGCATTACAAAAGTGATTGGGCGAAGTTGGAAATTTTTTTTGCGATAAAAGTTGTTTCACGAAACCACCAATGCAACATGTCCTATTTTCATTCGATCGCATTCAATTGGCTTGATACCACTTACAGCCTGATGCCAATGTGAAAACCATCACTAGTTTTCCGTGTTTAAAAATATAAAAGAGTTCTCGCCAGTCATTAAACCCACCATTTAATACGTTTATAAGATTATAACAAAGATTTAAAACTTGGTTATAAGTCTTATTAACATTATATGTGTTGTTCAACCGTAAAGAAATCTTCTTTGCCCATTCTTTTGAGCTTATATCCCTGAGTTTTTAAGCATTCAATTCCAATCAACGGAAATCCAAATTTGACCACAGAAGCTTCAGAAACTTTGCCAAAGCATCAAACCCAGTCTTCATCTCTCAGAAGCCTAATTTGAGCAAAGAAAACCAAAAATAGATTATCCTTAGCCAGATTTGCTCAATTATCCCTCTGTTAAGGTAAATTACTCCTGCAAACAATCTAATCTTGTAGAAGTAAGCCTAAGAATGCCTAAAAAAAAGAGTTAAAACCTCCACAGATAGATCC
Organism: Pinus albicaulis; assembly: GCA_034641835.2. Taxonomy (NCBI): domain Eukaryota; kingdom Viridiplantae; phylum Streptophyta; class Pinopsida; order Pinales; family Pinaceae; genus Pinus; species Pinus albicaulis. Next base: position 1,331,946,483 of record CM076572.1, read on the forward strand.
CATTCCACAAGAATTTTAAAAACCTTCAAACACCTCCCTACAGACCTGGATTTCATTAAAAAATTGTTTGATTTTTGCATGTTATCATCAGAATATGGATTTGGGTTGACAGTTTCAATACTAGTTGACAAAATTGTTTGCTCCAAATTCTCAGATTTTAACTCAATATCTTCATTCAACAAACAATTTGTATACAAAAATAAAATAAAATCAAGTCAGAGAGAGATCAGAATGATGGAATTTGCACAGCGAACGGTGAAAGTGAAATCAGAATTCACAATGACATTGAAAACATAACAGTTAAAGAGTATCAATGGTTAAAGTGTATCAGATAAAATTCATAGTGAAAGTTAAAACAAAGTTACAACAAAAGTCAAAGGTAAACTGTAAAAGTAAATATAGAGGCAATAAAATGGTAAAAAGAGATGAAAATACTTTCACCAACAATGAAGTTTATCGAAAGTGAAAGTAAAACAGTTAAAAGAACAAAAAAGGTGAAAAGATGAAAACATTACAAGAAGGAACATTTTTGCAGAAATTTCATGTTTTAGTCATTGTTTTGCAGAAACTATTGTGACCAATCCAAGATGAATTTTGAAAAACTGAAGGATTTTTATGTGCTTAAGGTTTCCAACTACAAAAACCTCTCTCACTTTTCTAACAACTATTATGGATTGGGAAATATTAAACAATATTGGAAAGCTCACTTTGCAGAAAATTCCTATTAAGTCATAATTTTGCAGAGAAGATGGTGGCCAATCAGAAATAAATATTAAAAATATGAAGGAGGTTTTTGTTCTCAAGAGACCCATATACAAAAACCTATCTCACTTTTTGCATAGTTATTTCATAATGAGAGATACATGCACATATTTATAGGCTAGTTTTCAGACTCTGTAAAACTCTGTTTTACACATCGTTTTGCAGAGCCTATTGTGAACAGCTGGAGAAACATTTTAGGAAACTGAAAGAGTTTTATCTCACCAAAATATTAATATATAATAACCTCTTTCATTTTTTACATATATATTTCGGATTGAGAAATGAAAAGGTATCATTGGACCCCAAGTTTGCAGAATTGTTGGAGCAGAATGCACAAAGAAAGGAAACAGTTAGTGACTTGGATGCCTCATCATCAACTAAGAGTTGGATCAAATTCAAATTCTCCTCTTTGTCATCACCTATCCATAAAAAATAGTGCCAAATAGATGCATTAGTTTTGAGTGTCCTTCAATTAAGTTCTATTTATGTAAAACAGTTTGAGATATTTTGTAAACCAATCTTGATATTTTTCAAGATATTTTAGTTTAGGATTTGTATAAATACTTCACTCTTTGAAGTATTTTGTGTGGAATAAAATTATGAAGACTACTATAGACTTTTTTGTTGAAAAAATTGGGATTTTATGTGAGTTAAGTTGAAGCAGCAGGTTGGAAACTAAAGTAAATAGACATCATAACTAATGATCCTCGTGCTGATCAGATGAGTATTGTATCTTCTAGTTTTCATTGTTTATTTCTTTAATTTTCATTCATACATCTTGTGTTATTTTCCATTTTAAATGAATAACTAGGAAAGCTATTACAAAATCAGTGTAAAAAGCTCTCTGTTCTTACTAGTTTTCATGTTTATGTTTTCTGCTGATTTCCAGACTTTAGAATTCTTAATTGCTCTTTAGTCTCGTTTGACATCAATTTACCTCTTCCTTTTCTGTGATCTAAGGATTATTAACTGCCCTTAGTCTAGATCATACAACTTCATCAAAATAGCCTTTTAAAACCCTCTGAAGATCATCTATCTTTCCCTTAGTATATTTGTTCTTTTGACCTTAGTTTTCTAGTCTTGTTTTTTATAAATTTGACTCCATTGCCCAATGGTTAGGTAGACATTTCTATGGTTTCCCTTGTAGTCCTTTATTCCCACCAACATTCAAAAAATAAAACCAAATTTTCCACTCATAGCTAGCCTAAAATCCATTACAAAACAAAGATAATCTTAAGGAGAGACCCCTCTCCAGAATTTAGGAAGGCTAGATCCTGAAATCTAAAAGAGGTTCTTGGTTACCCCTGGTTTTCTTTAACTTTAAACAAAAATCCCACGACCTAAGAATTACTAGGGTGATAACAGGTTCCATTGCCTAAAATTGATCTACAATTTTTTCTTAATGAGTGGTGATTCATTGCCTTGAAATTTTCACTTTGCTAACTGATCTCTTGGGAATACTCATCAATTCATTTCAAATCTAGATTAATTCCCAATTTGTTGAGCTAGTGAACTTGATAAGCCTTTAGCACTACATATTTTGTTATACATTTAGTACTATGTGTCCTCAATTTGATTATCATTACCTGAATGCTTTAACATGTAGCATTTGAAACGATGAATATGAATCTGCAACTGGAATGACAATGAACTCATGAAATTTCCTAGGTACTTAGTGTGGCTTGGATTAACACACATGATTTAACATTTGATATACATACCATAAGGCTTAATAATCATTCAGAATATATGAAATTCAAGGCTGTCTGTAGTAATTTTCATTTGCGCCCAAAAAGATTTATCCCATATTTTCACAACAACACAAAAATATATTCTTTATATTTTTTTTCCCCACAATTCCTTTTAACGCATTGTGCAAAGATATAATTCCCCTTGTGGGCTCCTCCTTTCAGTGCCTTGTGTGTTGGCTTGTGAGTTGGTAGCTGCTAGTTGGTAAGATTTGATCCTTGGTGGACTTTTGGTGGTTGGTCGATGACTTGGAGATTAGGTGACTGAACCCAATAATTTTTACAAAATAGAGTAATGAACCTACATATAAGTTCAAGAGAATAAATAGGATTATAAAACCAAATTATTTTCATGCACAAAATTCTTAGATATTTTCACAAGAAGTTATAAAAATTTGTAATTTCCTGAAAGTATAGCAAGGAAACAAACTGGAAAATTTCAAAGCATTTTCACTGGATCCTTTTGACAAGAAAATGCTACAAAAAAACCCACAGACAAAGACTGTAGTCATCTCGACTTGCAAACAGTAGTTAGCCCCTTCCTATCCATTTTCTATTGAATCACGTGATTTAGTTACAACCAACGAAGTTACAATGCACGTCTATAATGCCAAGTTCTAGGATAGTTGGACCCTAGTTTCCTGAAGCAGGAGTTATTCAAATTGAGAAATGAAGAGGGTTTCAGGGTTACAAGAGTTTAGATCTTTACTCTAGCTGAAAACATGGAATGAAGGGAAACCAGCGAGCATTTTTATATTTGACCCATGGAGGAGAATCCATGAACAAGCTAGTGAGGTGATGTAGCGCTTAGCGACACATACACTATTTTTCAGCTTCGATCACCTTTGTAAGTCTCTATAATACAAAAATCACCATTGATCTCTCTCATTCTCTCTGTTGAATTCCACTTTGGTTGATGTCAGGTTGAGATACAATCCCCCTTTCATGCAATATTTGAATCTTTCTATGTCTGTAATTTCTCTACCCCTAGATATTTGATGCACAACATTTTACATCAATCATTTAATCCAAGCAAAGGTGGATCATTACTGTAGTTTCATGAATATGTGCCAACGTAGATGTGGATATAGTGCCAACGTTGTGATTTGTAGTTCCATCATTATTTGACTATTCAAATTGTAATAAGATACTCATTCCACTAGCCATGTGAATCATGACTTGTATGAAATTTGATTTACCATAAAGTGTTGAGTGAACCCAAGTCCCAAATTTCTTTCCAACACATTACAATAAGATATTTCGTAACTACTAGTTTAAATGTCCATAATAGAAAGGAATTCACATGATCTACAACAACGAATTTTTACACCCAACCTCTATTTAACAACAATTGGAATAAAAATAACTTGATATCTGGCTTGATTCAATTCTGCCGCGTAATTCTCCAATAAAATTTTCAACACATTGAAACAAATCACCACCATTGATTATTTCAAAATCCAATGGATCTTGTTACTCCGTGTTGCAAATACTAATTTAAGATTTGTTATTGCAATTCAGAGTTTGAACTAGAGATGCAACACATTCCCATTTGATTTATCAATTCCTTGCTCCACTCTAATCAATATTTATACCCTTCCATCGATCTTACGATATTTTCGTATAAAAAAATCACTCATTGATTTACAATACAAATCCCTTTTTTTAAACTCTTTATGAAATTCATAGGAACTTCGTTCTCTTCATTGTTTCCTCATTTACTTTTAATCCTCAAGCATTATTGTCTTACATGAAATTGACCACCTCCAACGGAGGGTCAATACAATAGATAATTAACTCAAAATTGCACATACACGACATTAACTCTTCTTGTTAATGAGATCTACTCAGAGACTTATAGAATCCCTTACACGTTTAGAACTAAATTCCCATTAAACTGCTAGAATTTTCCAACCAGATCACACACATATAGTTACAAACAATAAAATATGAAATTCCATTCATTTCGAAATATGTACATACATAATAAAATTATGAATCTTACTTCTTGATGGCCTGATCTTCATTGGATTGACCATTCTTCCTTGTCCATATTCTACATTAATTTGAAATCATTTTCAACATCGCTCTCTTTTTCTCAAAGATTTACAAAAACATATAAACCTAACCCAATTGACTGAATTTTTGGTCAGATCCTAATTTGGCTCCGAAAATCTTCTAAAAAACTTCATTTTCTATTGAATTAAAAATATGTAATCCCTGCTTTTCATTCATTAAATTCTGGATTACATTTATACTTTAGAAATTAGTTATGACTAAGTGAATAACTTCGTAACTACCTAACCTAATTGAACAGAATCATGTATGAATATTGTAGGATTACAACATTTCCCCCCTTAATTCGAAGGGACATCTGACATACCAAGTAAGGATCTACATTTTTCAAAGTTTTCACGCCCTAATGCTTTGGTAAAAATATCTGCAATTTGTTCAGAAGTTAGACAATGTGTCAGATGAATTGTTTTGGCCTCTACATGATGTCAAATCAAATGATATTTGGTGTTAATATGTTTGGTTCAATCATGAAACTTTGGATTCCTGGCCAACTGAATTGCAGAAGAGTTGTCAACAAATAGAGGAGTTGAAGCTTTTTGTTTCTCCTACAAATATTAGAGTATTTTCTGAAGCCAAATGATTTCCTTAGTGGCTTGAGATGCTGCAACATATTTGGCTTCGGTGGTAGAATCAATAGGAAAATATTGCTTACACGATCTCCAACTAATGGTTGTTGATCCAAGATTCATCAAATATCCAGAATTTGAGACTCCATTTTCTTTATCTCCATTAAAATCTGAATAACCAGCAAGATGGAAGTCTAAAACTTTGGAATATTTGATGTTTTAAGTTTGAGTTCCTTTTAAATATTTCAAAACTATTTTTGTTGCTACCAAATTCCCCTCACAAGGATGATGCATAAACCTGGAAAGTATTCCGACAGCAAAGGTTATATCAGGACGAGTAATAGATGAATAAATCAAACTTCCAAAAAGTTTCCTATACTTTGTTGGATCTTCAAACGACTTTCCTTCTTCGGAAGTGATTTCAAATTTTTCTCCATTGGAGTAGCAATAGGATTACATTCAGTTATACTATATCTGTTCAATAAATTATCAACATATTTATTCTTAGAGATGAAAATAGGTTGTGGTTTTTGATCAACTTCAATTCCAAGATATTAATGAAGTAAACCTAAATATGTTATATCAAAAACCTTTTTCAATTCCTTCTTTATAGATGGTATGTATTCATCATTGTTTCCTGTGATCATCAAATCGTCAACATATACAACTAGATATACAACTGATCTTCAACTTTCTTAACGAAAAGAGTTGCATCATCTAGATCAAAATTTTTATAGTTTAATTTAAGAAGATGTTTAGTTAGCTTTTCATACCATGCTCATGGCGCTTGTTTCAAGTCATACAAATACTTCATTAGTTTGAAAAACTTTTGTTCTTTCCCTTTAACAGAAAAAACTTCTAGCTGAAGCATGTAAACATATTATTTCAAATCTCCATTTAAAAAGGTAGTTTTGACATCCATATGATGAATTTTCCATTCTTTTTGAGCTACAATAGCAAACAAAGATCTAATAGTGCCCCATTTAGCTGTAGGAGAAAAAGTCTCTGTATAGTCGATACCCTCTTTTTGTGCATATCCCTTCTCTACAAGTTTTGCTTTGTGTTTGTCTAGCGAACCATTAGCTTTATACTTAGTTTTATAGATCCATTTTCAACCAATAGGTTTGATGCCATCAGGAGGATCCACCAGCCTCCATGTGCCATTTTTTATGAGAGCATCATATTCCTTTTGCATTGCATCTGTCCACTGATCATAACTAGCAACTTCTTCAAAGCAAGTAGGTCCACAATCCACAAAAAAAATAAATTCACAATGAGAATAGTTACCTGAGGAACTGCTAGCCTTAAACTCATCATATTTCTTTGGAAATGTTCGAATACGAGTTGAACTTCGCAAAGGCTGTGTAGGAAGTTGTTCAGGAAGTTGTAGAAGCTGATCATATTCTTCATCTAACTTAGTTCTTTCCATTTCTGTCATTGTTTCTGTAGAAACACTTGCATCAACCAATTCCTCATCAGCAGTGACGAAATTATCATCATCAACCAATTTCTCATCATTGAGAGAAGGAAAATCCATACACTGATCTAATATAGGAATCCCCCCTTTAGGATGGGGAAGTATATTATTTGATTCATAATAAAACTTTTGAGGCACAAAATTTTCTATTTGATTAAGTTGTCTATCAACAATGAGGGAATCTTTATCATTTTCGAGAAAAAATATATTTCTTAACAAAATAAACTTTTTGTTCTCTTCATCATACAATATTTATGCCTTAGAAGTCATGGAATACCCTAAAAATATACATTTTCTGCTTCGTTCACTCAGCTTATTCCTATGATGTTTAGGAATCAAAGCATAACATTGAGAACCGAAAATTCGAAAATGTTTAACATCAGGAAGGTGACTATACCACATTTCATATGGAGTTCTGTTGTTAATTATAAAGGAAGGGAATCAATTTATAATGTATGCCACATAGAGCACGGCTTCTCCCCAAAACATCAATTTTACATTCTTAAAAAACATCATTGACCCTACCATATTAAGCAATGTTATGTTCATTCGTTCAACAACACCGTTTTGTTGTGGATTATATGGTATTGTGGTCTGGTGTTTGATGCCATTCTCTTGCAAATATGTTTCAGAAGCATGTGAAGTATATTATCCTCCATTATCAGTCCTTATAGTACCAATAGTAAGTTGTGCCTCATTTGTTATCAATAGATGAAATTTCTTAAACACATAAAAAAATTGTGATTTTTGTTTAAGTAGATAAACCCAACACATACTCGAATAATAATCAATAAAAGTGAGTATGTATTTATTTCCATTCACAGTTGATATAGGCATTGGACCACATAAATCAGAGTGTATGAGGCTTAATTTTCTTGTAGCTCTAGACTTAGAATTCTGAAAAGACTGTTTGTGATGCTTGCCCAATATACAAGCATTATATGGGGTCAATTTTTTGGGAACTGTTGGAAGTCCCTTAATCCCATGTTATTTCATAATACGAATACTTTCATAATTAACACGACCAAAGCGTGCATGCCATGATAAAGAAGATGACATAGTATCATTTTGCTGAATCAAATAAGTTGTGTTCAATGTGACAGACGACATACCACGCAACTTTAATAATTTATCTTCTCCCACACCAGTCATTATAGTTTTATTATTAGTTGCTCTTCTAATTTCTACTTTACCATCAAATATGTGAATGGAATGTCCTTGTTATCTTATTTGTATAAGAGATAACAAATTTCTTTGGAACTGCAAAATGTAAAGAAAATCATTCTAAATATAATTTGAAAGTCCAAAATTTTTTAACTGAATTGAACCAATCCCTGATGTTTTGATTTGGGACTTAGTAGCAAAATACACTACTCCATCAATATTGTCACTGAATTGATTAAACAAATCTCTTCGAAAGGTCATATGACATGTGGCACCTGTGTCTAGAACCCAACTATCACACCATGAAGAAAAAGAAGTATTAAAAACATATTCCATGTGGAAATTACAATGAGAAACAACATAATGTGCATTCTCAGAAGACTTTCCTTTGTATGGAATTATATGATATTTATTTTCAAGCAATTTTTCTCTTCTTTCATTAATTTTCTCCCACAGAATTCTACAATTCGTGGCAGTATGTCCAATTTACCACATCTAAAACATTTTATAGCTGGTTTATCAGAAAAATTTCTTTGTTTTTCATTCTGATGTCTATCTCCCTGAATATTTATACCCCCCCTACCTCTATAATTCTTCCTACCTTGACCTCTATTACACTTAGTATTTCTGAAAGATTCCTCTTGAGGTTTTTGGTATTTTTGAGCAAGACATAGGGTTTCAGTATTAGAACTATGTGATGCTTCTTTTTTCCCAAAAGCCTTCTCTCTTTCTGCAATTTTCCCTACTTATTTGTCAAAATCTAAATCTTTTAATTGCCCAATAGCTTGGAGAGATTCCAAGTAGTGTGAATAACTAGGGTAAAGAGATTTTATAAAGGCAGCAATCAGAAAATCAACTTTAACTCCAGTAGATTCAATTTCATGATTGATGTCCACTTAATTTCATAGCAAGTTTTAGAGGATCATTATCATTCATTTCTAGATTAAATAAATTCAACAATAACTGAATTATCTCCAAATCCGAATGCGAATCTGTTGAAGCCTTGAAAATCGTTGCTTCAAACATTGGGGGAAAACCACCCAGTCTAGACCTTAGAACAACTCCTTCTCTGTTTGGGATGGTGGATCCGACTGGATTTGTAGGAACAATTTCCTAATGATGAAATGGATTGGTGATGGGGTGTTTGTGCAAGTGGATAATGAAACTAACTAATTGAAAATAATCTATCTAACTTAATCTATGACTTGCAAATAAATCTAAAACTAACCTGGGTATAAAATATGAATACGACTTTAGAGATTGCTTCAATTAACAAATAACCATGAAAATGTATTATTTACTTAAAAGAAAGATGCAGTATCATATAATGATAACTCTATTTAAGAAATTAAACAGAGTTATAATAGCACATCGCATTCATAAATTTATATCGTTTACACACACTATGAAAGATGATATCCCTCTATCTTCAGAAATGATATGATAAAGAAATATTTGAGAAACAAGTATATATAAGCGATAGAAAATTTTAAAGAGAATATTTCATCACATAAAGAAAATAAAATAAAATTGATAGAAATACCAGATACATTTGATATCTTCCTGATGCAATTTGATATTCTAATCCTGCGCTTTAACTTAGAACAATCTTCAAGGTACAAAAATGCAACTCTAAAAAATAATTCACCATGAAATCACAGGAATCTTGCGCTTTAACTTAGAACAATCTTCAAGGTACAGAAATGCAACTCTAAAAAATAATTCACCATGAAATCACAAGATATGATCCTTTATAAAAAAAAGATAGTCAAGAAGTACAGAAATGTATTGTCCAAGCCCAAAAATATTACAAATTCAGCACCCTTTCTAAAATGCTTGAAATGGGTTTAAATAGGAAATTTGGAAAAAAAATTAATTACAACTTATGCTAGAAACGATCATTGGAGATCTAAGAATAGACTTGCGATATCCAATAAAACAGATTCATTGAATTTCTTCAATCCCCAATGTGCTAAGCTGGTAGATTTTAAGCATATCCTTAACTTCGGTTGGATGACTCAGCCTCGAATGCAACTGACTGGTGTATGTGGCATCAGAGAGCTCTGAAATGATGAAATTGATGGCATTAGAAAGGAATTTGATTGCCATCTGCTGACTGTGTGGTTTAATAAAATATGTCCATATGACATCCCATGTAATTTCTTGTATTTTACTGATATTTTGATCCTGATTGATTGATTCCTGCTTCCACCTAGTATCAGTTTCTTTTACCCTTGGCAGCTTTCCTGGAGTACAATCCGAAATTAAATTATTTGCATATAGACTATCATTAACCAATTGTGTTAGATTGTTCATTATGGTTCTTGCTCTTGATGTAGCACGGTCTTCTTTAATCAGCTGTGTTTCCCATTCAGCAAATAAAATCTCTTTATGCTTTTCTTCAATTCTGGGAAGATTTGCAATCTTTCATTGTTCTGAGTCCTGCCATGAAATAAATTCTGAAATATTTTCATCTGCATTTTCAAATTCTATTCTTATGTTGACTGCTTCATTGATGAGAGATGATGTTATTTCACATAAATTTTCAGCTTGTGCAATTTTCTAACACAGATCATCCAACTGTTGACATAACAACTTACTTGTTTCCAGAGCTTCTGTTTTGAATTGGTCAATTTTAGGATAATCCTTGAATTTATCCAATCTCGCTTGAAATATTTTACTTTGCTCTTCTTTGGCAGCCTTTTCATTTTGCAGTAATGTCTACAATTTGGATATCTCTTGAGACAACTATTTTTGTTTATTTAAAGCTTGCTGATCAAGCTTCTTCTTTTAAATACTCAATTGTTCTTCTAATTTTTTGACTCTGAGTCTTTCTTCTTCTAACTACTGCTCTAACTGTAATATCTTTTGCTGATCACCTGTTGTTCTTTCTTCTAATAATTCTATTTGTAATTCTTTTTGTTTTACCAATTGAGTGACTTCAGTAGCTTTATCTATAGTAGCTGCATTATAGGCACCTGCATATTGTGATAGTTTGGTAAGATCCTCTGAAGGATTTACTTCAGTGTTTTTCCAAACAACATTCATTAATTCAACTTGTGAAGTTGCAAGTGGTCCTTGATCAATCCTCCTTCTCTTGATTTGTTTTCTGACAACAACCCTATGCTTAGGGCTGTAAAATATATCCAAAGGAGGTATGTCTTCAACTCTCAGCACAATTTATTCAGATGGATTTTCAGGAATGATCTCAATATCCTGATTGTTCAGATTATCAACTTGAGGATTGTTTTGTTATCCTATTTGCTAAGTGAATTTTTCATACTATTTTAGCAAATGGGGAGTAATAATCATTTCAGTAGAATTTCCCTCTTTCTGTGAGGTATTTTCTCTTTCAAGTTGATCATTGGGCTTATTACTTGTATCTTCTTTTTTAGACTGCACATTAGGCTTGCTACCTGTATTCTCCTTCTCTGACTGCACATCAGGCTTGCTACCTGTATTCTCCTTTTCAAACTGTACGTTAGGCTTGCTAGTTGTCACTTCTTTCTATGTTTTTTTGGTTGTATCTTCCTTTTTCTTTTGTTCTATTTCAATACTTTTATTTGCTTGTAAAGGAATCCTCAGCTCGTCAAGGGGAACTTTAAGTAATCTCTGGCTTCTGAACTTCATAAATTTATTCATATCTTCTGCTTGAAACTTAGATTTAGCTAGATCATAAACTTCAGAAAATTTCTCAATTGAGACAAATAAATCATCAAAATCATCAGCCTCATGCTCAAACTTAGCAATTTGGACCAAAGTTGTGAAATCAAAAGCTACTTTATTTGGATCATATTGTTTGCCTGGAACAGTTGCAAGCTCAAGATCTCTTATCTTAAGGACTTCTTTTTCAGCATGCTTAAAATAATTAAGGGTATAGGTTCCATAATGAAAATGAAAGGTAGGCCACATCAATTTTTTGGAATTCTTTAAACACCTGGACATCCCTCTTTCTGTCAACTGGTAAGAAATTTCTTGAGCTAAAAGTTTATCAGGGACATATAGAGGTAAGATATGAGGCTAAAAAATGCTTCCAAATATTCTGATATAGGTGAGCTTCTCTTCACCGAACCAATTTCTGATTTGGGATATGTCAAATTTTGCCTTATCAGAGAGCCGAGGAGGGGGTTGGTTAAAAATGGTCTGGTAAATAGGCAACATGTAGCCATGGAAAATTATTTATACATGGTTCTTGAAATGGAATTTCCATAAATAATTATGGTAGATGTGTATAGGGATAGGATCTTGAGGAGTCCATTTCCAACCCAAAATAGGAAATTCATAATTAAAACACAAGGCATCTAAAATATAAGCACATAAATGAAATGGGGGAACATTTCCAGTATGATTATTTCTTCTATACTCCATAATCTTATTTTCTATTTTTTCCGATATAATAATTGATCAATCCATAACAATAGAACCTATAGCGGCCTCAATCAGGGGTACCATTTGAATAGAAAACCTTGTCGAATTATTACTCCCAAAAATTCTGCATATCATTGCAGCAGCGTAGCAATATGGAGGTGTGAGAGACTTTACAGAATACATACCTGATGCATCGTGCTTATGTTTTTCTGGAGCTCGTCTCCATTCTTTAATTAGGTCTGATTCAATTTCATTTCTTGAGGTGAAATCTTCTATGAAGGTTTTGTTGTAGGTCTTTTGAGGATTTCGTAGATGGTACATTGCTTTGATGTCTTCTGCTCTAGAGGACCCAAACATCTTTCCCCCAACTGTTATGAATGTTCTGTTTGTGATGGTGGTGTTGTCTATCACCCATCGTATTATGTCATACTATGGGAATACATTCGCCAAAGCTGCAATTATATGAAGAAAAGAATTTGCGAGTTCTTTAACGGGATTATCATCTGAATCTAATTCTTCATTTGGCACCATTGCCTTTACCTCTGTAACTGTAGGGTTTTCTTTTTCAAGAAAATTATAGAATTCTTCCGAGGAAATCTTCCCGAGACCCTGGCACATAGTATCCGTAACTAGCTTTATCTTGGCTGGCTTTTCTTTTGGCATTGTGGTAATGGCAGCGGTCTTTGAGGTGGAAATAGCTCTTGATTTCTTAGGTTTCTTGGACATTTTCTTCACGTGGTATCATTTCAATAACTCGGCGAACGAGAGGGTTTGATGTTCTATAGACCTCTGAATGAGAAAATCCTCTTAGAAGTGGGAAGAAATCAAGTCAGAATAAACACCATTAAGTAAAAAGGAAATCATTAAAGGATAATGTTGCGAAAGATTTTATTCATGATCCCAAATTGGTTAACTTCGTATTAAAATTGAATTCCTTAAAGGAAAGTCACATTCACGCATTCATAATAGAATTGATTACCATAATTCATTTGATTTTCGAATTAATGATGCTCATACAATCAGAGATCGGTGACATCAAAATCTTGATGCAAGATTTACCTTTTGGAACTTCCGATTGTGATTTTCCGATGTGTGAAATATAAATAGTGAATGGTTTATTGCATTGGAAGTTTCCAATGGAATTGTATTACAAATGTGATTTTCAAAAATGCAATTGCGATTCGTGATACTGCATTGTTTATCGCATCGAAAGTTTCCAATGGAATTGTATTGTAAATGTGATTTTCCGAAATGCGATTGCGATTGTAGTGGGGTCCATTGCATCGGATATTTTATAAAACAAGTAGTTGTGATGTTGCCTTTTTGAAATGTGATTGCGATTATGACATCGCATTGGAGTTTATCAAATAGACCCAAATGAAATATAACTTATTCGAAATGTGATTGCGATGAGTTACATCACATCGGAGTTTTTCAAAGAAAATATGAAAACATAACACTCTACCAATTTGCGATTGCGATTTAGTTTATCGCATCGAACTTTTTAACATGAAGAATTTTATACTTTGTGCCAATGCGATATAAGCTTTATAGTTGATCGGGTCAGAATAAATTTAATGTTACATTTGTTTATTTTCACTTGAGATATGCGATATGTGATACATGCTTTTTAATCAATGAATCTTTATATTGTTTTATTTTATGATGATCGGATTTCCTCAAAGTTTTTATTTCTATCTAAAAAGAAAAGGGACCCATTTCTAAATGAAATTTATTCAAAAATTTTAAAATGGGGAGGGTTGTTGTACAGTATAACAATTGGTGATTCACTGGAAGAAACATTTATCTCTGAAAAATAAAATGAACACTATACTTTTAGTAAGTAAAAAGTTTTAAAGGTAATGAAAAATATCTTAGAAAAATTTAAATAAAATCTAACTCTAAAAAAGAAATAAAAATCACTTACAACCTCTTTTTAATTCCTCAAAAATAAAAAAACATTTTTTTTGGTTTTATTAAGCTTTGATTGGTTGATAAAGATAAAGTAGGGGGCCTCTCCGATCTTAGCTTTGTAATTTACTCTATTGTCATAGGTAGTGCCTCTACTGCCTGCAAACGTCCATAGTCTCGACAGGGTTACCTTTTAACCATTAATATTTCATTGTCCCATCCATCTAAGAGCATGACTCTTTAAAAGATAAATTCATAAAATATACTATCTTGTGTTTTCTCTTTTCTTTTAATTTAAAAGCCATTGTTCTGGTTTGGTAGCCAAATGATAACAATGCCACTCACTAGTTGTAGCTAAACCGAACAAGCTGGCTCGTGATGAGACCCCTTGTCTTATGATTATAATCCATTACTCTGTTTTGGTATGCAGTAGTGGTAATGTCAGTTTAATTACTTCTTATGATCATGGTAAGCAGGCTCGTGATGAGACCTCTTATATTTTAATATTAGATAGATAATTTCTTAGAATTACATTCTAAAAAATCACAATCTTAATGAATGGGGTGAATGATTTTTCTCCTTAAGAGTGAATGGATGACAATTTTTAGAGTTTTGAGTGCCAAAATTGGAAAAGTTTTTACTTTTTATGGGTAACCATCTCTCTGCTCAACAAAATTTAAAATGATTTACAATATTTTCAAGTTTTTGGAAGATTTTGAAAAATTTTAAACATATTTTCAAAGTTTAATATTTTAATTAAACTATCTAGAATTGTAATCATTTCCTTAAAAAATATTTTTTACATAAATAAGTATTTATAATATTTTCTCAAACATATTTTCAAATAGTAAAAAGTCAATTAAAGACTATTAACAACCTTATTTGTAAACAAACAACTTGCATAATGGAATATGTACAGGTAAGAAGGGGTTGCCTTCTTAAGAAAATAATTTTTTCAAAATAAGCCCATTCACAGGAAGAGGTTCTCGCTTTCCTGTTAAATCTTGCAATATGAATGTTAATGAGCCTATATTTTCGACAATCTGAAATGGTCCAAGCCACATCTTTTGAAATTTGGTATGCTTACCCTTATCTTCATGTTCTTTGTCCCATTTTAGAACAAGATCACCAATTTGCAAAGTTTTGGATCTGGTAGAACTTGAATCAAAAGAAGATTTTATGAATTGTTGATGTTTGGTATGAACACTTTTAGCTTTCTCTCTATCTTCTTCTAATTTAAGAATTTGATCAAATCTTAATTGAATAGATGATGAAGAATTCTCTTCAATAAATTGAACTAGGGCCAGAGATGGAAGTACCAGGTTTGATGGTATAACAACTTCTTTTCCATAAACTAGATTAAAAGGTGAAGTACCTATTGAAGATTTTTGAGTTATGCGATCAGCCCATAGTGCAAAAATTAAAGACTTATGCCAATTCTTTTGACTCTGATAAATTGTTATTTTGATGATTTTGATGAGATTAATATTTGTTGATTCAACTAAACCATTACCTTGTGGATAATAATTTGATTAATATTTCAATTTGAAACTCTTGATTGCAAATTCCATTATACTATTTCCAGGAAAATAAGATGCATTATAAAAAACAAGGGCATTAGGTACACCAAACCTGGTAGTGATGAATTGATCAATGAATTCAATGATTGCATCAGAATTGACTACCTTTAAAGGAATTGCTTCTACACACTTTGTAAAGTAATCCATTGCTGTAAGGATGTATCTGTGTTGCTTAGAAGAATGTGGAACAATTTCTCCAATAATATCAAGTCCCCATTGTTCAAATGGTTTCTCAATATTTATTGGTTGTAAAGGAAAGGATGGTTTCCTTTGCCTCCCACTAGTATTTTGACAAGTCTCGCATTTCCTTACATAGTCATGTGCATCTTTGAACAAGGTAGGCTAATAGTAACCAACATGGATTATTTTGTGGGCTATAGTGTCTCCTCCAAAATGTCCACCTGCTGGTCCATCATGTAATTCCTGCAACACCTTGTGTGCTTCAGTTTTTTCAAGACATCTTAATAGAATGGAATCATAATTTATTCTAAATAACACATCATCAATGATTTCAAAGTGTTTGGATTTTAATCTTAAAGCGCACTTATTTTTATAGCTGAGATTAGAAGGAGCATACCCGTTTTTCAAATAAAATATCAGATAATCATATTGAGATTCAGAATCAATAACACTTATCTGATTTACTTGAACAATATTATATTGATCTTGATGTTCTGGTATGTTGGAATCTCCTGCTAACAATCTGCAAAAACCTTGTCCTTTAACAATTCTAGCTGGCTTAATATCAATATCATATTCTTGTAAAGTTGTTACCCAATTAGCTCTCTTTTCTCCTACTTCCTTTTGTACTAAAAATTGTCTCACTGCAGAGAATGGGATAATAATTTTTGTATGTGTCTTTAGGAGAAATGTTCTAAAATGTTTGATTGATTTAAACACAACAAAGGCTTGTTTTTCTACATCAGAGTAGTTAAGTTCGGCCCCTTGCAGATTTTAACTAAAGAAAGAGATTGGTGCTTCTGCTTGTTGATCATTGGGTTGTGTCAAAATGGAAACATAGGATGTTGCAGTAGCCAAAGTATACATAATGAAATGTTTAGAAAAATCAGGAGTATTCAATGTAGGTGCATTAATGATTTCCTGTTTGATTGAATCAAAGGCTTCTTTTTCTTTATGTAACCATTTGAAAACTGATTTTTTCTTAATCATATTCTGCAAAGGTAAAACTATTTGAGAAATATCAGGAATAAATATTTTCACAAAATTGATCTGTCCCAAAAAGGATTGCATGGATTTCTTGTTATGTGGTAAAGAAATATCAGAAATTTCTTTCACTCTATCAGGGTCAATATATATGCCATCTTTAGACACAACAAATCCTAAGAGCTTTCCTTCATTGAGAGCAAAGAAAGATTTCTTTGGATTTAAAGAAATGCCAAACCTTCTACATCGTTCAAATATCTGTTTCAAATCATGCAGATGATTAGCTCTTTCCTTTGAAAAGATGGTTATGTCATCAAGATAGATAACAACTGATCTATTAATCAACCCTTTGAATGCTATATCCATAGCTCTTTGGAAAGTAGCTCCTGCATTGATCAAACCAAAAGACATTTTTTGGTAGGCATAAGTTCCCCACTTGGTTCTGAAGGTAGTTTTCAGCCTGTCATCTGGATGTACCAATATTTGGTTATAACCTGAAAAACCATCAAGAAAAGACATTAGTTCAGAACCTAGCTACTTTTTGAAGTATTTGTTCCATCGTTGGTAATGGGAAGTTATCTTTTTGGCATGCCTTGTTTAGATTTCTAAAATCAATACAGATTCTAATATCTCCATCCTTTTTCTTGACAGGCACCATGTTTGAGACCCAATTAGAATGTCTTACAGGAAAAATAATTTTCGCCTTCAAAAGTTTATTCAATTATGTCTTGATTTGACTTTCCAGATTGGGATGAATTTATCTTAACTTTTGTTGCACTGGTTTTACATCGGGAAGCATTGGAATTGTATGTTGAATGACAGAAGTATCATAAGTTTTCAAATCTTCATAATTCCACGCAAAGACATTTTTGTACTTATTCAGAAGCTTGATGAAAGTGATCCTTTCCTGTGAAGTTAACTCGAGTCCTAAATTAACATTTTGTGGTTTAGACTCAATGCTAAGATTTACTATTTCAAACTTTAAAGTAGAACTTTGAAGTTTGGCATTGGTAACCTTTTTGAATCTATATTTGATATCATATAGGTCTTCAAGTTTAACTACCGATTTGGGAATAAAATTTTCATTGTCTTTTGATGTGTTTTGAAGATCATGATCACTTTCATCAATTATTTGGTCATCATCAGATTTTTCTGAAGTCAAGAAATTTAAGATATCTTCATCATGATAAAATACTCTCCAATTGGTGACATTATCAGGTACAGAAGGTCAGAAAATTAATTCAACTGAAAACCTATCTAGACTATAATCTTCAGCTGGGAGAAGTTTGGAAGAAACATTAGCTAATAGATCAGCTGCTGAATTCTGAGTCCTAGGGATAGGAGAGATGTTGAATGCTAAAAATTGAGTGGTAAGATCTTGAACAAGGGATTTATAATGTTTAAGATGATCTGAAAGACAATGGATAGTGTTTCTTACTTGTCTGATAACAATTTCAAAATCACCATACACTTTCAGGTATTTAGCGTTCAACCCTATTGCTTTATAAAACCCTTGGATAATGGCTTCATATTCTGCAGTGTTACTTGTACACTCAAACTCTAGTCTGCATAATAGCATAGTTTTCTCCCCTTTTGGAACAACTAAAATGCATCCTGCTCCTGCACCATCATTGGATTTTGATCCATCAAAATACAAAGACCAAAATAAAGACTTATCTACAGGTTTATTTACAGATTGATCATGAATATTAACGCATCTTGAGGAATCAGTTTGTGAAAAATTTTCAATTTGTGACGTAAAATTATTTACAGAAAAAGGTGATTCGGGTGTTGTGAAATTTCCAAGGAATGATTCAGCAGAATAACCTACGAGAATGTTATTATTAAAATCCACAGGTTTATTTTCTTGTTCAAATTCTATTACAGTATGCATCATGTGTTTTTCTCGCTCAACCTTGATTTGATTAGGTTTCCCTTTGTGGGGAAGTCACATATGATAATAATTAGTGGCGATATAACCATTAAGCTTCACAGACCAATCCCTGCTTAGTATTAATCCATAAAACTCAGGAATATCTGCAATTAGAATATCAATTCTTTGGACTATCTTGGGATCAGAGGCTAACCTAACAATGACTGAATTAATTTCTCCCACAACTTGCACTTTAGTTCGATCTAATTGAACAATATGTACTGCAGATTTTTGGGGTTCAATGTTTAATTTTGAGCAAACTGAAGTAGGCATTATATTTGATGATGCTCCTGAATCAATCAAGCAATTATGTAAATTCTTATTATAGATCTCATAAGTCAAGAGAAAAGGAGGTGTCTGAGAATTAGATCTATCTCCAATAAGAACAGTATTAGTAGCATCTTCTTTATCTGGTGGCTTACCTGATCCTTTGGCTGCTTTGGAAATTACTCCATTTGGTAGAGGAGAATTAGGTGTTGCATTTAATTCTTTCAACAACAGCTTCTGTTGATGCTTGAGCTTGCTGAGTTCATGTAAAGAGATATTTTCTCTAGTTTTCTTCATGTTTTCAATAATATTATAATCCATAGAATCAGACACTACCAGAGTCTTAGATGTTGTTTTAGGAGGATTAGAAGATGATGGTTGATTTTTAGTAGGAAAAGGAGAAGCTTTCTTTACAGGGGTTTTATCCTTGGTATTTACGGTTGAACTTTTCTTCTTGGGGACTGTTTGAACAGGTTCTACAGTAGATTTACTTCTTGTACTTACTGGCAGGGCTTCTTGTTCTTTTTCATTGTCTGAGTTAGGAAAAATGAAATCCCACATCCCATGTAATTCAACTATTTCCTCTTCTTCTTCTTCTTCTAATAATGGTGGTGTATCTTCTTCTTCATCTTCCTCTAAATCTAACTCTGCATTGGATATTGAATTGGGTGGTTTAGTTTCAATTTTCTGATTTCTTTTGAAGTTACTAAAGGGTCTATTGGTGGAAGTTTCTGCTAGTTTTTTAATTTCAACCATTTCATTAAAGATAATCTTCAATACTTTCTATAAGCCTTCCATGTCATAAGGATCCCTAGGTGTTTTCTTCTTTAATCATCCTTGAAACTAAATTTTTTGAATTTTCTTTCCTCATTAGCATTATTTTTATCCAAAGCAATGATCCGTCGCTCAACTGCAATTGCTTCTTTCATATTTTCAGCTAAAGTAGGTTTAGTAGCTCTATCTACAAAGATGGCTATATTTGAAGGTAAAGCTGTTATATACCATTCACTTTGTACTTTCTCACTGGTTTTTGATGTTGTAGGAATTTTATTCATAATTTTGTTGAATCGAGAATTGAAATCTTTGATAGGTTCTTTGGATTCTGCTCTCAAATTGGAGAGATCATTGATTAAAGTTTCTATTGATCTATCATTTCCAAATTTGGTTAAGAAATGTTCCTGGAACATATCCCAACTTGTAATAGATCCTGATGGTAATGAAAAATACCAAGATCCTGCTGCCCCTTGCAAAGTGTAAGGGAATAATCTGACCACAACATCTTCATGTTCTACTGCATTTAAATTTATAGACAACATAAAGTTATTAATATGTTCTTCTGCTTGAATGCCAAGGTCATGACTGAATTTTGGCAGCCATTTTTTAGGATGATCTAGTAAATCATGCAAAGGTGCAGGCATTTCAATAGATTCTGGATTAGTCCATGGTCTTTGTGCCATTGTTGTGATAACGGTTGAGGGACTTGAAGAGACAACAGGTGTTTGAATAGATGTTGTTGGGATAACTATACTCTTCTGGGTTTGAGTTTGGGAAGCAGATGAGTGAGTTTGTGATGAAGAAATAATATCACTACCTAATTCCGATGGTGTTTTTCTGGTTTTAACTCGACTAGGTAAAGGAAATTCCTTTGGAGGAATACCAAGTTTTTTGCTTTGTGACCTAGTAAGAGGTTTTGAAGATACGAATTATGAAGTAACACTACCTTCAGAATTCAAATTCTTATAAAGATAATGAGAACCCTTGGAGTTTATGAATTAAATATTGCACTTCAAGGGACTCAGGCGATTGATTTTCTGATAGATCTAAAGCTTTGGTAGTGGGTGTATTGATGTTCCTCTCAATTTCTTCTCTATAGATTTTAGATGTTGAAGAAATTGAAGAAGGTGACGAGGGCGAATTACTCTTGGAATGGCCTGTAGGTTTAGCTTTACTTGCCATTCATAGCTTAGGCCCTCCTTCTAGCACCAAAAATGCTGAAGCCTCGAAAATCGTTGCTTCAAACATTGGGGGAAAACCACCTGGTCTGAACCTTAGAACAACTCCTTCTCCATTTGGGATGGTGTCTCCGACTAGATTTGTAGGACCAGTTTCCTAATGATGAAATGGATTGGTGATGGCGTGTTTGTGCAAGTGTATAATGAAACTAACTAATTGAAAATAATCTTTCTAACTTAATCTATGACTTGCAAATAACTCTAAAACTAACCCGATTATAAAATATGAATACAACTTTAAAGATTGTTTCAATTAACAAATAACCATGAAAATGTATTATTTACTTAAAAGAAAGATGCAGTATCATATAATGATAACTCTGTTTAAGAAATTAAACAGAGTTATAATAGCACATCGCATTCATGAATTTATATCGTTTACACACACTATGAAAGATGATATCCCTCTATCTTCAGAAATGATATGATAAAGAAGTATTTGAGAAACAAGTATATATAAATGATAGAAAATTTTAAAGAGAATATTTCATCACATAAAGAAAATAAAATGAAATCGATAGAAATACCAGATACATTTGATATCTTCTTGATGAAATTTGATATTCTGATCCTGTGCTTTAACTTAGAACAATCTTAAAGGTACAGAAATGCAACTCTAAAAAATAATTCACCATGAAATCACATGAATCTTGCGCTTTAACTTAGAAAAATCTTCGCCCACGTGGTATAGAACAGTCGGTGATGGGGTGCACTGTTAAGGCACTCCGTTCTGTAAGGTCACCGGTTCGAAACCCGTGGGTGGGATGGGAGGAGAAAAAATGGAAAGATTAGGATTAGTCTAAACTAGAAAAAAAAAAAACTTAGAAAAATCTTCAAGGTACAGAAATGCAACTCTAAAAAATAATTCACCATGAAATCACAAGATATGATCCTTTATAAAAATAAGATAGTCGAGTATAGCAATGTATTGTCCAAGCCCAAAAATATTACAAATTTGGGACCCTTTCTAAAATGCTTGAAATTTGGAAAACAAATTAACTACAACTTTTGCTAGAAACTATCATCGGAGATCCGAGAATAGACTTGCAATATCCAATAAAACAGATTCATTGAATTTCTTCAATCCCCAATGTGTTAAGCTAGCAGATTTTAAGCATATCCTTAACTTCGGTTGGATGACTCAGCCTCGAATGCAACTGACTAGTGTATGTGGCATCAGAGAGCTCTGGAATGATGAAATTAATGGCATTAGAAAGGAATTTGATTTCCATCTGCTGACTGTGTGGTTTAATCAAATATGTCCATAGGACATCCCATGTAATTTCTTGTATTTTATTGATTTTTTGATTCTGATTTATCGATTCCTGCTTCCACCTAGTATCAGTTTCTTTTACCCTTGGTAGCTTTCTTGGAGTACAATCCAAAATTAAATTAGATGCATATAGACTATCATTAACCAATTGTGTCAGATTGTTCATTATGGTTCTTGCTCTTGATGTAGCACGGTCTTCTTTAATCAGCTATGTTTCCCATTCAACAAATAAAATATCTTTATGCTTTTCTTCAATTCTAGGAAGATTTGTAATATTTCCTTGTTCTAAGTCCTGCCATGAAATAAATGCTGAAATATTTTCATTTGCATTTTCAACTTCTATTCTTATGTTGACTACTTCATCGATGAGAGATGATGTTATTTCACATAAATTTTCAGCTTGTGCAATTTTCTGACGCAGATCATCCAACTGTTGAGATAACAACTTACTTGTTTCCAGAGCTTTTGTTTTGAATTGGTCAATTTTAGGATAATCCTTGAATTTATCCAATCTCGCTTGAAATATTTTACTTTGCTCTTCTTTGGCAGCGTTTTCATTTTGCAGTAATGTCTGCAATTTGGATACCTCTTGAGACAAATGTTGTTGTTTATTTAAAGCTTGCTGAGCAAGCTTCTTCTTTTCAATACTCAATTGTTCTTCTAATTGTTTGACTCTGAGTCTTTCTTCTTCTAACTGTTGCTCTAACTGTAATATCTTTTTCTGATCACCTATTGTTCTTTCTTCTAATAATGCTATCTGTAAGTCTTTTTGTTTTACCAATTGAGTGACTTCAATAGCTTTATCTATAGTAGCTGCACTATAGGCACTTGCATATTGTGATATTTTGGTAAGATCCTATGAAGGATTTACTTCAGTATTTTTCCAAACAACATTCATTAATTCAACTTGTGAAGTTGCAAGTGGTCCTTGATCAATCCTCCTTCTCTTTCTTTGTTTTTTGACAACAACCCTATGCTTAGGGCTGTAAAAGATATCCAGAGGAGGTATGTCTTCAACTCTCAGCACAATTTCTTCAGATGGATTTTCAGGAATGATCTCAATATCCTGATTGTTCAGATTATCAACTTGAGGATTGTTTTGTTCTCCTATTTTCTGAGCGAATTGTTCATATTGTTTTAGAAAATGGGGAGTAATAATCATTTCAGCAGAATTTCCCTATTTCTGCGAGGTCTTTTCTCTTTCAATTTGATCATCGGGCTTATTACCTATATCTTCTTTTTCAAACTGCACATCAGGCTTGCTACCTATATTCTCATTCTCTGACTGCACATCAGGCTTGCTACCTGTATTCTCCTTTTTAGACTGCACATCAGGCTTGATAGTTGTCACTTCTTTCTCTATTTTGCTGACTATATCTTCATTTTTCTTTTTTTCTATTTCAATACTTTTATTTTCTTGTAAAGGAATCCTTAGCTGGTTAAGTAATCTCTGGCTTCTGAACTGCATAAATTTATTCATATCTTCTGCTTGAAAATTAGATTTAGCTAGATCATAAACTTCGGAAAATTTCTCAATTGAGACAAATAAATCATCAAAATCATCAGCCTCATGCTCAAACTTAGCAATTTGGACCAAAGTTGTGAAATCAAAAGCTACTTTATTTGGATCATATTGTCTGCCTGGAATAGTTGCAAGCTCAAGATCTCTTATCTTAAGGACTTCTTTTTCAGCATGCTTAAAATAATTAAGGGTATAGGTTCCACAATGAAAATGAAAGGTAGGCCACATCAATTTTTTGGAATTATTTAAACACCTGGACATCCCTCTTTCTGTCAACTGGTAAGAAATCTCTTGAGCTAAAAGTTTATCAGGGACATATAGAGGTAAGACATGAGGCTAAAAAATGCTTCCAAATATTCTGATATAGGTGAGCTTCTCTTCATCGAACCAATTTCTGATTTGGGATATGTCAAGTTTTGCCTTATCAGAGAGCCGAGGAGGGGGTTGGTTAAAAATGGTCTGGTAAATAGGAAACATGTAGCCATGGAAAATTATTTATACATCGTTCTTGAAATGGGATTTCCATAAATAATTATGGTAGATGTGTATAGGGATAGGATCTTGAGGAGTCCATTTCCAACCCAAAATAGGAAATTCATAATTAAAACACAAGGCATCTAAAATATAAGCACATAAATGAAATGGGGGAACATTTCTAGTGTGCTTATTTCTTCTATAATCTAGAATCTTATTTGCTATTTTTTCTGATAGAATAACTGACCAATCCATAAAAACAGAACCTACAACAGCCTTAATCAGGGGTACCATTTGAATAGGAAACCTTTCCGAATTAGTACTCCCAAAAACTCTGCATATCATTGCAGCAGCGTAGCAATATGGAGGTGCGAGAGACTCTACATAATACATACCTGAGGCATCGTGCTTATGTTTTTCTGGAGCTCGTCTCCATTCTTTAATTGGGTCTGATTCAATTTCATTGCTTGAGGTGAAATCTTCTATGAAGGTTTTGTTGTAGGTCTTTTGAGGATTTGGCAGATGGTACATTGCTTTGATGTCTTCTACTCTAAAGGACCCAAACATCTTTCCCCCAACTGCTACGAATGTTCTGTTTGTTATGGTGGTGTTGTCTATCACCCATCGTATTGTGTCATACTATGGGAATACATTTTCTCGAGCTGCAGTTTTATGAAGAAAATAATTTGTGAGTTCTTTAAGGGGATTATCATCTGAATCTAATTCTTCATCTGGCACCGTTGCCTTTACCTCTGTAACTGTAGGGTTTTCTTTTTCAAGAAAATTATAGAATTCTTCCCAAGAAAGCTTCCCGACACCCTGGCACGTAGTATCCGTAAATAGCTTTATCTTGGTTGGCTTTTCTTTTGGAATTGTGGTAATGGCAGCAGTCTTTGAGGCGGCAACAGTGCTTGATTTCTTAGGTTTCTTGGACATTTTCTTCATCTGATATCATTTCAATAACTCAGAAAATGAGAGGTTTTAATGTTCTATAGACCTGTGAAAGAGAAAATCCTCTTAGAAGCGGGAAGAAATCAAGTTAGAATAAACACCATTAAGTAAAAAGGAAATCATTAAAGGATAATGTTGCGAAAGATTTTATTCATGATCCCAAATTGGTTAACTCCGTATTAAAATTGAATGCCTTAAAGGAAAGTCACATTCACGCATTCATAATAGAATCGATTACCATAATTCGTTTTATTTTCGAATCAATGATGCTCGTACAATCGGATATCGGCGATATCAAAATCTAAATGCAAGATTTACCTTTTGGAACTTCCGATTGCGATTTTCCAATGTGCGAAATATAAATAGAAAATGGTTTATCACATCGGAAGTTTCTACTGGAATTGTATTGTAAATGTGATTTTCCGAAATGCGATTGCGATTGGTGATACTGCATT
This sequence comes from Pinus albicaulis, assembly GCA_034641835.2. Lineage (NCBI taxonomy): Eukaryota > Viridiplantae > Streptophyta > Pinopsida > Pinales > Pinaceae > Pinus > Pinus albicaulis. Next base: position 1,331,972,186 of record CM076572.1, read on the forward strand.
GTTTATCGCATCGGAAGTTTCCAATGGAATTGCATTGTAAATGTGATTTTCCAAAATGCGATCGCGATTGTAGTGGGGTCCATCGCATCGGATATTTTATAAACAAGTAGTTGTGATGTTGCTTTTTTGAAATGCGATTGCGATTATGACATCGCATCAGAGTTTATCAAATAGACCTGAATGAAATATAACTTATTCGAAATGCGATTGCGATGAGTTACATCACATCGGAGTTTTGCAAAGAAAATATGAAAACATAACACTCTACCGATTTGTGATTGTGATTTACTTTATCGCATCGGACTTTTTAACATGAAGACTTTTATACTTTGTGCCGATGCGATATAAGCTTTATATTTGATCGGGTTGGAATAAATTTAATGTTACATTTGTTTATTTTCACTTGAGATATGCGATATGTGATACATTATTTTTAATCGATGAATCTTTTTATTGTTTTATTTTATGATGATCGGATTTCCTCAAAGTTTTTATTTCTATCTAAAAAGAAAGGGGACCCATTTCTAAATGAAATTTATTCTAAAATTTTAAAATGGGGAGGGTTGTTGTACAGTACAACAGAATCATAAAGCTCTTTTAGTTTTTTTATGGCATCATAATTTGTTTTACTCTGAGTAATGTTTCTACATACCTCTTCTGAGACTGAAGTGGAGATTAAGGCAAAGGCCTTCTTATCCTTACTTTGCAAGATTGCTAGTTGTTTCCGATCATCGGGCTGCTCCAGTGCATTCTCTCCTTCTCCTTCACAGAATCCATCCCATAATTCATTAAAGATAAGAGTATTTTTAACTTTCCTAAACCATTCTTGGTAATTAAAGATACCAGGGAGTTCATATTTAAAAAAAATGTTTTAAATCACTGACACCCTTAAAATAAACTTCTTTTTTAATCACTTCCAAACAAAAATTCCTCTTATAAATGCTCTTATCTTAAAAAATACTATGTTTAATCTTGCAGATTCAGTAGATATTAAAGGCACAAATTTCTCGTTTGTTTATTTATTAAAAAAAAAAAATCCGTTTTAACCACTACCCCTCGCAAAAAAAAAAGAAAAAAAATTGTTTTTAAATTTACAGAATCAGCAAGTGGCACTTCTGTAGCTCCAGAGACAAAGTTTTCCAAAAAAAAACTAATTTAAGCTTATAGATTTTTCTGCTCCAAAAATATGATCTCAAAAAAATGCTGGCAAATTCGTGACAAGAACATAAATGAGGGTTTCTGTCAATCAAACATTGCAAACGCAGCGGAGGAAAATGCTAGCAGTCTCTAGATCTCCAAAATAGAAAACTGCACCCAGGTTCTCGCTCTCAAACACAGAGAAAAAAACGCCGGCTCTCAAACATAAAACTGCTCCTGGGGTTCACACTCTTAAACGTTGAGGAAAATGCTGGCAGGGTTGGAAGTCTCCACAAAACCCTACTTCCTGCCTCACGCGGTTCAATGCTTTGCTAGAGATTATGTTGGCACTTTGCGTTGCTTCCTCACGTTGTGCCTCCCAGCCTTGCTCTGATACCACTATTGAATTAAAAATATGTGATCTCTGCATCTCATTCATTGAATTCTGGATTACATTTGTACTTCAGAAATTAGTTATGACTAACTGAATAAATTCCTAACTACCTAACCTAACTGAACAAAATCTCGTAGGATTACAACATTTTCTCAATTAAATCCTAATTAACACCCAAATTAAGCCTTCTATATTCATGACCCACTTAAAAAAAATATTCCATTTAAAATACAATATATTTTATTAGAAAATATGACTTTTCCTCCTAAGTAAAGAACCCTTCTTTAACTAAAAAAATACTGCCTTTGAGAACTAATTCTCCTACATCACAATGACTTTTATTGAAATCCAAAATTGTTCTGCAGCTCAGAACTGCCAATAGAAGCAACATAGTCTGGCAACAGGAGAATAATTGTGGTGGCTCAAGGAAGTTGAGATTATAGCAGGCTCAAAATTGTTCTTGAGTTTCTCCATATTAATGAGGGGGGTGGCTATATCATTGCTCTTCTACTTGAACCTTAATAGAAATATTATTATATTTTATTGCATGTTCTATGAGTAACTCAATAATTGATGTCATGAGTAACTCCTATTCAACAATCAATTATTTCTTCTATAATAGGGGAGACAATAGTAGAATGATATACTAGTAGAAATATCATCTATCAATTTAGTATCAGTTGCAACAATAAGTTAAATATAGAGCTAATAAGCTATATAATAGATCCAATAAGTTTTGTGGGATATCCATTGATTTTTATGAATATTTCAGGAGCATCAGTAATGAACTCATCAATTACAAGTTGTAGAGGTGCCTCCATAACAACATGTCTAGATATTAATTCCATAGCAATAGGTTTGTGCATTGCCTTTATATCAATATTTCTTCTTATAGGGTCATTTTTATGGGTCACAAAAGGTGACCAAACACATTGATAAAGAAATTAGATGAGGGTGAACATGCCTTCATGATATTTTACTCTAATTTTTTTCCTGAGGGCCTTCAATTTTTGTCTTGACTCCTTATTTTCCTTCCTCAACTTAGAAATCTTGATTTCAACATTATAATAGGAAGGTTTCATAAATATTTACCTTGTAAAACTATCAACATCTTTTTCTTTACTTGTTTGACTAGATCCATAGCAACATCTTCAAAAGGTCATGTGGCCAATAATTCATTTTTTGTAAAGTTTTGTAAAGGGTTGTCAATAGTCAGTCTCTGCCTAGTTTTGATGCATTTGTAGCAACTTTTTCTTCAATAGGTGAAACTACTTCTACAAAAACGTATTCTTCAGTAAGTGAGACTACTAATTTCATATCAACTTGTTTTATACCAAGTTCTTGTGGGTAGTATTCTCTGGCTCATGTGGAGTTCTTTAACAATTTTATGTACTATTATTTTTTATTTAACAATAATAAGACTTTATTATGTTCATTCTTGTTTAACAACATTCATTTCTTCTCGCTTGTATACCATATTGGTCGATTGAATAGTATAAACCCTTGTGATTGATTTTTGTGTAGTAGCGAGACAAATTACTAGTGTTATTTTTTGTGTAGTAGCACCAATATTTTCCAAGGGACCTACTACATTTTCTACAACATTGAATCCTGTCCTCTTTTTCTTTGGAATTTTGAATAAAATCCCAAATTTTCTGGATCTTTCTCTTTTTCTTGTAAATGAAATCACTCCTATATCAATAGGGACTTCTTCAATAATAGGGCATGGTTGAATTTCTTCTTAGGGAGGTCATTCACTAGTGGTTTAACATCATTATTAATATAAATAAAATTTGAGGTTTGTACTTCTTGCTTAGGTTGATCAACAATATGTTGTTGTTGGTCAACACCTTCTTCCTCCTATTGTTCTTGTGCTTGTTGTTGTTGTTGTTCATCAACTAATTCTTCTTTTTGTTCCTTTACTTCAACTATATCTTCTCTTTGAATTTGAGGATATCTTTATAAGAAAGCTTCCCAAGACTTGTCCTGGTTAAGGCATCTAAAAACAATAGTTCAATCGTCTCATGAAGATTGACACTTACATTAATATTTCTCATATCTATAACATTTTATGCTTCCAACTATGGACTCTTCGAAAAAAAGTAGGGAATATTGATTAGTTGTTGGTGACGTAGGTGTGAGAGAAATTTAAACTAATAGTTAACAATATGCTATGTAATTCTTCATAGGTTAAATATTTTTTCACAAAATATGATGTAATTGGCCATGGGTGGCATAGGGAAATATGCTTCACACCATTTTCCCCATTCTCAACTATTTCATAACCCACCGAGAAATTAATCTAATCATTTGTACAACATAACCATTATATGGAACTACCTTTCCATGTTTGTGGTAAACCATTTACTCTAGAAATGGGTTCTTCAATCTCTTTCACCTGAATCTTGTGCATACTAACTATGAACAAATAGAAATTGTGTGCAACCTCAAGAGGAGTAGAGGAGTCAAACCCTTGCAACTGCTTAAAATATGTTATCTAGGTTGCATTGAGAAAAATTGTTATACCTCCAAATTTTTTTGCAGTTGGGCTAGGATTATGGGTTTATACCTCACTACAATGCCTCCCATGATGAAGAGTAGTAAGGTTTAGTAGCAAAAAAATAAGAGTAATAGAAATAACTATCCTAGAGTAATAGTGAGTAATAACAGGCACTATCCCGAGGAAGTAACAAGTGAAAAATGTCTCAAAATAATAACATAAACCATGTACAAAATTTTCAATTAGTAAGGATGATACTATTTGGCCATCCAAATTAGAAATATAAGGGAAAAAATGGAAATTTAAGATATAAAAAATATTCCAATAGATTACTGAATCAAGGAAAAAATGATAAGGATTAATGGCATTAGAAATTCATAATGATTTAAAGAATTATTTATATTCTAATTAAAATATAGGCCATCCTTAGCCAATTGAAAAAGCAAGTGAGGGTAATGGAAAAGTAATGAGATAGCAAGAATAAGTGCAGTGGCACATACCATTAATCCATACCTAGATTTGTGATGGTGGCCAGATATAGTAACAACATGGAAAGAGTGGTGGTGGATGGTTGAGGTGAATGGAAAAGAGTTCCTCTATAGATCTGTAGTAGGTAAATATCTGATCTAACACATACAAGGATCCATATCAAAATGAGACTCCATTGCAAGGATAAAATCCACAACAAGTAGAGTTTGAAATAAATATAAGATCCGTAACTACTAAAAAATGAATGGATAAGCCATATCAAATAGGATCCATAGCAAGAATGATGTACAACAAATGATGAAACTATATTTAAAACAACCAATGAGGTGGACTCCATCTGATTTTGGAGTAATGGTGAAATCTTAATCCACAACAAATAGAGTTTGAAAGCAATAGAATTTGTGTAGCTACTAAAAAATGGACTGATAATCCATATCAAATAGGATCCATAGAAAGAATGATGTACAACAAATGATGAAACTAGATCTATAGCAATCAATGAAGTGGAATTCAACTGATTTTTCGGTAATGGTGAAATCTAGTTTTGTAGTAATTGGTGAAATATGGTTATGCAACAAATAGTGAAATTCAATTTTTCAATAAAATGGTGAAATTAGGTTCTATAGAAAAAAAATGAAACCATGTTCTACAAAAAACAACGAAATTAGGTTTTGTATCAAGAGCTGAAATCAAATTCTACAATACATGGTGAAATTAGTAAGACTTTGAATCAATTCAAGTGCCTCTCTGTGAGATCTTATCCTCCTCCTAGAATAGAATTCCTTGTGAAAAAGGAACCTATAACACTTTTTCCTAAGTTTTCCTATAAGTTTGTTAGTGTTTGATTCATTAAATTGGCTCTTAGGGCCTAATATTTGACTCAAGGAATTGTTAATATTAAGGCCTAATTTTTGCAATTTGGACATTAAAAAAATGTCTCAAATAATGTAAGAAATTTACAGGGTAAGTTCCTTAGATCAAACACCAAAGGCCACCGTTCACAAACAAATAAAAAATTAGGTACACCAGTATTATCACATGGTTAAAACCCTCGAAGAGGGAAACAGTCCACGGCCTAAGCCAACACGACCACTTTAGGAAATTTATTAATATAAAAAGAAAGATTACATATGTTTCTCTCATAAATGGTTAACGAACAAATGACCCTCCTTGCTCTTTAAATATAGATCATGGACCAATCGAGTGTTAAGCCACGAATCAAGTGTCGTTAATACCGAGGAGAGAGTGAACCACCATATCACTACAAATTGTGACCACCAGATTATAAGTTACAAACGTACATGGTAAAGAAACACACTTTATCTACTCTACACTAGACTAAGTTATTCTTAACTATTTTCTATGTGTTGGAATATCCTAACATCCCCCCTTAAGAACAACTTGGGATAGGATTCAAGGATTTACAAAGGTGACAAAAAAGGAGCCTATTTCCTATGTGTCGAAATATCCTAACATCCCCCCCTTAAGAACAAATTGGGATAGGATTGAAGGATTTAAAAAGGTGACACAATAGGAGAAGGAAGGATGCATTAGAGCCTATCCCCCCTTAATGATAACTTTCTTGAACTCCAAGCACAAATTGAATTTTGGTAAACTTCACTTATGTAAGAGACTTTGTAAAGATATCGGCTACTTGATCATTAGTTGGAAAATACTGCACTTCAAGAACACGATCATGAATGCGATTTCTGATGAAGTGTATGTGGAGTTCAATGTGTTTCATACGCTAATGCTGAACAAGATCTTTACATATCTGAATGGCACTCTGATTATCACACCAACATCTAGTTGGATGTTGCTGATGACAAAGCCAAATGGATTCCTTGCTGGCTTCAACTGCACCACGATACTCTGCTTCTGCTGAAGAAAGAGAGATGGCACTTTGTTTCTTACAAGACCATGTAATAGGTCCTGAACAAAGAGTGAATACATATCCTACAATATAATTTCGATCATTAGGGTCACCAGCCCAATCAGAATCAGTGAAACCAATCAACAATGGAGATTCTCCTGCACTGCAATGAATCCCAAACTGAACTGTACCTCGAATATATTGAAGTATTATTTTAGTTGCTTTCCAGTGACTTTCATGAGGTTGGTGTATAAACGGAGCGACAAGACCAACGACAAAGGAAAGGTCAGGACGGGTATGGGTTAGATACAGAAGTTTACCAACAAGTTGATGGTATAAGGTAACACCAACTTCAGAGGTAGTACAAGTGACTGAAAGCTTGACTCCAGACTGAAAGGGAGAAGGGGCTGACTTACAGTGCTCCATGTGAAAGTGATGTAGAAGATCACATGTATACTTGTACTAAGAGAGGGTAATACCTTCTTTGGATTGCAATACTTGAAGACCAAGGAAATAATGCAAGTGTCCTAAGTCTTTCATTTCAAACTTCTTTTTGAGGCTAGACTTCACATGGTTTATATGGTTGGGTTCAATAACAGTAAGGATAAGATCATCAGCATAAAGAACAAGGATGGTGAAGGACTTACCCACTTTCTTGTTGTAGATAGTCTTGTCAGAATGACACCTAGAAAAGCCATTATCTAATAGAAATCTATCCATTTCGGCATACCAAGCCCGAGGATCTTGTTTGAGACCATAGACAGACTTCCTAAGGTGAAAAACAAGGCTAGAGTCATTTTGGATAAAGCCAGGAGGTTGTTCGATGTAGATTTCTTCATGCAAATCTCCATGTAAGAAGGCAGATTTAACATCCATCTGATGGACTTCCCATTTAAAGGAGGCAACAAGGGAAAGAAAAATGAGGATAGCATTAATTTTGGTAACAAGGGAGAAGGTTTCAGTATAGTCAATGCCTTCAACTTGTGAAAATCCTTTAGCAACAAGACGAGCTTTATGTCTATCCACTTTTCCATCTGGTCCAAAATTTATTTTGTAAACCCATCTACATCTGACAAGTTTTCTTCCTCTTGGAAGAGGAACAAGATCCCAAGTATCGTTCACCAATAAGGAACGATATTCTTCATTCATAGCTTCATCCCAATCTGGATGACCAAAAGCTTCTTCAAAGGTGTCTGGATCCGAATTTTTTGGAACTTGAGCCAGTAAGGAAGAGGATCTTTTGAACTGAGAACATGTACCTCATCAATCTGTAGGATCACCTGCAAGAGAACCTATTACATCCCGAGTAGAGTGGATCCATATTGGAAGGTGTGGAGTGGAAGGAATATCTTCAAGAGGTGGAGGAGGATTTTCGTCCTTTCTGTCATCATATGAACTAGAAGGAATGCTATCAAAAATAGAAGAGATAGAGAGAGGTGGCACATATGCCAAATCAGGCTCACAGGCCAAAAGTGGCACACTTTCCGAACTAGGCTCGCAAGCCAATATATTTTCATTAAATTTTACATCTCTTCTAATGATTATATTTTTGGATTTTGGTTGAAGAGGTCTATATCATTTGACATCTTGAGAATATCCAACAAAAATGCACTTTTCACTCTTAGGTTCTAAGGATTTATGTTTCACATCTGGAATATGGGCCCAAGTATCACTTCCAAAAACAAAAAAGTGACTTAAATATGGTTTTATTGAGATATAGGCTTCTTTTGGAGTTATATTATTTAAAACCTTAGTAGGAGTGCGATTTACTATGTAATTTGCACAGTTAATTTCTTCTGCCCAAAAATTGAGACCAAGTCCTTTAGATTGGAGCATACAATTAGCCATTTCTTTTAAGGTGTGATTCTTCCTTTTAGCTACACCATTCTATTGTGGAGTATATGGAACAATATGTTGTAATTGAATGCCATGCTCAGTGCAAAAGTTGATAAATTTGTTGTTAACATATTATCCTCCATTGTTTTATCTTAACTTAAGAATTTGATGTCCAGATTGTTTCTCAACAAAGGCCTTAAAGGCCAAGAATATGTTAAAAACTTCACTCTTGAGTTTTAAGAAGTATACCCAAGTGCATCTGGAAAAATTATCAATGGAAGTTAAGAAGTCCTTGCAACTAGAGAAAGAAACAATAGGAAGTGGATCACATAAATCATTGTGCACAAGCTACAAAGGGGTTGAAGCGTGCGAAGAGGCACATTTTTGAAAACTATCCCAATGATGTTTTCCGAGTACACATCTGCAGCAAACACCATCTCGGTAAGATACCATAGGAATATCTGTCACCATATTTTCTTTACATAGTGTTTGAAGAGAGTGATAGTTTAAGTGGCCAAATCGCTCATGCCAAAGTTTGCTCACTTCATCATTATGAGCAACAAAAACGGAGGGAAGACATGATGACCCAAATTTGTCAAACTTATACAACCTTGTGGAATCATCAACAATTCCAGTAGCTAAAATATGTCTAGGATCTTTGAGGTCCTTGATTACAATGTCATGAGGTGAGAATTCTAGTATTTTCTCTTCACTTGAATGAGTTATCTGATAAATAGATAGAAGGTTGCATGACAAGGTAGGAACACATTGTACATCATTAAACTGACCATTATATAGATGAATGGTTCCAGATCCTACAACACTAAGAGATCTATCATCACCAACATAAATATGTTTGGTGTTACAATCATTTAAAGAAGAAAACATGGCTTTATTTTTGGCCATGTGGTAAGAAGCTCCACAATCAATGATCCACTTATGAGAATGAGAAGAATAAGATACATTTAATGCATAACCATATGCTTGACAACCACAAGTAGAGAGTGCCATTCCTAAAGATGAATTTGAAGAGGTCTCCAAATTGATGTGGTGCTTCTTCATTGCTGCTTCCAAGGCTTCCATCTTCTGAAAACATTTGGACTCTACGTGGCCATAACGACTACAAAAGTTGCAATGTCTATCTATTTTCTTCCCTTTTTTTTTAGTTTCCTTATCAGCTTGGTGAGTTTCTTTTCCAGTTTGAGGCTGAAATTTCTTAGGACCCTTGTTTGGTTTAGGACCATACTTTTTAGGATATTTCTTCGTGGGATTATTTTGATATGGTTGTTGTTGGGCTGCTAAGGCTTTCTTAGAAGCGTTTCAAGAAGTTATAAGACCAAGGTGTAAGATTTTTTCTTGTTCTCTTATCAAAGAATCGCAAAAGGCATCAAAAGAGGGGTTCTTGTAGGCAGTTCCTGAAGAAATGATGGCTTCTCTAGTGGAATGGATGGCGGAAACAAATACAGAATATGTAGGGCCAAGCTTAGCAAGAATGGAATAGATGAGGCTACCATATTCCTTTTTGACCTTAGAACCTTCTAAAAGAAGTCTAAGGGTCTTGAATTTGGAAAAAAAGTCTTCAATAGAGGAGAAATTATTAGGGTCCAAAGTAAGCAACTAATTTTCAAGTTGGTGGGCCCTGATTTGATTTTGAATGCCAAAAATAGTATTTAGCTTTTTTCTGGGCTTCATCAGGGGATCCATTTCAAGGATATGAAATCGAATATCTTGTTTATTTTCCCATTTATGGACTTTGTCTTAACTATTTTCTATGTGTCAGAATATCCTAACAAAGAATTTTCCAATGCAAACTAAAGATGTACCCCAATAAATGCAAAATAATGTTGGAGAAAATCACCAAATTTTGTCATGAAATAGATCCCCATATATAGGATTTAAGATGGATTTTTCAATATTAAGGTTTTTAAGAGGGTTTGTAGATTTAGGATATATATTTATACAAAGGAGAAAATACATGGAACAAAAATCCCACGTCCCAATAGGTAATGATTTCAACATTTGTCTTAAATCTCATAGGATTTTCATGAAGGAAATTTGCTAATATTGGACTTGGTGCTATTCAAGTGTTATTTTTTATTGATTTTTTACTTATATGATTTAAAATGTAATTTTTTCGGTATCTAATCAATTTTTTTTGTGATAACCCTTTAGGTTTTAACTTGATGGTTGTTATATAGGTTGCCATGACTACTTTCACTGCATGGTTGATGGAAAAAGTTGGAAGATGTGTTAGGTACGTATATTACTAGTGCAGTCCCTTATTTTTATTAGTGTAGCCCCCCTTATTGTTATTTTTATACCCCTGTAACCCCCATATTGTTATTATTGTGACGTTTCATTATTATTGTTAGGTCGGCTAGGATTATATTGTGACCCCATGGACTCCTTTATATAGAAAGGATGTTTTTTCATTTGTATCATCGAAGAATTATTCATTTATGTAATGTAAAGGAGTTTTCCCAAAGTGGATTATTTATAAGGCATTGATCTCTCTTTTCTTCTGTTTTTGGAGCTGGTTTCATAAAATTTGGTATCAGAGCTTTGGATTCTAGGTTTTTGCTACTCCAAATAGGTCATCGTGGTATTTTTGCTATAAATTTTTTTCTACGATGGTTAAGAAGCAGAAATTTTTACCACATGAAGCCGAAATACTTAGGAGCTTCATGGTAAATTTTTAGATCTTAGTTCGTAATATTTTCCGAGATATGATTTGTGGAAGTTAGGGTTTTTTCAGGCTCCTGAATTTCATCTCAAAGAGGTGACCGTGATAAAAACGTCATAACTCTCTCTTTGAGAATCAGATTGGAATTATCTAAGAAGTGGACACAAGTACATGGACTGTAGTTTCCTATGTATCAATTTCAGAGCTGAAGGAGGAAACAGTGACATGTGGCACGCCATACAAGTTCTCTCTATTGAACCAGTCCATAATTAGGTCAGTGTGGGAGATTGGGCATAACGTTGTCTTGAAGAATCCAAATTAGGTCAGAACTGTGGCATTCAAAAGAATATTTAGAGGGCTACTTCAGGACCAAATTTCAGATATTGAAGATTCGAAATCACATATATAATTCAGTTTCATTATAGAGCTCCTCAAAAACAAGAAAAAGGTGTGTATTTTTTTTGAATTGCATAAGTCTTGTTTGAAAAATCAGTTTGAATTGATTCCAAGGGCATATTGAAAAATATATATCAATATTGGGTTCTAAAATGCCCCTGAACAATAATTCAACACCCATTAAGCCTTCATAAGTCTCTACTATGACTCATGAAAAGGAAGAAGTGCAACATGACATATCAAAATTACAAGAGCAAGTGTGCCAAATTTCGCTCTTGCAAAGAGCAACAAAAAACGAAATGGAAGTTTTGAAGAAAGGTGCGGAAGCTAAGATGGATGGTTTGAAGAAAGGCGTGGAAGCTAAGATGGATGGTTTGAAGAATGGTATGGAAGCTAAGATTGATGACATGGAAGCTAAGATGGATGAAATGGAAGCTAAGATCGATGAAAAAAAGAGACAACATGGAAGACATGAAGAATGATCTAAAAGGAAATATAGAAGGTTTGAAGGAAGGTTTGACAAAGTTGATACAAGAAATGATTCCTAATGGTGAACATATAGTAGAGGAAACTCATGATGAGAACAAAATAAATGTTAATTGTGATTTCATAAAATCTAATGTTGGATGGAAGAACCACCATATTCCAAAGATGGATATGAGGAAGTTTGATGGCAAGGATCTCGTAACATGGATACTACAGAAGGAGCAATATTTTGATCTCAATAATGTGAAAAACACACAAAACGTATGCATTGCAACTTTACATTTAGAACAAAATACATTTGTATGGTATCGATGGCTTTGCTCCCATAAAAAAATTGTCACTTGGTCAATTTTCAAGGAGGAAATGATAGCACATTATGAGGATACAAAGAGCAACACCTTCTTTAGCCAATTTACAAATCTCAAACAAAAGGGTTCAGTGGTGGAGCACATTGAGGGCTTCTAAAAATTTAATATAAGGGTAACTGATATTCCAGAGGAACACATGATTGATGCCTTAATAGGAACTTTAAAGGATAACATCCAACATGAGGTTCACCTTTGTGAAAATGATTCATTAGAGAAGGCGTTCAGGTTGGAAAGAAAAAGTTAATGTAAAATTATGGCAACAAGGAAGTCTACCACTCACATCTATAAATATGGAAGTGTTGCTACTCCTAGACTTCCACAATCTACAAGGCTGACACCACAACAATTGGAAGAAAAAAGAGAAAAAGGGCTTTGCTACAGTTATGATAACAAATACAATAAAGGTCATAAATGTGCTGAGAAGAAATTATTTTACATATATTGTGAAGAGGAGGAAGAAAATGAACAAGAAACTTCAAAAGAAGAGGATATATATGAGGAACCAACCCTAGAAGAAGAAGAAATAAGTCCTACCATCTTGTGTAATGCATTAACAAGAATTAGAACTCCTCAAACTCTCAAAATAGAAGGACATATCAAGAAGAAAAAGGTAATAGTGTTGATTTATTCGGGTAGTACCCATAATTTTATTCATTGTAAGGTAGCCAAGGAATTGAGTTTTTTCCCATGCTCAACACCATAATGTCAAGTGATGGTTGCAATTGGAGGAACTATAAATTTCTTTGGGAAATGCCATAATATCAAGCTAACCATGGGGGAATATGTATTGAATAGTCCAATGATTTCCATTTCAATGGGAGGTGCTGATGTTGTACTAGGAGTACAATGGTTACAATCTTTGGGGACGGTAGATTTTAATTTTCAAGAACTTTTCATGAAATTATTTTTGGAAGGAAAGGAAGTTGAATTACGGGGTATTGCAGGGAAGCCAGGAAAGATAATAAGCTCTAATTTCATGACAAAGCTTCTGAAGAAATAACAATGAGGCATAATTGCACAATTATGTTCACTAGAAGTTCCAACATCAAAATCATCTATTTCTCCAGATCTCCAAAAAGACTTGGACAATCATTCCAAGGTGTTTGAAACTCCCGAAGGACTCCCACCTCTTCATGATCATGATCATGCTATTCATTTGATTCCAGGAAGTGTTCCTCCAAACATCAGGCCTTATAGATATCCATATGTCCAAAAGAGCGAAATTGAACGGATGAATGCAGAAATGTTAGAGGCTGGTTTAATTCAACTTAGTCAAAGTTCTTTCTCTGCTCTATTAGTATTGGTGCAAAATAAGGATGGATCATGGTGCATGTGTCCGGATTATAGGGAGCTCAATAAGCTCACTATTAAAGATAAATTTCCAATTTCTGTGATTGATGAATTATTGGATGAATTACATGGAGAAAATTATTTTACCAAGTTGGATCTTTGTTCATGATATCATCAAATTAGAATGAAGACTGAAGATATTCCAAAAACAACATTTCGAACTCATGAGGGTCATTATGAATTTTTGGTCATTCCTTTTGGCCTTACCAATGCTCCTTCTACATTTCAAGGGTTGATGAATTCCATTTTCAAATCCTTCCTTAGAAAATTTTTGTTAGTATTTTTTGATGATATACTAATCTACAACAGGTCTTGGAAGGATCATGTTCAACATGTTGATAGGGTGGTCAAACTATTGGAGGGGAAACAATTATATGCAAAAACCTCCAAATGTTTCTTTGGAGTTCAAGAGGTGGAATACCTGGGTCATATGATATCTCACGAGGGTGTTAAGGTAGACCCTAACAAAATTAAATCCATTAAGTAATGTAAATTCCCCACAACCATAAAGAAGTTGTGAGGATTTCTAGGGTTAACCGAGTATTATCGCAAGTTTATTAAGAATTATGGGAGAATAACAACACCTCTAACAACATTATTGAAGAAAGATGCATTTTCATGGATTCCTGAAGCAACTAAGGACTTTGAACATATTACAGAGGAAATGTGCTTAGCACCGGTCTTAGCTACGCTAGACTTCACATAAACCTTTATTGTGGAATGTGATGCCACAGGAAATGGAATTGGTGTTATTTTAATGCAAGACGGAAGACCCAGTGGTTTTCAAAGTCGTCCAATCAAAGGAAATTATTTAGAGAAAGCTATTTATGAGAAGGAAATGTTAGCAATACTACATGCACTAAAGAAATGATGACCTTACCTAATGGGAAGACACTTCAAGGTAAATATTGATCATGTAGTCTTCAATACTTTTTGGAACAAAGAATATATTCAGAAGAGTAGCAAAAATGGGTCACAAAGATGTTGGGTCATGAATTTGAAATAATCTACAAAAAAGGGAAGCTAAATGTTGTTGCAGATGCACTCTCAAGAAAGGATGAAGAGGTGGAAGAAATTCTTTGTGCCTTTTCTATTATCCAACCGGATTGGATAATCGAAGCAAGGGATGAATGTAAGAAGGATGAAGAAGTGTGGACACTCATTCAAAATTTGCAGCAAGATCTTAGTACATCTGATAAATTTAGTTGGAAAAATGATGCATTATGGTACACATATCACTTATATCTTTGTAATAATTCGAAATTAAAACAAAATATTATTTTGTAATTGCACATTTCTCCCTTAGGAGGACACTTAGGATTTTTAAAAACTTACCACAGGGTGAAGAAAGAATTTTTTTGGGATGGCCTTAAATATGATATTCAAAAGTTTGTGGCAGAATGTTTGGTTTGCCAACAAAATAAAGTTGAGACAATTAAGACCCCAAGTCTTCTACAACCTTTATCCATTCCAAGTCATTGTTGGGAGGAGATTTCAATGGATTTTATCAGATATTTACTTAAGTCCGAAGGAAAGAGTGTCATCATGATGGTAGTTGATAGACTTACCAATTATGCACACTTTTGTGCATTATCTCATCCATTTAAAGCATGTACAGATGCTACTACATTTATGGAAACAATTCAAAAGCTACATGGAAACCCAAATATTTTTGTAAGCAACAAAGATCCCATTTTTACTGGAAATTTTTGGACAAAATTATCTTCTTGTTTGGGTACTCAACTAGCTCATAGCTCATCTTATCATCCTCAATCCGATGGGAAAACTGAGATAGTGAAAAAATGTTTGGAAGGATATCTTCGTTTTTTTGTATATGATAAAAAAATAAATGGGTCAAGTGGTTACCTCTGGCTGAATGGTGGTATAAGACTTCCTTCCATACTGCAGCAAAAATGACCCCATTTATGGCACTTTATGGATATCATCCACCATCCATCAAATCATCTTTAAGAGGAAATTCTAAGGTTCAAGCAGTGGAAGAACACATCGAGCATCAACAACAAGTTCTCCAACTCTTAAAGGATAACCTAAATTTGGCACAAAATCGAATAAAAAAATAGGCAGATCAACATCACAGTGAGAGAAGTTTTGATGTAGGAGACTAGGTATTTTTACGACTAGAACCATACAAGCAAATGTCCCTCAAAAAAGCTAAGAAGGATAATAAATTATTGCCAAAGTACTATGGTCCTTACAAGGTGTTGCAAAATATTGGTACTATGGCATACAAATTGGAGCTTCTTGATTCTTCTCGAGTGCATCTAGTTTGCCATGTTTCATGCTTAAAGAAGGTTATAAGTGAAAAAATTCCAGTTCAAATAATATTTCCAGAACTTGATGAGGAAGGAAAAATCATATTGGAACCTGAAGCAGTCATGGAAACAAGAACTTGAAAGCTACGAAATCAATCAATTTCAAATTATCTCATCAAGTGGAATAACTTACCCACTAAAGATTCTACATGGGAGGATGAGAATTTTATACACAAGCATCCAAAGCTACTCAAGCGTTGAGGACAACACTTTTTTCAAGGAGAGGGGCATGTTAGGTCCGTATATTAATAATGTAGTCCCTTATTATTATTAGTGTAGACCCCCTTATTGTTTTTGTTGTATTCTTGTAACCCCCATATTGTTATTATTGTGCCCTTACATTATTATTGTTAGGTCGGCTGATTATATTGTGACCCCATGGAATCCTATATAGAGAAAGGAGGTTTTGTCATTTGTATCATCCAAGAATTGTTCATTTATGTAATGTAAAGGAGGTTTCCCCCTTGAAGTGGCTTATTTCTAAGGCGTTGATCTCTCTTTTATTTTATTTTTGGAGGTTGTTTCATAACAAGATGGCTCTTGTTCATGGTATGTTATCTATTGTTGTCAAGGATGTATTTCTTTTGCCACCATGACATTTTATGTATGACTTGAATTAATTCATAGTAATTCATATGAGATTTTTTAAATTCTACATATCTTAGCTGGGGGAATGGATATCTACTTTTTTCTTGTTGGCCTTGCATTTTTCTTTGAGTTATTCTCTTTAAAAGAATTGTTACTTCCTTATACAATTAGTGAGGAAACATTCATCATTTATGGTGTGGAAGAAAAAATATTTGGCTTCTGTTTGGGTTGAAAATTATCATCCAAACATATTTTGAGACAACAATATTGGGCTGAGGTTCAAGTAGAGGTAGCAAGGGTTTTTGTGCTCATATTTGACGTAGCGACCCATTTGAGCATCTTCTTGTGGCAACACAATTGTTGTAGGGTTAAATTCTCGAAAATGTACTCTCCTAAGGTTCGGTCTAAGGTTCATTCGTCCCTCTGTAATAGTGGAAGACTGGAATAAACCTTATTTTGGCAGCTACCTCAAAAGGATCCTTGATGGTAGCAGCTCACACTTAGGGTCAAATCATATCTTTGTTGAGAGCAGTGAGTCTACCTATTGTAGTTGCTAAACCCTCCTGAGGTCTAGTCTGGGTAGTGAGGGTATATTTGGGGCAATGTGGGATGAGTCAATAGGAGTGGAATCACCTCTCTAACCTTCTCCAAGGATGTTCGTGGTTACATATTGAGACTGGGACATTATTTGGGCATCATATCACCTCTGTGTGGATTTGTGGTATCGGGACATTTCTAAGGTGTGTTTGTAGCAAGCATCTATGACTTATCTTACATCCCATTGTTAGAT
Source organism: Pinus albicaulis (assembly GCA_034641835.2). Classification (NCBI taxonomy): domain Eukaryota; kingdom Viridiplantae; phylum Streptophyta; class Pinopsida; order Pinales; family Pinaceae; genus Pinus; species Pinus albicaulis. The sequence goes on from CM076572.1 coordinate 1,331,989,409, forward strand.
CCATTTCCTCATGTTGGGCTTCATTGCTAAGTTTCAATGCAGTTAAGAATGTAATAGGTTTGACTATGTTATATACATTATGAGGTTATCCATTGTAATGAATACCACTTGCCCACATTTTATAATAAATTGTTTAATTGATTCAAATTTATATTTATGTCATAGTTTGTATGAGATTTGAGAAGTTAGCAGACATTTAGAAGTTTATCATTTTACATCCAGATGAGTCTAGAAGTAGTAACCTATCTTTCATTTATAATCATCTGGCTTGGGGTTTTCAAATATTCTTAAGGAGACTAGAGCAGGAAAGACTCCTTTTTTATTGTATGTAATTACTCTTCATTGTCATCTTTATTCCTGCATTCATTAATATGTTAAAGTTTTCCTTTTCATAATTATATGTTGTTGCATATTCCCTTTATTGACTTATTGTGGATGTGTGCTTAATGATTATATTCTATTGTTTTCCCACTTAGTCTTCTTTTGTTGAAACTATGACCTTGCCCCAAAGATTTCTCTCTAATATCCAACCATTAGGTTGCTTGTACATCTCTTTACAAAACTACAATGTGTTTTCCGACCTACTAGTGATACATTCTCAGTTTGATCCATTAACACACCCTTTCTCTAGTGTAAAACACTGTAGCTACTATGTTCATGCCATTGCCCATCTTTTTCAACCTTTTTTCACTTTTTAACTAAAATCCAAACTTTATCAGTTTTTTTGTGGTGCATTTTCCTTTTATGACTCAGATATGTTAAGACCATGTGAACCTTTTAAGATTTTATCTTTCTCATTTTTTTTCATAATGCATTTAAAGGGGGCTTGTCATCTCAGATTGTCATTTCATATTTTAATTGATCTGATATTTTTATTGGTTGTGAAGGAAAATCTTGTGATATTCAGTCTGGAAGTGGTGTTATCTCTGGATATTTGTCTCAATATGATGTCACAGTAGGGGACCTTGTTGTGAAAGACTAGGTTGGAAATTTTTTTATTTTAAAAAAATCCAACAAGTTAAGATTTTTTTTGTCAGCAGAGTATCTTGAAAGTTATATTTACATTTTTGGCATAGGCTTTTATTGAGACAACATTTGAGCCAAGTCTAACATTCTTACTGGCTAAGTTTGATGGTCTCCTTGGGCTTGGACTTCAATAAATTTCAGTTGAAAAAGTTTTCTAGTCCGGTGATTATCTTGTTCAAGTGCAATCATGAACTAGATTAGGTTCACCTTCCAAAAGGTGTAATTTTTTTTCTTTTGCTTGGAATTTTTTTAAAATGAAGGAAACTTTCATTAATATATAGGAAGCTTTTCAATTAATGTAAAATGGGGAATTTAAAAAAATTCATATTATCCAACTCAAATGGGACTAAGGAATCTTCTATTTTTTAAAACTATCCATAGGTTCATAATTTCAAAACCTAACTAAGGCTTTAAGATGTATTGGGTTTTTCTTTGAGTAAACAAGTTGTAGCATTTTTTTTTTGGTGAAAATAAATAGGAGCTAGATTATTGTTGTCCATTAAAAATATAAATCTCAAGCTCAAATATGAGTAGTGGCTCTGTGCCAGTCCTATGACAACATGCACAAAAATAAAAATAAAAATAAAAATAAATGGTCATTTATGGGCCTCATTTTCTGATCAGTGACAAGGAAGTATCTGAAAATGACTTTAAATCTTTGTTGGAGGAATGATTTGTTTCCCATGTTAGGTCACTATATTGCTAGTGTAGTCCTTTATTGTTGTTAGTGTAGCCCCCTTATTGTTATTGTTGTACCCCTGTAACCCCCATATTGTTATTATTGTGCCCCATGAAAGCCCACTATTGTTATTGTTATGACCTTACATTATTATTGTTAGGTTGGTTAGGATTATATTGTAACCCCATGGACTCCTATATATAGAAAGGAGGTTTTGTCATTTGTATCATCGAAGAATTGTTCATTTATGTAATGTAAAGGAGGTTTCCCCCTCGAAGTGTCTAATTTCTAAGGTGTTGATATATATTTTCTTCTATTTTGGGAGCTAGTTTCATAACATTTGGTATCAGAAATTTGGATTCTAGGGTTTCGATGCTTCAAACAGGTCATCATGGAATTTTCGCTAATTTGTTTTTTCTATGAAGGTTCAAAAGCTATAAAAAATGATTTGCAAATAAATCTTGGGGAACTTCGTGTAAAAATTCCAGATTTTGTTTTGCAATATTTTCGGGGATATGATCTGTGGAAGTTAGGGTTTTTGCAGGCACCCAAATTTCCTCTCAAAGAGGTGACCTTGAGAAAATCATCATAACTCTCTCTTTGAGCATCAGATTGAAATTATGTAAAACACGACTAAAAGTAAACAGACTGTAGTTTCCTATGTATCAATTTCAAAGATGAAGGAAGAAAAATTGACTTGTGGCACATTGTACACATTCACTCTATTGAACCAATCCATAATGAGGTCATTGCGGGAGATTGGGCATATCTTTGCCTTGAAGAATCCAAATCAGGTTAGACCTATGGAATTGGAAAGAATATTCATAGGGCTACAAAAGGACCAAAGATATGTAGGTTTTAACCCTGTAAAGAAATTATCTGCAAATGAATCTTAAAAACAAAAAATCAACAATAGTGAGAGCATAAAACATAAAATAGATATACACAGAGATTTTCCCCTGGATCCCAAATCGAGACGACCAACTTGATTTTTCATTATATTTCTTTTACTGTTACAAAACAGATATATACATGCCGAAGCATACATAAACCCCAATCCATTAACCCTGGATTAGAACATAACCGTAGTTCCATTTACCAGATCTAAAAAATACCAGGGGCCGAAAACCATTATGCCCCAAAACCATGTGCAAACCCATGCACAATACCATGGGCGGGTCCGCCCACCAAAAAGAAAGGGTCCAAATTTTTTTTCCTAGGGCGCTGCCCTGGAACAGGGGGGGCTGCCGCCCCCCCTGTAGCCCCCTAATGTGCCCGGAGCAACGTACAAGTGAGGCCTTTCGTCCCCCCTGTGACCCCCCCTGCACGTGACTAGTCATGGAAAGAATATAACGCATACCCAACATTCTCCCACTTGTTGTTTTCTTTCCACACACTAGTACATTTGGTGGAAATTCTGACACTTTTTACCAAATGTCAGAAATTTCCCCAAAATTTATCAATTTTTCAAATCCTGCCCACAACTATCACTATACAGACGTTTAGAGGCAAGTGTCGGTATTGCGATGTTTGTAGCAAAGCATCAGAATTGCGATGGATTAGAGCTAAGTGTTGCTATTGCGACGTTTGGAGGAAAACGTTGCTATTGCAACAGTTTGGGCAAAAGCATTACTATTGCGACAGTTGGGAAAAAGCGTCGCTATTGCGACAGTTTGCGCTAAGTGTTGCTCTTGCAAATTTTGTATGAAAGTGTCACTATTGCGACGGTTTGTAAATTGATTTCTTTGGCCTCTCCTTTAATAAATAATAATCTAACTTGGGTCCCCTTTTTGAATGGTTGGAGCAACATAATAAGATATCTTTAGTTGACATATCACATTGTGATGAAGATGGAAGGTGGTTATGATGGGACTTCTAAGGAGTTTCATAAAATATTAAAGACATGATGCGTTCACTCCTTGGTTCACTTTTAATGTGTGCCCCAACCACGGTCGGGTGCACTGTGTCGCCCAGTGTGAGGTCGCCCGACTGGGCGCGTTCAGGTCGGGCCATTTTGTTCGAGGGTGCCCGTATAAGTTTTGCTAAGTTGTGACCGCTCGAGTGCCTTGTGCATGTTCGGGTGGCTTGTTTTCTGTTTGCTCCCTTCTGGCATCATTCATTCGGGCGAACCATGTCGTGTCGTGTGAGGTCGCCTAACCCAGCGCGTTTGGGTCAGGTCGTTTCGTTCGAGGGCACCCGTATCAGTTTTGTTAAGTTGTGACCACCCAGGTCCCTTGTGCACGTTCGGGCAGCCCGTTTACCGTTTGCTCCCTTGTGGAATCATTCAGTCAGGCACACCGTGTCGCACTGTGTGAGGTTGCCCGACCGAGCGCGTTCGGGTCGGGTTAGGCGGTTTCGTTCGAGGGCGCCCGTATCAGTTTTGCTAAGTTGTGAACGCCCTGGTGCCTTGTGCACGTTCAGGCGGCCCATTTTCCATTTTCTCCCTTGTGGCATCGTTCAGTCAGGCGCGCCGTGTCGCGCCGTGTGAGGTCACCCGACCTGGCGCGTTCAGGTCGGGCCGTTTCGTTCGAGGGCGCCCGTATTAGTTTTGATAAGTTGTGACTACCCAGGTGCCTTGTGCACGTTTAGGTGGGCCGTTTGCCATTTTATCCCTTATGGCATCGTTCGGTCGAGCGCGCCGTGCCGCGTCATGTGAGGTCGCCCGATTGGGCGCATTTGAGTCAAGGTATGGCCATTTCGTTCGAGGGTGGCCATATCAGTTTTGCTAAGTTGTGACCGTTCGAGTGCCTTGTGCATGTTCGGGTGGCTCATTTCATGTTTTGTCCCTTGTGGAATCAACATTCGTTCGGGCGCATCGTGTTGCACCGTGTGAGGTCAGCGCCCGATCAGGCACATTCTGGTCGAGCCGTTTCATTCGAGGGCGCCCATATCAGTTTTGCTAAGTTGAGACTGCCCAAGTCCCTTGTGCATGTTCAGGCAGCCCGTTTTCCGTTTACTCCCTTGTGGCATTGTTCGGTCGGGCCTGTGTGAGGTCACTCGACCAGGCGTGTTCGGGTCAGGTTAGGCCGTTTCATTCGAGGACGCTCGTATCAGTTTTGCTAAGTTGTGACTGCCCGGGTGCCTTGTGCACCTTTGGGTGGCCCATTTTCTGTTTTCTCCCTTGTGGCATCGTTCGGTCGGGCGTGTCATGTCGCACCATGTGAGGTTGCTTGACCGGGCGCATTCAGGTTGGGTCATTTCGTTCGAGGGTGCCCGTATCAGTTTTGATAGGTTGTGACCATCCGTGTCCCTTGTGCATGTTCGGGTGGCTTGTTTGCCGTTTTCTCCCTTGTGGCATCATTCAGTTGGGCGCGTCGTGTTTCGCCGTGTGAGGTTGCCCGACCAGGTGCATTAGGGTCGGTCCGTTTCATTTCAGGGCACCCGTATCAGTTTTTCTAGGTTGTGACCACCCAAGTGCCTTGTGCACGTTAAGGCGACCCGTTTTCCATTTGATCCCTTGTGGCATCATTCAGTCAGGTGCGCTGTGTCGTGCCATGTGAGGTCACCCAGCTGGGCGCGTTTGGGTCGGGCTGATTTGTTCGAGGGCACCCGTATCGGTTTTGCTAAGTTGTGACTGCCCGGGTGCCTTGTACACCTTTGGGTGGCCCGTTTGCCATTTTCTCCCTTGTGGCATCATTTAGTCGGGCGCCGTGTCGCGCTGTGCGAGGTTGCCCGACCGGGCACGTTCGGGTCAGGCCATTTCGTTCGAGGGTGCCCATATCAACTTTGCTAGGTTGTGACTTCCCAGGTGCCTTATGCACATTCAGGTGGCCTATTTGCCGTTTGCTCCCTTGTGGCATCGTTTGGTCGGGCGTGTCATGTGGCGCCGTGTGAGGTCGCCTGACTGGGCGCGTTCGGGTCGAGCCGTTTCATTCTAGGGCGACCGTATCAGTTTTGCTAAGTTGTGAGCACTTGAGTGCCTTGTGCACATTTGGGTGGACCGTTTGCCGTTTTCTCCCTTGTGGCATCATTCGGTTGGGCACGCCGTGTCGCGCCATGTGAGGCCGCCCGACCGAGCGCATTCGGGTCAGGCCGATTTGTTCAAGGGCACCCATATCAGTTTTTCTAAGCTGTGCCTTGTGCATGTTCGGGTGGCCCGTTTTCCATTTTCTCCCTTATGGCATCGTTCGTTCGGGCGTGCTGTGTCGCACCGTGTGAGGTCGCCCGACCGAGCGCATTCGGGTCGGGTCGAGCCGTTTTGTTCGAGGGCGCTCGTATCAGTTTTTCTAAGTTGTAACCGACCATGTGCCTTGTGCACATTCAGGTGGATCGTTTGATTTTTTCTCCCTTGTGGCATCGACGTTTGTTTAGGCGCGTCGTGTCGCGCCGTGTGAGGTCAGCACCCGACCGGGCACATTTTGGTCGGGCCGTTTCGTTCGAGGGTGCCCATATAATTTTTGCTAAGTTGTGATCGCCCAAGTCGCTTGTGCACGTTTGGGCGGCCCATTTTCCATTTTCTCCCTTGTGGCATTGTTTGATCGGGCACGCCATGTCGCACTGTGTGAGGTTGCTCGACCAGGCACATTCGGGTAGGGTCGGGCCGTTTTGTTCAAGGGCGCCCGTATTATTTTTTCTAAGTTGTGACCACCCTGGCGCCTTGTGCACCTTCGAGCAGCTCGTTTTCTGTTTTCTCCCTTGTGGCATCGTTCGGTAGGGCACGCCGTGTCGCGCCGTGCGAGGTCGCTTGACCGGGTGCGTTCGGGTCAGGCTGTTTCATTTGAGGGCACCCGTATCGGTTTTGCTAGGTTGTGACCACCCGGGTGCCTTGTGCATGTTCGGGTGGCCCGTTTTCCATTTGCTCCCTTGTGGCATCATTCGGTCGGGCGCATCGTGTCATGCCGTGTGAGGTCGCCCAACTGGGCTCGTTCGGTCAGGCTGTTTTGTTCGACAGTGCCCTTATCATTTTTGCTAAGTTGTGACTTCTCGGGTGCCTTGTGCACGTTTGGGCGGCCTGTTTGCCATTTGTTCCCTTGTGGCATTGTTTGGTCGGGCGCGCTGTGTTGGGCCATGTGAGGTCGCCCAACCGGGTGCGTTTGGGTTGGGCCGATTAGTTCGAGTGCACTCGTATCTATTTTGCTAAGTTGTGACCGCCCAGGTGCCTTGTGCACTTTCAGGCGGCCCATTTGCCATTTTCTCCCTTGTGGCATCATTCGGTCGGGCACGCCGTGTTACGCCGTGCGAGGTCACCTGACCGGGTGTGCTCGGGTCGGGTCGTTTCGTTCGATGGTGCCCATATCATTTTTGCTAGGTTGTGACCACCCAGGTGCCTTGTGCACATTCGGGTGGCCCATTTACCATTTTCTCCCTTGTGGCATCATTTGGTCGGGCGCGTTGTGTCACACCGTGTGAGGTTGCCCGACCGGGCGCATTCGAGTCGGGCCATTTCGTTCGAGGGCGCTCGTATCAGTTTTGCTAAGTTGTGACTGCCAAGGTGCCTTATGCACGTTCAGGTGGCTCGTTTACCATTTACTCCCTTGTGGCATCGAAGTTCATTCGGGCGCGTCTTGTCGCGCCATGTGAGGTCGGCGCCCGACCGGGTGCGTTCGGGTCAGGTCAATTCGTTCGAGGGCGCCCGTATCAGTTTTGCTAAGTTGTGACCACCCAGGTGCCTTATGCATGTTTGGGTGGCCCGTTTTCTGTTTTCTCCCTTGTGGCATTGTTCGTTCGCGCGCGCCGTGTCGTGCCGTGTGAGGTCGCCCGACTGGGCGCGTTCGGGTCGGGCCATTTCGTTCGAGGGCGCCCGTATCAGTTTTGCTAAGTTGTGACTGCCCGGGTTCCTTGTGTATGTTCAGGTGGCCTGTTTGCCATTTTCTACCTTGTGGCATCATTCGGTCGGGTGCGCCGTGTCGCGCCGTGTGAGGTCGCCTGACTGGGAGTATTCGGTTTGCGTCGAGCCATTTCGTTCGAGGGCACCCGTATCAGTTTTGCTAAGTTGTGACTGCTCGGGTGCCTTGTGCACATTCAGATGGCCTGTTTTCCATTTGCTCCCTTGTGACATCATTTGGTCGTGTGCGCCATGTCGTGCCATGTGAGGTCACCCGATTGGGCGCATTCAGGTCGGGCCGTTTCATTCGAAGGCGCCCGTATCAGTTTTGCTAAGTTGTGACTGCCCAAGTCCCTTGTGCACATTCCGGTGGCCCATTTTCCGTTTTCTCCCTTGTGGCATCATTCGGTCGGGCGTGCCATGTCACGCTATGTGAGGTCGCTCGACCGGGCGCGTTCGGGTCGGGTCGGGCCGTTTCATTCGAGTGCACCCATATCCGTTTTGCTAAGTTGTGACTGTCCAGGTGCCTTGTGCATGTTCAGGTGGCCCGTTTTCCATTTTCTCCCTTGTGGCATCGTTCGGTCGTGCACGCCGTGCGAGGTCGTCCGACTGGGCACGTTCAGGTCGGGTTGGGCCATTTCGTTTGAGGGCGCCCATATCAGTTTTGCTTAGTTGTGACAGCCCGAGTGCCTTGTGCACGTTCGGGCAGCCCGTTTTCCCTTTTCTCCCTTATGGCATCATTCGGTCGGGCGCGTCGTGTCACGCCGTGCGAGGTCGCCTGCCTGACTCTGCGTGTTTGGGTTTGGCTGTTTCGTTCGAGGGCGCCCGTATCAGTTTTGCTAGGTTGTGACCGCTCGGGTGCCTTGTGCACGTTCGGGTGGCTCGTTTTCCGTTTTCTCCCTTGTGGCATTGTTCGGTCGGGCTCGTCGTGTCGCGCCGTGTGAGGTCGCCTGATCGGGAGTGTTTGGGTCGGGCCATTTCATTCGAGGGTGCTCGTATCAGTTTTGCTAAGTTATGACTGCCTGGGTGCCTTGTCCACGTTCAGGTGGCCCGTTTTCCATTTTCTCCATTGTGGCATCGTTCGGTCGAGCGCGCTGTGTCACGCCATGTGAGGTCGCTTGACCGGGCGTGTTCGGGTCGGGCCGATTCGTTCGAGGGTGCCCATATCAGTTTTGCTAAGTTGTGACCGCCTATGTGCCTTGTGCATGTTCGAGTGGCCCATTTTCCATTTGCTCCCTTGTGGCATCATTCATTCGAGTGCGCCGTGTGAGGTCGCTCGACCGGGCGCCTTTGGTTCGGGCTATTTTGTTCGAGGGCGCCCGTATCAGTTTTGTTAAGTTGTGGCCGCCTGTGTTCCTTGTGCACCTTTGGGTGGCCCATTTTCCATTTTCTCCCTCATGGCATATTCGTTCGGTCGGGCACGCCATGTGGCACCCTCACCAGGCATGTTTGGGTCGCGTCATTTCGTTCGAGGGTGCCCGTATTAGTTTTTCTAAGTTGTGACCACCCGCATTAGGGGAATTTTGAGGTCTAAAATGGGCCTCATAAGAAAAATGTACAACAAAAATAAACTTTATAACAACCAATAGGATTCAAGATGATGATGTCATCCATAATGGATGATTCACCATTTTTGGAGTAAAAAAGTAAAAATATTAAAAAATAATAAAATAACAAAACTACTTTTTCAACTCGTATTTTAAACTTATCTCCCAAAATTTTTACTCAAATTTCAAGCGGGAGTACTCGTTGGATGCGGAATTTAATTCCTCATCCAAAGAGTACCCATGTTGCATACTTTCGATGAACTCTTCTACACGAAAAATGAGAAATACATAAAAAATGTGATTGTAATCACGTTTTTTTATGTATTTCTCATTTTTCGTGTAGTAGGACCCATCGAAAGTATGCAACATGGGTACTCCTTGGATGGGGAATTAAATTTCGCATCCAACAAGTACTCCCGCTCGAAATTTGAGTAAAAACTTTGGGAGATAAGTTGAAAATATGAATTGAAAAAAGTAGTTTTTTCATTTTTCCCTCTAAAATTTGATGATGTCATCAAATCTTATTAGATTTTTTCCACTATTATTTTATAATTTCCTTAGGAGGCCCATTTTAGACCTCAAAATTCCCCTAATGGGTGCCTTATGCATGTTCAGGCAGCCCGTTTGCTGTTTGCTCCCTTGTGGCGTCATTCGGTCATTCAACCCCATTAACCCGTAACAACCTCTAAACCCTTAACCCCTAACCCGGCCTAAACCCTTAACCCCTAACCCATTTAACCCCTAAACCACTAGTAAACCCCTAACCCATTTAACCCCCTAAACCCTAAACCTATAAACCCTTAACCCCTAACCCCTTAAACCCTAAACCATTAAACCCTTAACCCTAACCACTTATACCCTAATTCCCGACCCCTAACCCATCTAACCCCCTAAAACCTAACCCCATTAGCCCCTAACTTCTAACCCCTAAAATCCTTAACTGCTAAATCCCCTAACCCCCTAAACCCCTAACCCATTTAACCCCCTAAACCCTAAACCTATAACCCCTTAACCCCTAAAACCCTAACCCATTTAACCCCCTAAACCCTATCCCCATTAACCCGTAATGACCCCTAACCCATAAAATCCTTAACTGCTAAATCCAATAACCCCCTAAACCTCTAAAACCCTAACCCATTTAACCCCCTAAAACCTAGCCCCTGCATTAACCCGTAACGACCCCTAACCCCTAAAATCCTTAACTGCTAAATCCACTAACCCCCTAAACCTCTAAAACCCTAACCCATTTAACCCCCTAAACCCCAAACATCTAACCCCTAAACCCCTTAACTCCTTGATCTGCTAGGGGTTGGTTACCTTGATATTAACGGTGGTGTATTCATACTCCTTCTGAAAAACCAATAAAGAGTCAAGGAAATTGACCAATATGTTGTCAAGTTTTATCTTATCCATCTCTGGAGTAAGATGCTTTTCGGCTAACTCCATTGCTTTTTATCTCAATTTTTCCAATTTCTTCCTTCTCTCATATGATACTTGAGCCTTTGCCTTTCTCTTCCCTTCTAATTTCATAATAGTGTCATAGTGATGCCAAACAACTTCTTTGGAAAGCCTTCCTAGCAGACAATATTTATGACCTGGCTGAAGTCTCGACAATTTCAGAGCATATGGAATGACCTCTCTCTCTCTCTCTCTACCCTCCAATCCTCTCACAGCTATATCCCTCCCTCTATCCTTATTTCTGCCCCCCTTCCATCTTTGTGTCACTATCTCCCTCTCTTACCCTTCTCTACCTCTCTCACTCCTCTCCCTCTCTCTCTCTTAGCTAATCCATTCCTTCTCTCCCCTCTCCTTCAGTTTATCTCCATCTCTCCCTTGTGACTCCCCTTGTCTTGCCACCTCTATCCATCTATGTCTTTATAATTATTCCTTCTCATATATATCTAGAGTTAATATATATCATGACATATTGGGACCTATGATTGGATTAATTCCGCCTTGTTGGCAAGGTTAAAATGTGCACAAACAGAGACCAATGAAACTATCATCTTAACCCCTAACCCATTTAACCCCCTAAACCTCTAGTAAACCCCTAACCCATTTAACCCCTAAACCATAAACCTCTAAACCCTTAACCCCTAACCCCTAACCCATTTAACCCCCTAAGCCCCTAGTAAACCCCTAACCCATTTAACCCCTTAAACCCTAAAACTATAAACCCTTAACCCATAACCCCTTAAACCCGAAACCATTAAACCCTTAACCCAGCTAACCCCTTAAACCCTAAACCTATAAACCTTAACCCTTAAAACCTAACCCCATTAGCCCCTAACTTCTAACCCCTAAAATCCTTAACTTCTAAATCCCCTAACCCCCTAAATCCCTAACCCATTTGACCCCCTAAACCCTAAACCTACAACTCCTTAACCCCTAAACCATAAACCTCTAAACCCCTAACCCATTTAACCCCCTAAACCCTAAACCTATAACCCCTTAACCCCTAACCCATTTAACCCCCTAAACCCTAAACCTATAACCCCTTAACCCATAACCCATTTAACCCCCTAAACCCTAAACCTCTAAAACCCTAACCCCTAACCCCAAATCCCCGGCTAAGCCCTCCAAATTCAAGTTAGCTTTGAAGAAGTAATTTTTTTCTTACTTCTGTCTAATTCACTATATAATCAGATCATGAATGTGAGAAGGCTTCTAGTTGTAAGCATGGTTGTGGTATGTTGATGTTCAGATGAAAACTAAAACTTGTAGCCCTTGATATGCTAGGGGTCGGTTACCTTGATATTAACGGTGGTGTATTCATACTCCTTCTGAATAACCAATAAAGGGTCAAGGAAATTAACCAATATATTGTCAAGTTTTATCTTATCCATCTCTGGGGAAAGCTGATTTTCGGCTAACTCCACTGCTTTTGATCTCAATTTTGCCAATTGCTTCCTTCTCTCATATGATACCTGAGCCTTTGCCTTCCTCTTCCCTTCTAATTCCGTAATAGTGACATAGTGATGCCAACCAACTTGTTTGGAAAGCGTTCCTAGCACACAATACTAGGTTATGAGGGTATCATGTGTTTGTGGGTAATGCCATTATTACCATATGTTTGTAGACTAATTAGTAAATTCTAATTAAATTTACTAATTCATAATTAATCAATTGATACATGATTAAAGACCCCTAATTAATCAATTGATATCATTAATATTGATTAATCATAATTAATCAATTGATAGCATTAATACATAATTAAATATCCCTAGCTTGGCCTGTTTTTTTAAATTCCAACAAATTAGCCTAATTACCTTACCCACTCACCCTATTCCACCTATTCAAATTTTCTTAATCGACCTATTCAAATTTTTTTTCCCGCTCCGCTTGTTTGACCTTTATGCCTTCTTTCCCATGATTCCATTCTACCCTATGATGCTTGCTTTTTTCCAGATACTTGTAGAAGCATGGATGCTCTAAAACCCTAAAGCGGCCACAGTCTATTAACGGCTCGAAAGCCATAGTAGCTAGTGGAGATATTTTGAGTTTTGCCGATGTTCAGAAATCTGTGGGAGATCTGAAGAGAAATCGATCGTGGAAGAATGCTCTCTTCTTCTGGAAGAATCAGATTGGTATTTCCCTTGTTTTGCCCCATTCAAATTCGCTATTTTCTTCTACGCTATCTTGGTTATGAGATATATATGGTTGTAGGTCTGAAATCTATTACATTTCTCATGGAAACATTGTACACAGCCTGGTTCTCATGAATTATGAGCATGGAAAAATACTCTTTTTAAAATATTGCTTTAGCATTTGTTTTGAGTGGTAGTAGTAGCATATACATGAAATTTTACAGTTATTAGAGGCTGTCTATATTCATCACTATGTAATGGGGTGGCTGACATTTATGTCTCCCCTTTTGTATTCTGGAAACTCTTATTGGGCTTTACTGGTAGATCATGATCTACACCTGTAAGCGCCCTGGCTCTTTGGGCTTGCAGAATCCAATCTATTCGAAGCAGAACGTACAACATAAGCATGACACAAGATGCTTGAGCTACTAGTAGTCTGAGCCAGAGGCCCTCAAAACCAAAATTGAATACGAAACCCTTGAGAATAGCAACTGGCATGCCAACAAAGTAGAAGGAGCCAAGATTGATGTTTGCACTGGTGGTAGGACGGGCTGTTCCCCTGAGAACACCACACCCTGTTGTTTGTGGGAAGTTTCCAAGCTCACAGAGGTCTATGATGGGAAATTCCAAAGATGTTATGGAAATGATTTCTTTGTCGTCTGTAAACATTCTGGCCCACCTATGATGCATGGTGGCGGTGAAAGTCATGGCTAGGAATCCTAGTACAACAGCCATAGAAAGTGCTACAATCATGGCCTTCCATGCTTTTCTAGGCCTGTTGTCACCTAGCTCATTTCATACTCTAGTCAAAACCCCAAAGCTCAATGACGAGGGGAATATGTACACAAGAGAGTTTGTATAGATGAGAATTCCCATAGAGGCAATAGTTTCTTTAGGATTTACAAGCAGCCCGCACAAAATAATCATGAACTTGTACCACCACCACTCCAGACAAACATAAACACAACTCGGGATGGCCAGATTGAGCAATGACCTCCATCCTTTCAAAAATTCTTTGGAAAGCCCCTCCGAAGATTTCTTGTACACCCCTGAGAACCACAAGTATAAGGCCAACCAAGAATTTTAGTGTAACTACCAAAAATCTGTCCTGGTTTTATCCAAGGATAAATATTTATATTACAAGTGTATAATTAAATTTCATGAATAGACCTAAGCCCCTTAAAGTGTCTGTCTCATCAAATTATACAAGTCAATATTTTGTCAAACTCTGAGGTGTTCCATAGTCATTCAAATAGAGAGAATTTTCTATGATAATATATGCTTTTAAAGGGTGCTATTGCAGGTAACTGAGTATGTTAACCTCAAACTGAAACTTCTTTTATTTTTCCATTGTGTGTTTGAAAATTATGTATTTCGCATGCTTCTGACTCCTGAGTGCCTTTTAGAAGGAATATCTAACGGGAACACAAAGTTTCAGAGTTTTAGTTAATAGTAAAAACTAAATACACATTATTATCTTGAAAATCAATTAGAAACACCAATAAAAAGACGTTGTATAGAGGCAATAAGTTGGGAACTATGGATGCATATTACAAAAATTTTTAGCCATCTAAAGCCTGGAAATAATATATTCCTTAAAATTTTGGCTACGTATGATGATTCTTCAAATTTTGTTTCCAGTTATCTATTTAAATAAAGCTTGTTCCTGGAGGTAAGTAAATAAAATATATGGATGATAAGGACTTACAAGAAAGTAGACAATGCTAGGAAATTTACAAGACATACCAAAGGGTGCTTTTCAGTGGGTCCAGAGCATCAGTCTAGTCGGCTTCTGTATAGACCACTCTTTGCAACTAGTTTGTCCAGTCGAGATGGCTTCATTAGGTATTCTTCCCTTTATATGTTTACTTTTGCTATTAATTTCCAGCATGTTCTCTTAAATGCTATGCTATATATAGTTGGAGAATGTCATTCATGCTTTCCAAAAATGTAAATCAAATGATTATGCCTCTTTTTGTATTTTTAATTGCAAACGAATTCTAACGCAACTCTATGGTTTGTTGGTAAATTGAAGGATATGCTGTATTAAATATATATCATGCCTATCGGGTGTGTTTGGACAAGTAAACCTTCAGATTTCAGTTTGTCTCACTTTAAGTCAATTCCAAATTGTGACTCTTTTGCTGTATATGGCAATAAAATGCATTCGACTTTCCTGATTAGGATAATCTTAATTGTTATGCTTTCTTGTATGTATTTGTATTAAATTTGAATATTCTATTTTTTGTTTTCTTGGAAAATTGAAGAACAAATTTATTTTAGATAATTTTCTCAGCTGTTGGATGTGTCTGTACATTATTTTTTATAAGTGGGTTTCTGATTTCCTGCAGGTGCAACTCAAGGTGCTTCTTTGGGACTATCAAACTACATGGAAGGTTTAAACTTAGTAAAGTCACTTGCATCAACAATGGTTTCAAACTTGTTTGTTCCTTCACATGGTCTCCGTTTTATCCCTCCCATACCCCTACAATTTCCTACGTGCCTTACATCTGAGTCTCCACCACTGGCACAGTTATTACATAATAAAGGATTTGCGTCCCCTTTTGCTACTAGTTTTTTAGTATCCAAATCAACTCCCTCCATCAGGAGAGATTCCATGCAACGTATTGCCTAAGATGAGTGGCCATCTACTCTTATGGTGAGCTTGGTAGATAATTATGGGGGAACATGTACTATATCAATTGACCGGCAAGGATCTATTACATCTGAAACTATAGGGAAAGGTAAGCAAAACCGTTTACCTGTTGTAGAAGGAAAGGACTGTCAAGCTGAGGCTCATTAGATTTTGGAGTCCATCTTCAAAGATCCCAAGAAATCAGTCCATCTTCCAATCAATGTCATGATGTAATGAAGAGACAATTTAAGACTCTAAAATCAGGGTTTCAAGAATTTAGGATGACCTTTGACTATGCACTTATTGCTTGCCTTGTGTTTATAAGGATCAATTTGAGCGAGTTGTCAATAATTTCAAGAAGCGAGTCCACGTCCATAGTTTAATCAATGTCATGAAGTAATGAAGAAACAATTTTAGACTTTGAAATCAGACATTAGAATAATTCAAAAAGACCTTTGGATTAAGAGAAATTGGCACACTTAAAAGTCTTCAGCTGCTTTTGACCCTTGCTTTATATTTTTTTGTGGAGCAAGTGATCCTCTGCCTTTAGTTTATAAGTATCCCTTTGAGGAATTATCAAAGATTTCAAAAAGCAAGTACATGATCTAGGTGGATATTAGTGGCCACCCACCTTTTCCATTTGGACCTGTAGCATCAATTCTTTCAGTTTTTCAGCTTCAGCACAACTTACTATTTTTAGTAGGTTTTCTAGTCCTGCACTCCTGGAGCCATTTTGGGGACTTAATGATCTAGGTGGATATCAGTGGCCACCCACATTTTCCATTTGGATCATTAATGATCTAGGTGGATATTAGTGGCCACCCACCTTTTCCATTTGGACCCGCAACATCAATTCTTTCAATTTTTCAGCTTCAGCATAGCTTACTATTTTTAGCAGGTTTTTTGGTCCTGCACTCCTAGAGCTATTTTGGGGACTTAATGATCTAGGTGGATATCAATAGCCACCCATGTTTTCCATTTGGATCATCCTTTCAAAAAATTTCACGAAGTAATAAAGAGGCAATTTCGAACTCTGAAATCAGGGATTCATTGTATTCAAGAGGACCTCAAACCGTGAAAGGACAGAGACCACACTAAATGGCACTAAAAATTACCTACAAAACGAAATGGACAAGGTGTAGGAAAACATAGACTATTCCAAGGATTGGGGGTACACTTGGAATGTTATTCTAGAAGGCCATACATCAATAAGATCCATGGTTCAGAATTCAGTGACACCACAAGGGAAGAAGAAACTAAAGACAATGATGAAGGTGACAATGTTGACTAGAGTCTTAGCTTACTTCCAATCCCACTTAGCTCATGATAATTCCTAGCCCTTTCGGAATGGACTACGTAACCAAGTTGCATGCACCAAAAACCAAGTACATTCCCAAGTGCACCTATCCCACACCTAAGTGCAGGATAATGCACCCAAACCTCGTAAAGGATGCACCTGCATCCCTCAACCAAATTTTGGGGTGAATCCTTCTGACGGGGACTTAAAACTTTTGTTATGGGGATGTTGCAGATGAACCCCCATTATAAATTCAAATCCAACTTGTTACTAAGCAAGGCAATGCACATAGCCACAGATATGGGTGTCAAACCCTACAGTGAGATGCATACTTGCATACCCCTACACAGAGCAATGTTGATAACAACAATCATGGTCTTCAAACCCTATTAGTAAGACATATTTCCCTTCTACTACGTAATGCAACCCTATAACAAGTTATTACAAGATGAATTGTTATGAAGCTACCCCACATATTTAGAAGGATCATTAGAGAAATATGTGATGTGGACCACTATGTGGATATAAATAATCCATGTTTAGGGGAAATATGTAACAACATAGACTCTATCTGAGAAGAATAAAACCATAAAAAAACTAAACATGCACTTTTATATGGCATCTTCAAATGATAGGAATAGTCACCAAATGTCTACCATGTAGATGGGGTATTTTAATGATGGTTAACATGAAAGCAACCTTTGGTACAACTACGTAAAAGGACGTGTATTTCATTATAGGTTGAGTTTTCTTTTTTCTCTTTTGTAAAAGAAAAATCTGAAGACATGATCTGTTAATTCCATCAGAGCCTATATATATTTACCTTAATAAGGCTATCTGAACATTGTTTGGCAGCCATTCCAGTCCAAAACATTGTGGACATGATCTAGAAGCTTAAGAATGAAATTTTTTGAATCCACATACATCAGCCATTGAGTTTTGCAGATTGCGAGAAATAAATACAGTGTAGCTGATGTTGGACAGTTAGGGCCCAACAGAGAGTGAATATGGAGTTTGAAATAGCATATGAGGATATCCAAAACTATGACAGTAGAGTATTTATAAACATTTTCATCAGCTAGTGCATTAAAGAGTCCAACTAACATAATCATTATTAAATAAATTACAAAGCACTCTTCCAACTAGCCAGTAAATATGACCTAAGGAATCTCAGAAAAGATGTCATCAAGTTTACAACTGATCAAAAATACCACCATGGTTGTGCATTTCATGGTTGATATGTTGTACATGTGGTTTGCGTCCAGTTTCTTGCTTCAGGAGATTATAAATTATGAAATTTAAACAATAGGGATGACAATGTTATATTCTATATTTCCATTTTAAACACTAACGAAATGTGATATACAGATGATACCCCATGTTTAATTTAAATTTTTTTTTTTTATCAAAGCGTTGGAAGACTGACGCCTTCAAAGCGTGGGAAGAGAGATACCTTCAAAGCATGGGTAGAGGGACACCTCCAAGCGTCGGTAGAGCGACACCTTCAAAGTGTTGGAAGAGCGACACCTTCAAAGCGTCGGAAGAGTGACACCTTCAAAGCGTCGGTATTGCAACACTTTGCAAGCGTAGGTATTGTGACACTTCACAAGTGTCGGTATTGCGACATTTTGCAAGTGTCGGTATCATGACACTTTGCAAAACGTCGGAAAATGTGTCGCTCTTCTGACACTTTATTGAAGTATCAGAATTGTGACATAATGGCTAACCACATTTTGTCCAGCCTCAAACTGTCGCTCTTGCAACGATTATGTGTCGGAATAGTGACGAAGTGGCCATCGAAAATTGGGCCAAATTTACTAGTGACAAGGGGCCACAAGAGAGCTTAGTCATTAGCCCAGCTCTACAACACCCATTGTTTATCTAAACCAAGAGAACTTCTGAGTGCTCACAGACTTCGTCAATGCATCTGCAACATTCTTCAAGGTGTCCACCTTTACCAGCAACACCCTTTTAGCCTCAACCATATCTCTTACAAAGTGATATTGAACATCAATGTGTTTTGTCTTTGAATGATAAGCAGGGTTCTTAGCCAAGAAAATTGCACTTTGGCTATCACAGTCTATCTTTATAGCTTGTTGCACCAACCCCATACTTGAACACAATCTTTGCAACCAAACTGCTTCTTTGCTTGCATGAGTGGTTGCTATGTATTCTGCCTCTGTAGTTGAAAGAGCCACTACAGACTGTATTTTACTCATCTAACTAACTGCACCTCCAAATAGCCTAAACACATACCCACTTGTAGATCTTCTTTGGTCCAGATCTCCAGCCAAGTCTGCAACAACAAAACCACGAATGTCCGATACTCTTTTCAATCCTTGTCTTCCCTGGTAGCACAAACCATACTCACTAGTGCCACGCAAATATCTAAAAACTCACTTCACTGTTGTCCAATGCTCTTTCCCTAGGTTTGACATAAACCTGCTCAATACTCCCACTGCATGTGAAATGTCTGGTCTATTTTAGACCATTGCATACATCAGGCTACTCACTGCACTTGCATATGGAACACGGGACATATCCTCCTCTTCTTCTTGTGTCTTGGGACACTGTTCAACAGACGACTTTGTACCTACAGGAATCGGTACCTTCACCAGTTTACTATCCTGCAGATTGAACATCTTCTATATAGTCTTGACATAATTCCTCTGGTTTAACCAGAGCTTCCTCTTTGCTCGATCTCTCTTAATTTACATGCCCAAAATATAGATTGCAGCACCAAGATCCTTCATGTTGAATTTGGAGAACAGTTGGGTCTTCAAATCTTGGATAATTTCTTTGTCATTTCCAATCAACAACATATCATCCACATACAAGGCCAAATAAATAACATGGTCACAAATTAATTTAAAATAAACACAGTGATCCTCCTAGCTTCTGGTGAAGGCAAGTCCCCATATATAGGTATCAAATTTTTGATACCACATCCTTGGTGACTGTTTTAACCCATACAGAGACTTCTTTAACCTGCATACTAGTTCTTTCTTCCCCTTCACCATAAAGCCTTCAGGTTTTTTCATGTAGATCTCCTCTTCTAGATCCCTGTGAAGAAAATTTGTCTTCATATCCATCTATTCTACCTCAAAATCAAATGCAGCAGCAATAGATAAAAGTAATCTAATAGAAGTAACTTTGGCAATAGGAGAAAAAATATCACCAAAATCAATTCCCGACACCTGGGAATAACCTTTTGCTACCAACCTAGCTTTGTATTTCTCCACCTTGCCTTCTACATTCATCTTCTTCTTAAACACCCATTTGCTCCTGATGGGCTTCCTTCCAGCCGGCAACTCCACCAAATCCCGTGCCTCATTTTTATGCAAGGATGCCATTTCAT
Source organism: Pinus albicaulis (assembly GCA_034641835.2). Taxonomy (NCBI): domain Eukaryota; kingdom Viridiplantae; phylum Streptophyta; class Pinopsida; order Pinales; family Pinaceae; genus Pinus; species Pinus albicaulis. Next base: position 1,332,009,305 of record CM076572.1, read on the forward strand.
CAACCATGGCCTCCTTCCAAAGTTTTCCATCCTCTGAATCTATGGCCTCCTTGATGGTTCTGGGATCATCATCGGTTATAGTTAAAGAAAAAATTGAACATAAAGCAAAAGGACTATACCTTTCTGGTTGTCTTCTTTCCCGAACTGATCTTCTCACAGTTGGATTTTGTGGCTCTTCCTCTTCTGAGTCTTCTTCTATTGTAGAGTCTGATTCATCCTCCTTTAGATCAAACTCTATCTTTTTAGGTTCCTTTGGTAGGACTTCATGTCTAACAACATCTTTCACCTCTCTAAACACCACATTTTGACTGTACACAACCTTACTTGTTTCCAGGTTCCAAAGCTTGTAACCCTTTAAACCCAATAAAGATGCACCTTTTAGATTTATTATCCAACTTGGTCCTTTTCTCCTTTGGAACATCTACATATGCATCACATCCAAATACCCTCAGATGTGAAAGAGAGGGTTTCTTATCAGTCCATACCTCATGTGGAGTATTATCCTCCAATGCTGATGAGGGTGATCTGTTAACCAAGTAACATGCAGTCTCCACTGCCTTTGCCCAGAATTCTTGTCCTAACCTGGTACCACTGAGCATGCTTCTTGCCTTTTCCATCAACATTCTATTCATTCTTTCTGCAACTCCGTTTTGCTGAGGTGTGTATGGAGTAGTATTCTACCGTGCTATACCACACTTCTTACAGAACTCTTCAAATTCCTTCTTGCAGAACTCCCCACCATTATCTATCCTCAACACCTTTATCTTCTTCTCTGTCTGGTTTTCCACTAGAGCCTTAAATTATTTAAATTTGTCAAAGACTTCAAATTTCTTCCTCAAGAAATATATCCATGTATTCCTTGAGAATTCATCTATGAATTAAACATTGTACACAGACTTACCCAGTGAGGGAACTGACACAGGTCCAAACACATCACTGTGCACAAACTCTAATATCTTGTTCGCCCTCTTAGCACCAGAAGGAAAACTCACCCGATTCTGCTTCCCATATACACAATGTTCACAGAAATTGAAATCCAGAGAGCTATTAGACATACCTTCTACCATACCATTTCCATGTAGTATCTGAAGGCCCTTCTCTCCAATATGTCTAAGCCTTTGATGCCATTTAATGGTCTTTTCTCCAAAGACTGCTAGGATTTCTACTCCACTTTCGGGAACCACAGAACTGTTGCACCCATCAATAATAGTGTTTTCCTGAAGCTTGTATAGAGTTCCAATCCGAACTCCCCACATTAATACTAGTGCTCCCCGAACCATATTACAGGTGTCTTTCTCGAACATTTTTTTTACACCTACATCATCCATGTTGCTTACAAAAATATAATTTCTAGCGAATGCAGGAATGTGTAGAACACCAAGAAGTGCTCTAATCCTTCCACCTTGCAGCTTCAGCTTGAATTTTCCACGTCCGACGATTTTGGCCTTCCTATCATCACCTAAGAAGACATCACTGCCATCATATTTCTCATATTCACAGAACCACTCCCTATGGGGAGTGAAGTGAAAGGATGCACCTGAGTCAATCAACCATGACTCATGATCTACATGTGTATTTGAAGAAGAAGCCAAATATACATCCCCACCTTCATCCGAGGTGGTTTTTTCCTCTGCAGAAGGAGCATCATCAGATCCCTTTCCTTTCTCAGGAGCTTTAGATCTGCAGTCCTTTTTGTAGTGCCCTTCCTTTCTGCATTTCCAACACACCTTAATAAACTTTCTAGGAGATTTAGATCTCCCTCTAGATTTATATCTCCCACTCGAAACCTTATTCTTGTTTCTGTTCTATGACCTTCCTCGTACAGATAAGGCATCTCCATTCTGACCCTCCATATTTCTCTGTCTCAATTCCTCTGACAGCAAGGCTAACACGTTGTCATCAAAATTCAAGGTAGTTGTATTGCTACCTATTGCAATAACCAGACTGTCCCACGATTCTGGTAGAGAACACAGAAAACTGAAGCACTTATCTTCATTTGAGATTTGAATATCAACAGATGACAACTAACTTACCACAATATTGAAGGCGTTCAGATGCTCTGTCACCGAGTCTCCATCCTTCATCCTCAAGTTATACAGCTTTTTCCGTAGGAAAAATTTATTCACCAGAGACTTATATTGGTACAAAGTCCCAATTTTGTCCCACAAATTCTTCACCGTAGCCTCCCCATATACATTCAACAATACCGAATCTGAGACACACAACCGTATTGTGCTCTTCGCCTTTTGATCCAACTTCTTCCAATCTTCATCTAACATTGTCGTTGGTTTAGTACCTGGATCTATTTCGATACACTGGGCTTTATCCACAAGCAGATCCTCCATCTTGAGCTTCCACAACTCAAAACTCTGACCATTAAATTTCTTAATCTCTATATTTCCACTGCTCGCCATCTTCTTTCACTGCGAGAATTGATCCCGCAGATCTCCCACTGAATGGTGTTTACCACAGGCCTGAGAAAAAAACCCTCAGCAAAAAAAGGCGTCCCCTTGAAGCCGAAACAAATCCGATACCAAATGTAGGTTTTAACCCTATATAGAAACTATCTACAAAAGAATCTTAAAAAAAAAAATTATACAATAGCGAGAGCATAAAACATAAAATAGATATACACAGAGATTTTCCCCTGGATCCCAAATCGAGACAACCAGCTTGATTTTTCATTATATTCCTTTGAGTGTTACAACAGATATATATATACATGCCAAAGCATACATAAACTCCAATCCATTAATCCTGGATTATAACATAACCATAGTTCCCTTTACTAGATCTACAAAATACCAGGGGCTGAAAACCATCATGCCCCAAAACCATGTGCAAACCCATGCACAAAACCATGGGCGAGTCTGCCCACCGAAAAATAAGGCCCAAAATGTCTTTCCCCAACACATACCCAACAATATAAAATCTCGAGTATTCTGAATTATAGAGATACATCTATTTTAATATTGAGCTCCTCAAAAGCAAGAAAAAACTGTGTATTTTTTTTCAAATTGCATAAGTCTTGTTTGAAAAATCAGTTTGAAGTGATTCCAAGGGCATATTGAAGCATAGATATCAATATTGGGTTCTAAAATGGCCCCTAAAAAGAATTCAAGACCCATTAAGCCCTCAGAAGTCTCTACTATGACTAATGAAGAGGAAGAAGTGCAACATGATATATCAAAATTACAAGACCAAGTGCACCAATTTTCACTCTCGCAAAGAGTAACAAAAAATGAAATGGAAGTTTTGAAGAAAGGCGTGGAAGCTAAGATGGATGGTTTGAAGAAAGGCGTGGAAACTAAGATGGATGGTTTGAAGAATGACATGAAAGCTAATATGGATGACATGGAAGCTAATATGGATGACATGGAATCTAAGGTTGATGAAAAAATGAAATACAACATGGAAGACATGAAGAATGATCTAAAAGCAGGCATGGAAGGTTTGAATGAAGGTTTGACAAAGTTGGTACAAGAATGATTCCTAATGGCGAAAAGTTAGTAGAGGAAACTCATGATGAGAACAAAATAAATGTTAAGCGTGATTTCATAAACACTAATATTGGATTGAAGACCCACCACATTCCAAATATCGATATAAGGAAGTTTGATGGCAAGGATCTCATAACATGGATACTACAGATGGAGCAATATTTTGATCTCAATAATGTGCAAAACACACAAAATGTATGCATTTCAACTTTATATTTAGAATAAAATACATTTGTATGGTATTATGGCTTTTCTCTCATAAAAAAAATGTCACTTGATCAATTTTTACAAAGGAAATGATAGCACATTATGTGGATACAAAGAGCAACACCTTATTTAGCCAATTGATAAATATCAAACAAAAGGGTTCAATGGTGGAGCACATTGAGGACTTCGAAAAATTGAATATAAGGGTAACTGATATTCCAGAGGAACACAAGATTGATGTCTTCATAGGGATTTTAAAGGATAACTTACAACATGAGGTTCGCCTTTGGGAACTTGATTCATTGGAGAAGGCATTGAGATTGGCAAGAAAAATTGAAAGTAAAATTATGGCGACAAGGAAGCCTACCACTCACATCTATAAAGATGGAAGTGTTGCTACTCCTAGACTTCAACTATCTACAAGGTTGACACCACAACAATTGGAAGAAAAAAGAGAAAAAGGGCTTTGCTACAGTTGTGATAACAAATACACTAAAGGTCATAAGTGTGCTGATAAGAAATTATTTTACATAGATTATGAAGAGGAGTAAGAAAATGAACAAGAAAATTCAAAAGAGGAGGATATACACCAAGAAAAAACCCTAGAGAAAGAAGAAATGAGTCCGACCTTATCTTGTAATGCATTGGAAGAAATTACCACTGCTCAAACTCTCAAGATAGGACATATCAAGAAGAAAATTGTAATAGTGTTGATTGATTTTGGTAGTACCCATAATTTAACTCATTGTAAGGTAGCCAAGGAATTGAATTGCTTCCTATACCCAACACCAGAGTGTCAAGTGATGGTTGCAAATGGAAGGACTATAAATTTCTCTGGAAAATGCCTTAATATCAAGCTAACCATGGGGGAATATGTATTGAATAGTCGAATGATTTCCATTCCAATGGGAGGTGTTGAGGTTGTACTAGGAGTACAATGGTTACAATCTTTAGGGACTGTAGCTTTTAATTTTCAAGAACTTTTCTTAATTTTTTTTTGTAAGGAAAAGAATTTGAAATATGGGGCATCACAGGGAAGCCGAGAAAGATAATAAGCTCTAATGTCATGAGAAACATTCTGAAGAAAGAAAAATGAGGAGTAATTGCACAATTATGCTCACTAGAAGTTCCAACATCAAAATCATATATTTCTCCAGATATCCAAAATGTCTTGGACAATCATTCAAAGGTGTTTGAAACTCCCAAAGGACTCCACCTATTCGTGATCATGATCATGCTATTCATTTGATTCCAGGAAGGGTTCCTCCAAACATAAGGCCTTATAGATGTCCTTATGTCCAAAAAAGCGAAATTGAACGTATGATTGCAGAAATGTTAGAGGCTAGTATAATTCAACCTAGTTAAAGTTCTTTATCTTCTCCAGTAGTATTGGTGCACAAGAAGGATGGATCATGGTGCATGTGTCCGAATTATAGGGAGCTTAATAAGATCACAATTAAAGATAAATTTCCCATTCCTATGATTTATGAATTATTGGATGAATTACATGGAACAATATATTTTACCAAGTTGGATCTTCATTTAGGATATCATCAAATTAGATTGAAGACTGGAGATATTCTGAAAACAACATTTCGAACTCATGAGGGTCATTATGAATTTTTGGTCATGCATTTTGGCCTTACCAATGCTCCTTCTACATTTCAAGGGTTGATGAATTCCATTTTCAAACCCTTCCTTAGAAAAATTGTGTTATTATTTTTTGATGATATACTAATCTACAACAGGTCTTGGAAGGATCATGTTCAACATGTTAATAGGGTGCTCAAACTATTGGAGGAGAAACAATTGTATGCAAAAACCTCCAAATGTTTCTTTGGAGTATAAGAGGTGGAATATCTAGGTCATATTGTATCTCAAGATGGTGTTAAGGTAGACCATAACAAAATTAAAGTCATTAAGGAATGGGAAGTCCCCACAACCATAAAGTGGTTGCGAGGATTTCTCGGCTTAACCGGGTATTATCGCAAGTTTGTTAAGAACTATGGTAGAATAGCAGCACCTCTAATAGAATTATTGAAGAAAGATGCATTTTCATGGACTCTTGAAGCAACTAAGGCCTTTGAACATCTTAAATAGGCAATGTTCCTAGCACCGATCTTCACTACACCAGACATCACAAAAACTTTTATTGTGGAATGTGATGCCTCAAGAAATGGAATTGGCATTTTTTTAATGGAAGAAGGAAGATCCATTGCTTTTAAAATCCGTCAAATCAAAGGAAAGTATTTAGAGAAATCTGTTTATGAGAAGGAAATGTTGGCAATAATACATGCACTAAAGAAATGGCAACCTTACCTAATGTGAAGACACTTAATGGTAAAAAACGATCATGATAGTCTTAAATACTTTTTGGAACAAAGACTATCTTCATAAGAGCAGAAAAAATGGGTCACAAAGGTGTTGGGTTATGAATTTGAAATCATCTACAAAAAAAGGGAAGCTAAATGTTGTTGCAGATGCACTTTCAAGAAGGGATGGGGAGGTGGAATCATTGCTTTGTGCCATTTATATTATCCAACCAGATTGGATAACCGAAGTAAGGGAGGAATGGAAGAATGATGAAGAAGTGTGGACTCTCATTCAAAAGTTATAGTAAGATCCCAATACATCTGATACATTTAGTTGGAAAATGACTTCTTATGGTACAAATATTGATTTGAATTTGAATGTTAGTTTTGTTGTGCTAATTTCATTTTTTAGATTTATAATTAATTTTCTGATCTCATGTCTTATGTGCTTAGGTTTCCTTGGTGTTTATGAGTGTCAAACAAGAAAATGAGTTGAGTTTTAAGTTAAATTCAAGAGCATAAAGCATGAAAAAAATGTTGAACAAAAGAAATAACAAGTACACCAAACCATCACAATTGATCCATTAACATAATATTTTGATGAAGGAGTTCACCCCTCCTAGGCTACATCTCCTCGGTCTAGCTTCCATGGCTCAAGCCTCTATATTAGCTCAAAAGTGAAAAAATATATGTTTACATTCACCTGCTACTCCTGAAACCTACTCAAAAGTGTCTAGAATGTCCAAATCATTCAGAAATGACCCTTATTGAGATAAAATTGGTCGAAAATTGCTCCAAGTATGCCTCATTTAATTTTCCTAAGAAATCTCCTCCAAATCTGGAGAAGACTCCAGCTAAGGCTGCCAAATTTGGAGAACCTGCCTGTTTTGGAGTTGAACCAAAACTCTGCCAAAATAATCTTAGAGTTAACTGCATTTTAATTAATTCAAAACCAGATTATGTGTGGCTAATGGCGCACTAAACGTGTTTTAATGCAATCCGCATTAGCAATTGATTAGCGCTAATAATTATGGATTAGGGCCATATTAAATCCGCTTTAAGACTTTAATCCCATGCTTAAAAAAACTCTATTCTGCTTCCAGTCTTGTGGATTGGTCGTATGGGGAGGGGGCTGGTCCGTGGGGTGAGCCCCCTCCAAAACCCTCTCGGTCGATCTCTACGAAAATAAGTAGAAGACAAACCCATAGTCTTACAAGGACTATTGTGATGGCTTATTGATAATATGACGTGTTGTGTTGGGGGAGGTCATGGGATTGAGCCCTAACCTCCGGCTGAACTTTGTATAAAGTTTTTCCATATACCAAATATAATATCAAACCTTTGAACTATATTAAAGTTCGACCATTGGATATAAAATGCGGCCATACCAACCTTTGAATTTGGGTTCAAAATTAATATGCCCCCACATATATATAAAAACCAAACTTTGCATGTAATATGCCAACGACCCTTTGATATAATTTGAACTCATAGTTTCGAATTTTTCCATATGATTTTGGAGTTTGGCATATAAGATGAAATTCGGACTTTGGATAGGGTCCACTAGAGGGGGCATGTGGCGGCCCCTGGCTGCACCACATGTCAGCCTTTGGTTGGCCTGTCCATCCACATATAAAAAAATTCAACTTCAACCTTAGGAGCACATTCATAAAAAAATTACACCTTCAAAACTAGCTGGCGAATCCTGAAGTGAAACTTGTCACAGTGTCATTGGAAAAAAATGAAGAAAATTCCCAAAATATTTTTAAATTTGTTGACTGGGCTGCCATGTCACCAACCTGTCACTTCTACAAATTTTTTAGCTGTTTAGGAAAATGAACAACAACCTCTATCTTCTTCATTCTAACTCTGTTTTTGATGAAACGAATTGCGTCGAATTCCTGGCAATGAGCTATTCGCTATCGTTTAGTTTCCAATAAATTCTGAGCACTTTCATTTTTGAGCTTTTATATTGAGCACCTGATAATTCCTCCCCACTAGAAGCCTTTTGGACCCCAAAATCTCTTTGATTACTGATCATGTGGATGAGGGTACTATTCCCTCACCCTTCAAGTCTCTATCTGTTGGAAATACTGAGGGGGGGGGGGGGTGAATCAGTATTCCTTTCAATTAGAGCATTGGTTAATCTTCAATTATTATCAGTGTTTGTAAAATGTTAGCAGGAAACAAGAGGGACACAAATGCACACAGTTTTTAAGGTGGAAACCCACTCCGGGACAAAAACCACCTTAGGCTTTCCTAATAATTCTTTAATATTCAACTGCAATTGAAAATAAGGCTCCAACTTCCTAGAATCTAGAAAAGCATTCTTCTCCAGCTCCCACTGGATGGATGCTCCAATGCTCGAGATTATTTAGTAGCAACTGAACGGATTCCCCAACACCCAATGAGCTACAACTCACCCTAGCACCACCCTACCACCCTATATAAGAATAAAAGAAGAATGGATTCCCATACCAGGGAAAATGGTCCACTTTACAATGATATAGAATGATGCAGAAGAAGAAGATATGCTAGACCATAACCCCAACTTTGACACAACCACCTAATGATGATCCTAGACCTCCCAACACTGCCTCTTCAACCCTTGGCAGATAGACACTAGTACAATTTGTACAATAATGTATTTACAATGACTAAGTACAATGATACCTTTACAATGATTGTATGCAGTGCTGCCCACTTGAAGACTTCATATGATGAACTTCTTGTTTCTGTTATGCACCTTGGTTGCTGCTCTTGTCATGCTACCCTCTGCTGCACCTTGCTTTGCTTTTCTACCGTAGAAAGTCTGGTCCTTCGCAATCCTTGACAACACATGATTTAGCTTTTTCTTGCCTTCTAGGAGCTCGATATTGAATATGGTGTATCTCTGTTATTTCAGATCCTCAATATCTGATTTTTAGTCTTGTAGTAGTCCTCTGAGTCATATTTCCAATGCCATGGGTCTGACCCAATTTGGATTCTTCAAGAGAGAGTTATACCCAAATTTTCACAATGCCCTAATTATGGACTGTTTCAGCAAAGTGCACTTGTACGGCATGCCACGTGTCACTTTTTCTTCATTTGGATCTGAAATTGATAGAGAAAAAACTAAATACTGTGCAATATCTGCCACTTTTTACGAAATTCTAATCTGATACTCAGAGAGAGAGTTATGATGATTTTACCAAGGTAACTTCTTTGAGATGAATTTCAGGAGCCTGCAAAAACCCTTACTTCCACAGATCATATCTCCAAAAATATTGCGCAACTTGATCTGAAATTGTTACTATGCTTCCTCAGGATTTTGGTTTCACCTCATAAAAAGTTCCACTTCTGAGCCTTCGTAGAAAAAAAGTTAGAGCGAAAATGCCACGATGACCTGTTTCAGATGGTCGAATCCCATGCTTAAGGAGGAAATGAGGATCACAATTTATATAAGTGCTTAAGTTGAGAGGGGCTTCAACAAGTGAACGTGGGAGGGATTTTAGGAGCTTAAAAAAATATTAATTATGACTTTTCAATGACCCATGCCCCAACCCCATGGGGTTTTAGCCCACTAACTGGGGGTACAAACTTCAAACATGAATATCTCTCAAACCGTGAAGAATTACATGGCGTGCCATATATCTACGGAAACATCTCGACAAGTAGAAACCATAAAAAGAATTATTGACATAGAATATATTAATTTGATAGGTTAAAATTCCCATGCAATATTGGGTTAGCCCCTGGTGCTGCTTGGGTTGACATCAATGACAACCACTAATCAACAATCTCCCCCTTTGGCATTGATGGCAACACAAGTACTCCCCCTGTGATTATGACACCTCTTCCTACAACATTGTCAAAGGGTAACTCCCCCTAAAAAAAAACCATCCTGCAGACCTGTACACACTTCCACTCGCGCTGACACACAACCGTCCTGCAGACTTGTACACACTTCCACTCCCCCTTTATATTCTGAAAAAGGAAAATCTAATGAGAACTTGGGAGAATCCCAAGCTTCTGGCGAAGATATTCCAATGCTGGAAAATATTTAATATGTGATTTTTTTGGTGCTGCTTGTAATCTTGCTACTTGTCCAACTGCTTGCATAACATCTGGTCGGGAGGCTGTTACATATAGAAGACTACTAATCATAGATATGTACAACCTTTGATCCACATCCTTAGATGAGTCATCTATGCTCAATTTGCAACCAAGTAAAGACATCTCGAAATCACTTTGCACCTCTGTAGCAAAATTCTTACTTAGTCGATCATCATTGCTACCAATTATTGTATCATCCTCTTTAGCTATTAGACATGATTTAGTTGCTTCATCCAGAACATATATGTCATTTGGAGCTCGACTTGCTGTAGCCACAATTTCACCATACACGCCTTTCCTGATTTCACATTTCGTGGAGTTGAATAGTATTTTGTGTCCTTGATCACACATTTGTCCAACACTGAGCATATTGTGATTCATGTTTTCAACCAATAGAACATTCTTGGCTAGAACATCTTTGCTTCCGAGAGTGACAGTACCTGATCCTATAACATTTGAAGATCCATCATTTCCAAAGAACACGGTTCCATCCTTCTTTTCTTTCAAAGATACAAATTTATTTCTATCTCCAGCCATATGCGTTGAGCAACCGCTATCAACATACCACACATCTTTGTTCTTTTGAGCCTTGAGAGCGAGAGAAAAATTATCATTCTTCCTCTTCTTCCATGTTCGTTCATTCTGTGGCTTTGAAAATTCCTCTGGAGGATTTTCAAGTCTGCAGTCTTTGGCTATGTGTCCAAAGTTTCGACATTTGTAACATTCAATATTATTTCTTAAATGTTAAAATCTATTGATGTTTGGCTGAGCCCTGGGAGGTTCATATTTGAAAGATCTCCTGGAATTGTATTCGTTCCTAGGGTACGTGCGACATTCTACATCTTTATGACCAAATTTTCCACATGAATAACAGTAGCCATAAAAAATATGTTGGTACCTGGATGGAAATTTTCGTCGAGGAAATGTCTTCCAAGGTTGTTCTTGCGAATCTTGTCCAATGAAGTCTACATGCATGTCAGATCTCATAGGTTCATTGTATTTTGTTGTAGAAGGTCCTGCTTCTTCTTCTTTGTAACCGATGCCAGTTTTGCCGTTGTAAGATCGTTGATTGTTGATGAGTTCTTCCAATGCCCTTGAGCTGTTGGCATAGTTTTGGATAGTTTTTCCTTTCTTCACTTCCTCACACAGTGAGACTACTTCGGCTTCTAATTCTTCCCTTTCTTGGTTGCTTTCTTCGAACTTCTTTTGAAGCGACTCTCCAATGCATTTGTGTTCTTCAACTTCAATTTTGAGACCTTGAACTTGTTATTCAAGAGTTTTGGAACAGATCTTCTCCACCTTGAGATCTTTTATAAGCTTGATTGCTTCCTCATGAAATTCGTCTATGGTCCATTCTTCTTCTTCGTTGTTTGATACCTCTTGCTTATTGTGCTTGGCCATAAAAAATACTCTCTCATTGGCTTCTTCTTCACTATCATTGTCTTCATCGGATGATGAGCTATCTTCTTTAGAGAGAAAGTTACTTTTGGATCCTTGTTTGTTGAATTTCTTAAATCCTTTCTTTCTTTTTGAGTTGCCATTACTTTTGTTTGGACATTTTGCTGCAAAATGTCCAACCTCATTATAGCTAAAACATATCAATGGAATTTTACCTTTGAAGTGTCCCTTACCAATTTGTAGTTTTCTCGTGAAGTAAGCATATTCTTCATCTGAAAGACCTTCTTCATCATCTCCCTTTTCTTAACACTTGCAGGTGCATGTCTTTTCCATTGAAGGTTGTTTATCCTTATTGTTTTTCTTAGACGCAATGAACGCAGTTTCTAGATGTGAAGTACCCTCTTCTTCATCAAGTCTCATTTCATATGCTATGAGAACTCCATGTAATTCCTCTTTACTGAGTTTGTCTAGATTTTCATTGTATTCTAAGACCGATACCTTTGGGTTGAATCTCCCTAGTAACGTTCTAAGAATCTTCCGTATAATAGTATTTTCGTCAACTGGCTCTCCCAATCCTTCCAGATTATTGGTTATTTCATCAACGTATTGAAAGTATGCAGCAATGTTGCAATCTTCTTTCATTCTGAGTTGCTCAAATTTTACTCTATAGATTTGAAGCTTTGCTTCTTTTACATTTGAGTCACCTGCATATATATTCTCAAGCTTGTCCCATACATTTTTGGCGGTTTTACAACCCAACACCTTATGATAAGAATATTCAATAAGTCCACTGATAATAATATTCTTTGCTTTCACATCATTTACCAAATTCTTCTTACCTTGTTCATACGCGGTTGATGTAAATCCATTTTGAACAGTGTCCCATACTTCGTAACCTTATGCCAAGAGATAGACCTCCATTCTTCCTTTCCAAAGTGCATAATTATTTTCTTTGAATAGAGGTACACCATTCTTGGTATGCTCCATGACCTCCTTCCAGCTATTAAACTACTATTGAAGGAACCAAGCTCTTATACCTATTGCTGGAAATACTAAGGAGGGGGGTGAATCAGTATTACTTTCAATTAGAGCATTAGTTAATCTTCAATTATTATCAGTGTTTGTAAAATGATAGCAGCAAACAAGAGGAACACAAATGCACACAGTTTTTAAGGTGGAAACCCACTTCGGGACAAAAACCACCTAATGCTTTTCTAATAATTCTTTAATATTCAACTCCAATTGAAAATAAAGCTCCAACTTCCTAAAATCTAGAAAATCATTCTTCTCCAGCTCCCACTGGATGGACGCTCCAATGCCCGAGATTCTTCCGTAGAAAATGAACGGATGCCCCAACACCCAATGAACTACAACTCACCCTAGCACCACCCTACCACCCTATAGAAGAATAAAAGAAGAATGGACTCCTATACTAGGGAAAATGGTCCACTTTACAATGATATAGAATGATGTAGAAGAAGAAGATATACTAGACCATAAACCCAACTTTGACACAACCACCTAATGATGATCCTAGACCTCCCAACACTGCCTCTTCAACCCTTGGTAGATAGACACTAGTAAAATTTGTACAATAATGTATTTACAATGACTAAGTACAATGATATATTTACAATGATTGTATGCAGTGCTGCCCACTTGAAGACTTCATATGATGAACTTATTACTACTGTTATGCACCTTGGTTGCTGCTCTTGTCATGCTACCCTCTGTTGCACCTTTCTTTGCTTTTCTGCCGTAGAAAGTCTTGTCCTTTGCAATCCTTGACAACACATGATCTAGATTTTTCTTGCCTTCTAGGAGCTCGATATTGAATCTAGTGTATCTCTGTTATTTCAGATCCTCAATATCTAATTTTCGGTCCTGTATTATTCCTCTGAGTCATCTTTCCAATGCCACAGGTCTGACCAAATTTTTATTTTTCAAGAGAGAGTTATACCCAATTTCTCACAATTCCCTAATTATGGAATTTTTTAGTAGAGCGCACTTGTACGAAATTCCACGTGTCACTGTTTCTTCATTTGGATCTGAAATTGATAGAGCGAAAACCAAAGACTGTCTATTATCTGCCACCTTTTACGGAATTCTAATCCGATACTCAGAGAGAGATTTATGATGATTTTACCAAGGTCACTTCTTTGAGATGAATTTCAGGAGCCTGTAAAAACCCTTACTTCCACAGATCATATCTCCAAAAATATTGCGCAACTTGATCTGAATTTTTTACTGCAGCTTCCTCAGGATTTCAGCTTCGCCTCATAAAAATTTCAGCTTCTGAGCCTTCGTAGAAAAATAATTTAGAGTAAAAATTCCACGATGACCTGTTTCAGATGGCCGAATCCCATGCTTAAGGAGGAAATGAGGATCACAATTTATATAAGTGCTTAAGTTGAGAGGGGATTAAATAAGTGAATGTGGGAGGGATTTTAGGAGCTTAAAAAAATATTAATTATGACTTTTCAATGACCCATGCCCCAACCCCATGGGGTTTTAGCCCACTAACTGGGGGTACAAACTTCAAACATGAATATCTCTCAAACCGTGAAGAATTACATGGCGTGCCATATATCAATGGAAACATATTGACAAGAAGAAACCATCAAAAGAATTATTGACCCAAAATATATTAATTTTATAGGTCAAAATTCCCATGCAATATTGGGTTAGCCCCTGGTGCTGCTAGGGTTGACGTCAATGACAACCGCTGATCAACACTATCCACTGAGATTTTCTCATTTTCATCAAATTGAGCTTTTCACAAAAAATTAACCTTTTCATTGACTCTTTTGACCCTTTATTTCTGTTGTTGACACCATCATGCTGCAATTTCCATGAATTTGCAGAGAAAAAAGCTATTCTTACAGAAACCAACTTGTTCTTACCTTGGTCAACAATCAAAGGAAACTTAAGGATTGTCTCACCTTGCACAATGCCATCATGGTGATTCTTAAATGATCTTGTTTTGTACTTGCGTCGACTCTTGACCAAGTATCTTAGCCATTTCCATGTACCCTTTGGAAACCAAAAACAAGCACTTGTGTAACCCATGCCTTTTTTGTCAAAATAATTTGTCGCTTTCTATTTGACCTTTGCACTCTCTTGCACCAACATCTTGTTTACAACACTGCTCAACACTGATGTTGACTACTGCAAATGTTTTACATCTTGTTTACCTCCTTTCAAAAGCAACCTGTTAGAGTCCTGAAACACCTCATTACAAGAATAAACAACCTTAATGAAATCAACTTGTTCATTCGATGCATCTTTTTGAAAGGTTTGATTTAAAACATCTCTATGTTTGATCATCAACAATGTCAAATTATGACTTGAATTCACCATCCTCTTCATTTCTCCTACATGTATAAGAGAAAAACTTGTCTTCTTCTTATGCACTATAACTATGTACTCAATTCAATCTTTAAACAAGTGATACTTATTCTCATGGTGATGAAATACTGCTTTCCTATCATAAAGATAAGGAATTCCCAAAACAATACCTGATATCTCAAGCAACACCACATCAAGTTCAACTTCACCAAGAAAGTTTGAATTGATGACGAATCTTAGTATGCACTTCCTTGTAACCTGCAAGTTTTAATTCTTGCATATTCACCCTAAAGGATTAGGTCTGGGATGTCTAACAGTTCCAAGGTTTAGCTGCTTAACCAAGTCTTCGAAAATCAAGTTAGCTTGTGACCCACTATCAAAAAGTGTATCTATCTTGGTATGTTTAGAGACAACTCTAATATGGAAACATTCAATTCTTGTATCTTCATCTTGAGTGACATTGGAAAAATTTGAAGAACTCATTCTTGCTAAATGCTTACCTTTTAAACCCATGGCTGTAATCTCAATTTCATCTCCTGAATCTGAACCTAAGTCATGTTCAACTATAGCCACAATTTTCTCCTTTCCTTTGACTTTCAGTTTGTTTGGCTTCAACTTTGGATGAAGTTGCCAATAATGGTCTTGATCATGGCCATTCTTCAAAAAATGTTTACATGTGAGTTGCTCTTTATCTCTTTTGACAAAGCTATTTCTCTTTTCTCTTCCATAAAACTTTCCCTTTCCTTTACCCTCACTATCACTTTTCTCATCTATGTTATGTTTCCCTATTGCTTCTAAATGTGTGGCTTGAACACAAACCTCATCTATGTTTGTGGGATTGAACATGAGAATAGTGTGCCTAAGGTAACTTTGCAAACCCCAAATGTACTTTAACAAAGTTTCTTGAGAATATAAATTAATACCCAAAATAAGAACTCTTCTCCTAAATTCATGAGTATAACCTTGCACACTTTGCCCTTTCAATTGTCTAAAATTTTTTCAGTCCATAATGGCCTTTTGCATGTAAGATAATGGATATAATTTTCTTTTAATGGCAGCAAGAAAACTTGACCAAGACACAAAGATCTTATTGTATTTTTTAATCTCTTCTTGAGTCCTTGCTTCCCACCATACAGTTGCAGATCCTTCCATCTTCAAAGAAGACAATTGAATCTTTTTGGAATCTTTATGAAGGTTCTAAATTTTGTAATACACCTCCAATTTATGTATTGAATTGTCCAATTTCTCTAAATTTATCTCACCATTATAAATTTGAAGCTCAAATTTGACATCAAGTTTGAGTAAGGGAGTTTTCCCGCTTATGGATTTTGAATGAGTATGGGTAGTTTTTGTGGTGGAAGTGGAAGATGATGTAGATGGAGAAGATGAGGATGATGAATATGGTGAATATGGATGAGGATTTCCTCCACTACCCCTTGAATCCTTTTCTTCATCCTTCCCATCGTCTGAAGTTCCTTCTCCATGTGGAGGCTTAGAACCTTCTCCTGCCATCCTAACAGTAAATGCATCAAACATAATTTTAACCATCCTCTTTTTGTCATTGAATTCTTTCTTCACATCATCCTCTTCTAAATGTTCTTCAGTTTCTCCAACACTTGATATGATGGCTATGGATTCAACTTCAGCTTCTAGTGCAACTTGTACTTCTTGAATCAACTCAACTTCTAGTGCAACTTGTGCCTCTTCAATATCAGCTTCTTGAGATAAAAATTAAGGTGCTTCAAGTGCAGCTGTGAGTGAAAATTTGGGTGGAGATGGTGCCCTTGTGGCTCTCCTTCTTCTGGTCCTAATCTCAAGACTTGAAACCAACAATTTCCCTTCACCTCTCTGTAATTTCAATCTTGTAAGCATCACAAATTTGCAACCATTAAAACCCTACTTGCATAAAACTCAAGCATCTATCAAGCAAATAAACTTAGCAACCTTTGCTCTAATACCAACTTGATCTGAATGTGAATGTTAGTTTTATTGTGCTAATTTCATCTTCATATTTATAATTAATTTTCTGATCTTATGCCTTATGTGCATAGGTTTCCTTGGTGTTTATGAGTGTCAAACATGAAAATGAGCTGAGTTTTAAGTTAAATTGAAGAGCATAAAGCATGAAAAAAAAATGTTGAACAAAAAAAATAACAAGTACATCAAAGCATCACAATCGATCCATTAACACAGTGTTTTGATGAAGGAGTTCACCCCTCCTGGGATGCAGCTCCTTGGTCCAGCTTCCATGGCTTGGGCCTCTGTATTAGCTCAAAAGTGAAAATATTGTTGTTTACATTCACCTAATGCTCCTCAAACCTGCTCCAAAGTGTCTAAAATGTCCAAATCATTCAAAAATGACTCTTCTTGAGCCAAAATTGGTTGAAAATTGCTTCGGATATACCTCATTTAATTTTCCTAGGAAATCTCCTCCAAATCTGGAGAAGTCTCTAGTTAAGGCCGCTAAATTTGGAGAACTCACCAGTTTTGGAGGCGCTTCTAAAAATCCAACAAACTAATCTCAGAGTTAAATGTAGTTTAATTAATTCAAAACAAGATTATGTGTGGCTAATGGTGCACTAAGCACATTTTAATGCAATCCACATTAGCAATTGATTAGCGTTGATAATTATGGATTAGGGCTGTATTAAATCCACTTTAAGACTTTAATCCTTCCCTTAACAAAACTTCTTTCTGCTCCTGGTCTTGTGGACTGGTCGTATGGGGGGGGGAGGGGGGCTAGCCCACGGGGCTGGCCCCCTCCAAAACAACGTCGGTCGATCTCTGCGAAAATAAGTAGAAGCCAAACCATAGTCTTACAAGGACTATTGTGATGGCTTAATGGTAAGCCAACATGTTGTGTTGGGGGAGGTCGTGGGGTCAAGCCTCGACCTTCGCCCGAACTTTGTATAAAGTTTTTCCATATACCAAATATAATATCAAACCTTTGAACTATATTAAAGTTCGACCATTGGATATAAAATGCGGCCATATAAACCTTTGACTTTGGGTTTAAAATTAATATGCCCCCACATATATATAAGAATCGGACTTTGCAAATAATATGCCAACAAACCATTGATATAATTTGAACCCATAGTTTCGACCTTTGCCATATGATTTCAGAGTTTGGAATATAACATGCAATTTAGACTTTGGATGGGGTCCACTAGAGGGGGCACGTGGCAGCCCCTAGCTGCACCACGTGCTAGCCTTTGGTTGGCCCTTCCATCCATATATAAAAAAATTCGACTTCAACCTTAGGAGCACATCCATAAAAAAATTACACCTTCAAAACTAGATGGCGAATCTTGAAGTGACACTTGTTATAGTGTCATTCGACGAAATTGAAGAATATTCCTAGAATATTTTTAAATTTGCTGACTGGGTTGCCATGTCACCAACTTGTCACTTCTGCAAATTTTTTAGCTATTTAGGAAAACAAACAACAGGCTCTATCTTCTTCATTCGGACTGCGTTTTTGACAAAACAAATTGCGTCGGATTCTTGTTGATGAGCTCTTCATTGTCATTCAATTTCCAATTAATTTTGAGCTTTTATACTGAGCACCTGATCAAAGACCGCTTTTATATTTGTAAGAATTTCTAACTAAAACAAAATATTCTTTTGGAATTGCACACATCTCCCTTAGGAGGACACTCATGATTTTTAAAAACTTACCACAGGGTGAAGAAAGATTTTTTTGGGATGGCCTTAAATCTGATATTCAAAATTTTGTGGCAAAATGTTTGGTTTTCCAGCAAAATAAAATTAAGACAATTAATACCCTTGGTCTGCTACAACATTTATCCATTCCAAGTCAACGTTGGGAGGAGGTTTCAATGGATTTCATCACAGGTTTACCTAAGTCTGAAGGAAAGAGTGTCATCATGGTGGTAGTTGACTTACCACGTATGCAGAATTTTGTGCATTATCTCACCCACTTAAAGCAAGCACAATTTCTACTGCATTTATGGAAACAATTCAAAATCTACGTGAAAGCCCAAAGGTTATTGTAAGTGACGAAGATCCCATTTTCACTAGAATTTTTGGATGGAATTATTTTCTTGTTTGGGTACTCAACTAGCTCATAGCTCATCTTATCATCCTCAATCTAATTGGCAAACTGAGATAGTGAACAAATTTTTGGAAGGATATCTTTGTTGTTTTGTATTTGATAAACAAACATAATGGGTTGAGTGGTTACCTTTGGCTGAATGGTGGTATAAACCTTCCTTCCATATTGTAGCAAAAATGACCCTATTTATGATACTTTATGGATATCATCCATTGTCCATCAAATCATCTTTAAGAGAAAATTCTAAGGTTCAAGCAGTGGAATATCACGTTGAGAATCAACAACAAGTTCTCCAACTCTTAAAGGATAACCTAAATTTGGCACAAAACCTAATGAAACAATAGGCAGACCAACTTCACAGCGAGAGAAGTTTTGATGTAGGAGACTGGGTATTTTTATGGCTACAACCATACAAATAAATGTCCCTCAAGCAAGCTAAGAAGGATAATAAATTATCGCCAAAGTACTATGGTCCTTATAAGGTGTTGCAAAATATTGGTACTATGGCATACAAATTGGAGCTTCATGCTTCTTCTCGAGTGCACCTAGTTTTCCATGTTTCATGCTTAAAGAAGGTTACAAGTGACAAAATTCCAGTTCCAACAATATTTCTAGAACTTGATGAGGAAGGAAAATTATATTGGAACCTGAAGCAGTCACGGAAACAAGAACTCGACAACTACAAAATCGATCAATTTTAGAGTATCTCATCAAGTGGAATAACTTACCCACTAAAGATTCCACATGGGAGGATGAAAATTTTACATAGAAACATCCAGAGCTACTGAAGCATTGAGGAAACCAAAATTTTGAAGGAGAGGGGTATGTTAGGTCCCTATATTACTAGTGTAGCCCCTTATTGTTGTTAGTGTAGCCCCTTTATTGTTATTTTTGTACCCCTGTAGTCCCCATATTGTTATTATTGTGCCCCATAAAAGCCCAATATTTTTATTGTTGTGCCCTTATACTATTATTGTTAGGCTGGCTAGGATTATATTGCAACCCCATGGAATCATATATATTGAAAGGAGGTTTTTTCATTTGTATCATCGAAGAATTTTTCATTTATGTAATGTAAATGAGGTTTCCCCCTCGAAGTGGCTGATTTCTAAGGAGTTGATCTCTCTTTTATTCTATTTTGGGAGCTGGTTTCATAACATCCCATCACTTTTATGTTGGTTGACGCCAAACTTAACAAAGGATTTACTTAGTCATGAAGTGAATCTACAGACATCACTTTGATGATGTGTGTGGGAGAAGAAGGTGTTGGAAATATTGTCATTGATGGAAAAGGAGGTAGCACTCAGGAAAAGGAGGCAGCCCTGAAGCAGAGGAAGGCAAAAGAAGCACAGTGAAAGCAATAGAGGCAGCAAAGACAGAGACAGGCAAAGAGAACAGCATAGCAGCAAGATGTAGAGAGGGTCGAGCAGCAGAGACAAGGTCATTTAAAGAAGAGGCAGCAAAAGGAGAATGAAGGAAGCAAGGAGAAGCATTAGACAAGAAGAAGAGAAAGAAGCGGAGAGATAACAGTGTAGCAGAGGCAACAAGAAGCGCAAAGGAGACAGGAGGAAGAAGAATGTCAAAATGTAACAGTCAAACAGCAGAGCGGAAGAAACGGCAGAGACAGAGATAGATGCACAGCTAAGGCAGAGGCAGAGGCAGTGCATATAAAAGCAGAGCCGTTATATCAAAGACAGAGCAGTGGAGACAGAGGCAGCGAATACAGAGGCAGTGAAGCGGTCGAGCGACAGAGTTGTTATTACAAGCAGAGGAAGAGCAGAAAATTCCGGGAATCGCTTAACCCAAGCGGCAAACATATATATATATATATATATATATAGAAAAACCTTATTTCGGGAACGTATACTCCAGCAGCAAGTATTACGCTTTATATTCAAAGGTCCAAAGCATATTTATGAAGTTATACGGAGCGCATAATACAAAGTTTTATAAGGCGGGAATCGCAATATCACAACTTCACAACATTGCGCCATCGCACCATCGCAATATCGCAACTTCACAACTTTGCGCCATCGCACAATCGCAATATCGCAACTTCACAACATTGTGCCATCGCACCATCGCAATATCGCAACCTCACAACTTTGCGCCATCGCACAATCGCAATATCGCAACTTCGCAACTTTGCGCCATCGCACAATCGCAATATCACAACTTCACAACATTGCGCCATCGCACCATCGCAATATCGCAGTTGGTTGAAACTGCACAGCAACTATCGCAAATTAGAAATTTGCGATTGCGATCAATTACATTTGAAAACGTGTTAGGTGGGCCCGAAAGGTCTTCTATATGTTTTAAAACAGGCTTTAGTGTATGCGCTGAGAGTATGTTAAGGCGTATTAAAAGGGCAGATTATATGATTAAAACATCTTATAATTAAGCCAAGAGAAAAATTTGGGTTATATATATATATATTAAAAGGCGCAGTCATATACATATATATTATATAATGATATTTGAACTAGTAGATAGCACAAAGAATCCTTATCTCTGGAATAATTATTATTATTTTGTTTTTATAAATATGACATTTCATAAGTACCAGGAATGTCATATAATTAGTTGGTATCGAGCCCTTTTGTTGGCTTCTGAAGGATATCATTTGTTGCTCTAACAATCTAGGGAAATTTTCTCTGCAAAATTTATATTATTTTAGCTGAAACACTCTTTCTTCTTTGAACAGATATAACATGGTCAGCCAAGTCCTTATCAATGAACCGATCTTTTCATTTTGGATGAACATGATGCGGATGAGGACACTGGAGGAGAGATAGTCTTTGGCGGTGTTGATCCTAAACACTTCAAGGGTGAACATCAATGTTCACCTGTTACTCGAAAGGGTTACTGATAGGTATTTTATAGAATTATGTTAGTTTTCAATGTTTAATATTAACTATAGTTAAGGTTAACTACATGCATATCATGTTCTTGGTATGCATTATAGTTACTGGTAGGTACATTATGGGGATATTCTACTCTTCTAACTTGATATTGTTATTTATTTTAGTTTTATATGGGAGACTTCCCCATTAACAATCAATCAACATGTGTGCATGTAGTCCTTTATCTTATTCAATTGATTAAATGGTCACTTCTTATGGAACCTTATGAAAATATTGGCATTTTATGAACATTTAACAATAAGTTTATGTGTTGGAGGTTGTGTTGCTATTGCATATTTTGGAACTTCTTTGATAGCTGGCCATCAATAAATCCTACAAATTTTTTATCTTTTTAAGTTGTTATATACAAGTTAGTGGGATCATCTAGGTATGTACACCAAAAATATTATAAACTTCACAGAGTTGTGGCACATTTGATGCAAGCTTGTGCATTCAGAAGTGACAAGTGAACGCTTAATAATGCTCACTTGATGTGTTATATTTGTAGTATAAAAGATAAATAGTTAAAATTAATTTGAAGAATTTTCTTAGGATTGAGGTTCTAAGAGTTTTCTTTTTTGTTTTATTAAATTATTTAAGCCAAGCATGTCTATCTATTTTTGTAATTTTCTACAAAAGGTAGTCTCTTTACTTCATTTGTTTCTCTTATGTGTTGTTTTGATAAATTTGTGCCCTATATTCTATGGTTTATAGACTATGTGTTGATTTTATACCAAACTTCATAATAATATATAATTGTGAAGTGAAATTAGTTGGGATGTTCATGTTGATGAATATTATTTCATTAACCTTGTTGTTTATGTTTTTCTATAGTCTTGGAAAAACTAGTTGAGAAGTGTTTTGTAAATTTTCTCAAATGCGTGCCATTATAATACAAATCAACAATTCTATTGGTGCCTTAGGGTATCACGTATGTGGGATGAATCTTATGATTGGTGTCACAAAGCATATTCCCCCCTCCATTCAAATTTTGGCCACCAGTTCCTTTCAAATCTATTTCCAATGTCTTTGTGGTCAAAAACCCCCATGCCGCGCTCATCACCATCTTCTCCGCCCCGAAATACATTGCCCAAAGGTTTAAAACCCGCATTTTAAATATATCGGGCCGAAGCCCCCAAGTCCTAAGCCCCTCCCCTTGTTGCTGTCATACGACCCGAGCCCCAGGACCACAGGCCAAAAGAAAGGGGGGAGCTTATCGTTCGTGTTCCGGGCGCGATATCCACCATCCGATCTAATAAAATCAACGGGGCAGTGAACGTTTATTATGGAGGGCCCCGAGCACACAAGAAACTCGCGTATTACCCCGCACCACTCTCATTGGCAAGGCGGTTTTACCGCGGCGCGATCCCATACGTAACGCGGCGCGTGTCCCCGCACGGCGAGAAACCGCTTTTCTCCCGCGCGTTAAAAGGAAAGAACGATTGCCGGCAAATGAATCCATCCGCTCCGTCCGATCCGCCTACCTCCATCCGGCGGCGTAGAGAGCGTGTAGCTGCTCGCTCGTTAATATGCACCCATCATGTCCACCAAACCGCCTCACCGTGTCGCCCTCTCACCCACTTCCGCTCGCTGACCCCGCCACTCCCGCTCGCTGACTCCGCCACGTCACCTTCCCGCTTTTCCCCCCGTGCGCCACGTGTTTCACCCACGTGCATCCGTAATATCTTTCCGCGCCAATATATATATATATATATATATATATATATATATATATATATATATGTGTGTGTGTGTGTGTGTGTGTGTGTTTTATGTGTTTTATTCATATTTTCCGCAATTCTTCCTTACGTCCGGACCGTGTCACATTTCGTCTGTTTGTGGGATCCTCCACTGTTTTGCTTTCGTCACCCTGGGTATTCCCATCTTCCGTTTGTGTCCATGTCACCTCCTCCATCTCCACCTCCATCATCCACGCCTTCGTCTTTGTCTGTTTTTCTAACATTTCCAGGGTTTTGCAGGTTTAAAATAGCAGAGGGGGCGCTTTAATTCGTCGCCTCCATTTCAGAGATCAAGAACATACTAGAAGATGATTTCCTATGAGAAAAATTTAATGAAAGAGACTGAGAACAGGTGCATGAAATGACCGCCATTAAAGAAGACCCAGATATGGATTCTCAGAACCCTCCAGAGAAATTTGCCCAGCATTTAAGAACCAGCATTCAAATTCAAAGCTGAAGGGCCAAAAGTACAGTACAGGAACGCAGATTATTCCAAATCTCTTACGGCATCAGATTTTCCCTCCGCTAAAAGCATCACATTGTATATATTTTATTATTTCTGTCCTGTATATAAGGAGATTTTTATCTCCCAGCATTTATTTCTTTAGACAGATTGTTAGGTGTATTCATTTATAGCTAGTCATTCATAGAGAAGGCGTGAATGTTTTCCGCCATGTTATTCAAATTGAGTCATTAATTGTGCCTCGTCTCCCTCCTCCTCTAGAAGTTTCTGTCTTCTCTATAAATACTCAGAAATAAGATTTTTGAAGGGTTCCAGATTTCTGTCAGCAGACTGTGCAGCGAGAAGGCTTCTGTATACATTTTGTAACATTTCTGTATGAAGTTTCAGAGCCCGTAGGGTCTCAGTGAGGAGGGGTTATAACTGTAATGAGGATTCTGGTCTTTGGTATCTCACAGTATGTAATTTCTCTCATGTGTGAATACAATATCTCTTTCATGCTCATTATCTTCTTGTATCATGTTCTAGAATGCGAGTGGCTCACTAGTTTTCATTAAGGATTCATCCTCGTTGATGCCCTTTCTGGAATTAGTCAAGCGCTTTAAATAGGCCTAGTCATGGTATACTGTTCCATGTTCACTCTTTCCATATTTTTTGCTATATTAGTTGCTTGAGGAGGGTGCTTTTAAAACGCCATTGTCATATAAGGATTCGTAAATTGGTGCGCCCTTATATGGTTCTGTTGTGTATCTGGGTATCAGTCTCATGCCAGCTAATATCTTCTTATATTTCCTCACTGCACTTACCTCCTGATATTTGATTTCTGTGATATATTATTTGAATTGGCCCTCTTTACAGTAAGCGGTCTCTTAACTGTCTGATGTCTTTATACTGGAGTTTTGCATAATGTTCCTACATTATTCTTATCCTTGTATCAGCTTCTGAGAGAGATTGGTCCCATTCAAATCTAATTTCCTTGTTCAAAACAAGAGATAGTAAGTGAGTTCTTGGACTGACAACCCAAACTATAAAGGGCTCCTTGCTATATTAAGATGTCCTAGGCACTGGTCTATGGCAACTCTAGGCTGTCTCTAGGGGGGTGACAAAATCATCCACAACATCTTTCTGGCGCCATTGCCGGGGATCGAATTCAAGAATATCAGTTTCCCTGGGTTTTCGACAAATTGTTTCCACTCTCTAATCAGGTGAGCACAGAGAGTTGGAGAGTTGCATATCTCACCTTGGCGACTCCACTGGTATTTATTTGATAAATTTTATTGGTAGTCTTGGCTCCTCGTAGGCTGCATTTGAGGTCGGATACAGCTCAACTGAAAACACCCTACGTGTCTGACCCAGAGAAAATTATTCATAAAAGAGTTTGGAAGGAGAGGAAGTCAGCCCGTGCTGAAAATTCCGAGTGTTCTGTTGAAGATTATCCGCCCTCTTCTTCTCAAGAAGTTAGAACAGAAAATCCCGAGTTTTATTTAGAGACTCCACGTAGGGGAAGTGCCTGGATTGAAGAAGAATCTCATCCTACTGTCGAGGCTGAAGAAATTAAAGAGGTCACTGAAATAACTCCTGTTAACCGTGAATTATTCCCATCCACACCTCAGACCTCTGTGCAATATATTCCCATTGTTATTCATACTTCGCTTCCTCCTACCCCTCTCCCTTCATTTGTTTCTCAGACTGTTGTACAACCCCCACCTCCTCCAATGGCCAATGTTCCTGCTTTTCTGTTGAACAAATATGCTCCTCTGGCTTTACCCCCGGTGTTGAACGATATGCCACAGGATTATCTGAAGATTTTGCCAAGGTTTAACGGTGAAAATGATATTGATGCTCAGAAACATCTCGAGACCTTTTTCTCTTTTGCAGAGAACTTGAATGTGGAACACCTGGATGTGGTTTTGAGATTATTTGTACAGTCTTTGGAGGGTGAAGCCAGAAAATGGTTTAAAACATTGGAAAATCGCTCAATAACCACCTGGGATCAAATGGAAAATGCTTTTCTTAGGAAGTGGGGAGAGAAGAAAGATCACGGTCAGTGTCTCACTGAATTTAATACTATGAAGAAGAAACATAATGAAGGGGTATCAGAATTTATCAAAAGATTCAACAAGTTATATTTAAGCTTGCCTCCGGAAATGAAGCCCCATGAAGCTGCTGCCAAGATAATTTTCATAGCAGCCTTTGATTCTGACTTCGGATTATCCTTAAGAGAAAGGAAGCCTGCCACTTTGGATGATGCACAATCAGATGCTCTGGAACTAGAAGCAAACTTTGCCTCCACAGGAAAGTTAAAAGGAAAAGCTGAGCAAGAAACCAGGAGGAGAGGCAAAGAAGAGGTTTCTACCTCTAACCAAGAAAAGGATTCAGAGAAGCTGGATGAAATAAGTAAAATGATAAAGAAGATGGTCAAGATGGAACTAGAAGCTAAAAATGCAGCTCCCAAGAGTTATTACAATACTCCAAACAGAGGATATAATCCCCAGTATAAGAGACCACCTCTCCAGATATTGCCGAGAGAAACAAAAGAACAACAAGATCAGGTACCTCATCCCTTGTACCTGGAAGGACCAGCAGATGACTCCGCTGGAGATGCAGCCTATGAATTAGAAGATTCTAATCTGGCCTTTGCGAACAATGATGATATGGAGTGCCCCCTGCAAGAAGAAGATGAAGAGGTAGAGATTAACCATTACTGCAAGCAATTTGCTGATTTCATGGAAGCCCAATTCAACGTCAAATATGATCTCAGATCCTCAAGGAAGAGGACCAGAACTCAGGAGCAAGAAGAAGAACCACCTCAGAAAGAAGCATCTGCTCAGAAGGAATCAGCAACAAAGAGATGTATAGAAAAAGGTAAGAATCTTCTAAATACCCCCTTGCAGGCAAATGATCAAATTCCTTCTTCTTCCAAAATAGTCAGTCCTCCTAATGCTGAGCCAGTGTCAAAAGAATTCAAGTCTTCAGTTGAAAATAAGGAGTCCAAAGAAGTAGTGATAGAAAAGCCCACATCTGCTTTTAATTTGCAAAAAGAGCTTGAGAAAATTAAGATTCCTGTCCCACTGACTGAATTATTGAAACAGCCTGTATATCAGTCTCAAGTTACCTCTTTCATGCTTCCTCCTGAAATGCCTATTGCACCTGATAGTTTAAATCTGCAAGAATAAAGACCCATGGTAGTCTTTGGCCCACATGTTGAGGAGATAGACCATTCTACTCCTCCCTTTTATGTGTCCCTAGTCATTCATGACCTGCTGCTACACAATTGTATGTTAGATTCTGGGGCTTCCCATAATCTTATGCCTTTGTCTGTCATGGAGCAACTAGGGCTGCAAATTACAAGACCATATAAAGATTTATATTCATTTGATTCTAAAAGAGTTAAATGCTTGGGAATGATAAAAGATCTAGTGGTAAATTTGGCTCAAATCCCAGCAAAAAGTGTGGTCATGGACATCGTGGTTGCTGATATCCCAGCCCGCTTTGGCATGCTGTTGTCAAGGTCCTGGGGTACAAAGATTGGGGGAACAATTAAATTGGATCTAACATATGCTACTGTCCCAGTCTTTGGAGGTCAAGAAAGGAGGTTATACAGGGAGACAAGATTTGTTAAAACGGTAACCAATGCTGATTGCTCAGATAATTCTCCAGTTTATAACAAAGAGGGAGACTTCTCATGTTTGATGTTAGAAGAAAATCAGAATTATGCACATGAGTCCCTTTTTGGTCAAATTCAAGCTGAGCAGCCTAAAGGAAATCCGGAATCAGAAATTTGGACTTTGCATTTTGATGGGGCAAATTCCAGAGAAGGTAATGGAGCTGGGGTACTGTTGATTTCTCCCACAGGAAAATGGGTGCCACTGTCTTTCAAATTGGAGTATGAGGCTACAAACAATGTAGCTGAATATGAGGCACTATTACTGGGACTGCAGACAGCTAAAAACATGGGCATCCAATGTCTGAAAGTGTTTGGAGACTCTGAACTAGTGGTGAGACAGATTAAGAATGAATGCCAAACTAAACACCCACGGCTCAGAACATATAGAAATGAAGTATGGGACATGATAGAAAATTTCTTTTTAGCATTTAACATACAGTTCATGCCCCGGGAGCAAAACAGAATAACCGATTCTCTTGCCGTAGCTGCCAGTACATTCCGTCCTCCTCAGAATCCACTGTTAAGATATGAAGTGGAGGTACGGTACAGACCATCCATTCCAGACAATATAAAGCATTGGCAGGTGTTCGAAGATGATGAACAGATGAAAAGATTCATGGAGACGGTGGGAGAATTCACAAATATAGAAATTGATGATAATGAGGAAGAGGAAGTTGAAAATATTGCAGAAAATAAATGGGAAGAGAATATAGCAGGGAATAGAGTGCTGTAGCTGAAAGGAAATGTTATACCCAGAGGTCTGGTGCCTCTAGAAAGATTATTTAATAAAGATGATGTTCCTTTGCAGTCAAGCAAAGTGACAGAAAATGATCAAGTGGGAGGTTTGAATCTGGGAACTCCCACTGATCCCAAAATTGTTAAATTATCTAAAAGAGTCCCAAAAGAATACAAGGAAAAGTATTTGAAATTATTTCAATCTTATAAAGATGTTTTTGCCTGGTCCTATCAGGACCTAAAAACTTTTGATGTAAATATAATACAACATAAGATTCCATTGAGGGAGGATGCAAAGCCATACAAACAGAAGCTCAGGCAGATTAATCCTCTACTTCTTCCCTCAATTGAAAAAGAAATTAAAAAGTTGTTGAAGGCTAAAATAATTGTGCCCTTGAGGTATTCAGACTGGATAGCGAACCTTGTTCCTGTTAGAAAGAAAAATGGAGGAATAAGGCTGTGCGTGGACTTCAGGAATTTGAATAGAGCATCTCTCAAGGATAATTATCCATTGCCTAAAATGGATCATATCCTGCAGAAAGTAGTGGGAGCATCCAGAATGTCAATGATGGATGGATTTTCTGGTTATAATCAGGTGGCTGTTTTCCTAGAAGACCAGAAGAAAACTGCATTTACCACACCGTGGGGAACTTTTATGTATGCCAGAATGCCATTCGGATTAATTAATGCAGGAGCTACTTTTCAAAGGGCAATGGACATAGCCTTTGTCGGAGAACAGGACAAGTTCTTGGCGGTATATCTTGATGACATCACAGTGTTTTCTAAGAATGATGATGAGCATATTGAACATCTAAAAAGAAATTTTGATAAATGCAGAAGGTATGGCCTGTCCCTCAACCCTCAAAAATCTTTATTTGCATTAGATGAAGGAAAACTTTTAGGGCACATTGTAACAAAGGATGGAGTCAAAATAGACCCTAAAAGAGTTGAAGTAATAAACAACATTCCTTTGCCAAGGAATAAAAAGGAGGTACAGGTGTTTTTGGGTCGAATAAATTTTTTGAGAAGATTCATTCCTAACTATGCTGAGATAGTTAGGCATATAACCAATATGTTGAAAAAGGACAATGAAGTTAAGTGGTCCCAGGAGTCTAGAGATGCATTTACAAGGATAAAACAGGCATTTGCTGAAGCTCCTGTATTAGCTGGACCAGACTACAGTAAGCCATTTATGATATTTTCATTTGCTTCACCTCATACAATCGCTGGAGTGTTATTGCAGAAAAATGAAGAGGGATATGAACAGCCCATAGCATTCTTCAGTCAAGTGCTGTATGATGCTGAATTGAAATATAATATATTGGAGAAGCAGGCATATGCCCTGGTAAAGTCCCTTAAAGCTTTTAGAGTTTATATTTTGCAATCTCATATTACTGCTTATGTTCCCACAGCAGCTGTAAAAGACATTCTGGTTCAGGGAGACAGCGAAGGCAGGAGGGGAAGATGGATTGCAAAAATTCAGGAGTATGATTTGGATATAAGGCCTACTAAATTGATCAAAGGACAGGGACTTGCCAAAATGCTGGCTGAATCTAATCATCAAGCTCTGGGCATTAATCTATCCATGGTGGCAAATGAAGAATCAGAAAAAGAAGAGGAGCAACAAGGACTAGAAATGGCCACTCAAAAGATACATGTGAAATATCTAACTAGTCCTTGGTACAAAGAAATTGTTGAATATCTTCTAACACTTAGTTGTCCATCAGGCTGTGACAAAGTAAAGTACAGAGCTGTAAGGATGAAATCTCAGAAATACGTCATTGCCAATGGACATCTCTATTGGAGAGACCCTCTAGGTATACTGCTGCTATGTCTCACAGAAAATGAAGCGCAGAATATAATGACAGAATTCCACGAGGGGATATGTGGAGGACATTACAGCTGGAGGGCTACAACACATAAGATCTTGAGGGATGGTTTTTACTGGCCAAAATTATATTCAGATACTTTTGCTTGGGTCAGAGCATGTGACAAGTGCCAAAGGTTTGCAGAAAGACAGAAGTTAGCATCTTTGCCCTTAATTCCCATTCATGTAAATGAACCTTTCCAGAAATGGGGATTAGATTTTATAGGAGAAATACATCCCCCGTCAAGTGGCCAACATAAATGGATACTGACAGCCACAGACTATTTTACGAAATGGGTGGAAGCCATACCTACAAGAAAAGCTACAGATGCTGTAATAATGGGGTTTATAGAGGATAATATCATATCCAGGTTTGGCTGCCCTGCCAGAATTGTAACTGAAAATGCACAGGCTTTCAAGTCTGCCAGGTTTGTAAAGTTCTACCAGAGATATAACATCATCCTGACCCATTCTACAGCATAATATCCACAGGGAAATGGTCTAGCAGAATAATCTAATAAGACCCTGGTGAGAGCCCTGAAGAAAACAATAGCTGAAAATCAGAAAAACTGGGACTCTCAGTTGAAGTTTGCTCTATGGGAAAATAGGATAACCAGCAAAATAGCAACAGGGAAATCTCCTTATGAGCTGGTGTATGGCAGAACAACTGTGTTCCCTCTACAATTAGCATTGCCAGTGGCACGTTTTATGCAGGAAAATCAAGAAGAACCAGATGATATGATCAGAAGAATTAATCAGCTGGTAGAATTGGAGGAAACACGGAACCAGATGGATCAAAAATTGATAGAATATCAGGAGAAAATGAAAAATGTATTTGATCAGCATGCAAAGGATAGAAAGTTTCAAATTGGGGACCTGGTTCTCAGATGGGATGTTCGCAGAGCAGAAAAGGGCAAGCATGCTAAGTTTGATCCATTATGGTTTGGGCCATTCAAGATAGTAAAGCTTGGGAGAAACAACACTTTTTCTTTAGAAAATCTACAGGGTGATTTGTTGGACGCACCTGTGAATGGCCAATTCCTCAAGCCGTATTTTCAATTCTGACCCAGGTTGGAAATGCCCCACTATATATACTGTACATAAGCTATTTTTGGTTTTTAATCTTTATAAGGAAAAAGGAATGCTAATAATTACCTGAAGCAGAAGCGCAGAGGAAATTGAGCAGCAGAATGAAATATTGAATGGTCTGCGTGTTCTCGACATGCCCGAGGACAGACATGCCGTCCCCAGATGGAGCCGATGTTGTACATATTCCCTTCTCCATTTAAATTTTGGCCACCAGTTCCTTTAAAATCTGTTTCCAATGTCTTTGTGGTCAAAAACCTCCACGTCGCGCTCATTGCCATCTTCTCCACCCCGAAATATACTGTCCAAATGATTAAAACCCGCATTTTAAGTTATATTGGACCGAAGCCCCCAAGTCTTAAGCCCCTCTTCTTATTACGTCATATGACCGAGTCCAGACTCACAGTCAAAGGAGGGGGCTGTATCGTTTATCACCCGGGCGCCGTCGCAACTGTCCGATCAAATTAAATCAACGCGCGCAAGGAAATTGACTTATATGGAGGGCCTCGCGCACACAAGAAACCGGCGTATTACCCCCGCACCACCTCATCGTACAGCGATTTATCACGGGCAACATCCCATACAGAACGCGCCGCGTGTCCTTAGCATTTCCGGCGGGAAACCGCTTTTCTCCCACGCGTTAAAGGTTGTACGAGGGATGGACAGCGGAATCCATCCGCTCCGTTGGATCTGGCGAGGTCAATCTGACGACGGATATGTGCTAGAACTGCCCGCTCGTTAACCTGCGT
Source organism: Pinus albicaulis (assembly GCA_034641835.2). Taxonomy (NCBI): domain Eukaryota; kingdom Viridiplantae; phylum Streptophyta; class Pinopsida; order Pinales; family Pinaceae; genus Pinus; species Pinus albicaulis. The sequence continues at coordinate 1,332,041,452 of CM076572.1, forward strand.
CCTCCATGAACTATGGCCCGCCACCGTGTTGTTTTCACCCACTCCCGCTCGTTAAAGTCCGCAACATCGCCGGGCAGCGGGATTCACGAGAATCGTTGGATCTCCATATTTCTATCCAACGGCGGAGGTATAACAGAACCGTTCGCTCGTTATCTTGTGTTTGCCATGACCTATGGCCCACCACCGTGTCGCCCTTTCACTCATTCCCACTCGTTGACTCCGCCACGTCGTCCTCCTGCTCGTTCCCACTTATCCCTCGTACGCCTATGTGTTTCACCCTCGTACATCCGTAATATTTCTCCGCACCAATATATATATATATATATGTATACTTTTATGTGTTTTATTCATATTCGCCACTATTCTTCCTCACGTCCAGACTGTGTCACATTTCGTCCATTCGTGAAAACCTCCATTATTTTTATTCCGCCACCCTGAGTGTTCCCATCTTCGGTCTGTGTCCACATCATCTCCTCCATCTCCACCTCCAATATCCCCGCTTCCACCTGTGTCAGTTCTACTAACATTTTTGAGGGTTTTGCTGGTTTCAAGATAACAGGAAGATATTTCAATCCGCTGCCGCTATTACAAAGGTTCGGGGCCCATGAAAGACATTTTCCTGGGGTGAAATTTAATGAAAGAGGCTGAGAGCTGGTGCGTGAAATGACCGCCATTAAAGAAGACACAGATATGGATTCTCAGAACGAAATTTACCCCGCATTTAAGATCCAGAATTCAAATCCAAAGCTAAGGGCCGAGAGTACAGTACAGGAAGGCAGACTATCTCCAATCTCTTACGGCAGCAGATTTTCCCTCAGCCAAATGCATCACAGTGTATATATTTTATTATTTCTGTATTGTACATAAGGAGATTTTTATCTCCCAGCATTTATTCCTTCAGACAGATTGTTAGGTATATTCATTTATAGCTAGTCATTCATAGAGAAGGCACGAGTGTTTTCTGCCATGTATTTAAATTGAGTCATTAATTGTGCCTCTTCTCCCTCCTCCTCTAGAAGTTTCTGTCTTCTCTATAAATACTGAGAAATAAGACATTGTTGAGGTTCCAGATTTCTATCAGCAGACTGTGCGGCGAGAAGGTTTCTGTATACATTTTGTAATACTTCTGTATGAAGTTTCAGAGCCCGTAGGGTCTCAGTGAGGAGGGGTTATAACTGTATTGAGGATTCTGATCCATGATGTCTCACAGTATGTAATTTCTCTCATGTGTTAATATATTATCTCATTTCATGCTCTTTGTCTTCTTGTATCATGTTCTAGAATGCGAGTGGCTCACTAGTTTGCGGTAAGGATTCATCTTAAGTGATGCCCTTTCTGGGATTAGTCAAGCGCTTTAAATAGGCCTAGTCATGATATATTGTTCCACGTTCTTTCCATATTTTCTGCTATATTAGTTGCTTGAGGAGGGTGCTTTTAAAACGCCATTGTCATATAAGGATTCGTAGATTGGTGCGCCCTTATGTGGTTCTGTTGTGTATCTGGGTATCAGTCTTATGCCAACTAATATCTTTTTATGTTTCCTCACTGCACTCACTTCCAGATATTTGATTTCTGTGATATATTACTTGAATCGGCCCTCTTTACAGTAAGCGGTCTCTTAACTGTCTGATGCTTTCATGTGGGAGTTTTACATGGTGTTCCTACGTTATTCTTATCTTTGTATCTGCTTCTGAGAGAGTTTGGTCCCATTCAAATCTAGTTTCCTTGTTTTAAACAAGAGATAGTAAGTGAGTTCTTGGACTGACAACCCAATTATAAAGGACTCCTTGCTATATTAAGATGTCCTAGGCACTGGTCTATGGCAACTCTAGGCTGTCTCTAGGGGGGTGACAAAATCATCCTGACGGAGGTGCCTTAGGGTATTGTCAATAGGGATGGAAAACAATAGTATCACAATATTAAGATGTGATTATGGAGTTCTTGATGGCATAGGTCCATCTTTGATTTATCAAAGGATACCTGAATTATTCTCAGAAAATGTCACATGTAAGATTGAAATTTAAATATGAATACCTTTGGCCTAAAGGCAAGTGGATCTATGTCGTTAGGTAGGTTGTATTTATTTTGGAGACCTCAGCTGACTAAAGAATTTCTCCTTCCATCTCCTAAAATAAACTGCATTGTTTACAGACACATCCTCAAAAGATATGCTGACAGATTGGCTTGTGCTCTTATGATAATGCAAGAGATGCTAGGTGAGATCCTTCTTATTTTTATTTTATTGAAATTATAGAATACATTCAAACAATGTAGTCACCAATACTTTTTCAGAATACTGTGCATTTAAAATTTTCCCTTTTTAGGATTTATTTATGATGTTTAAAATTGTTCATCCCTGCAGCATGGGAATATCTATTGTCTTAGAAGAAACCCGTGAAAAATAGACATTATCTAGAATCAGTGATTATATGTTCACTTCTTGTCAGATGACAGTTGTGTGGGTGCAAAACCAAATTTCTCGGAACCAGACTACGGAGAAGATTATGGCCTATTTGAATAAGGTAATGAGAGTTCCTCGTCCTTTGTGATGACATTTTTTATTTTTCATGGATGTTGAGATTTGTTTTAGCAGTAATTATTTTTAATACCAATGCTTATGATTCTTGAATGTAATGTTTAGCTCTGTGAAAAATTGCCGAGTCCTGATGGAGAATCAGTTGTTGACTGTGATCAAATATCAAGCATGCCAACTGTTTCTTTTTCAATTGGAAATAAAACGTTCAGTATCACACCACATGAGGTTCAGTTTATTCCCAAACAGGAAAATGATTTTTGTTGTGCCAATGTGACTCACTCTGCAGTAGTCAACTATGGTTTGTCGTTGTAAAAAATTAGTTCGTTGGGACTCTAGCATTGTAGGAAAATGTTGAAGAAAGGAATTTATGTTAGAATTATGCATATGAATCTTGTAGTAAACAAAGTTGCAGTTATGAAATGCTTTTTGAAGAGAAATTAAATTTAACTTCTATTTTCGGTTTTATACTTTGATTCCTAAATTCACATTAAATTTTTTTGAATTATAAATAAACGTATCCAAAATTCCTAGTAACAATTTTAAATTTTCCAATTAAAGACCCAACTTCACTTTTTTTTGGGTCGTGTTTTCTAGGTATTATCATAACATGACATGCCTATTTTTCACAACTAGTAACAACTATAAAAGGTGCCACTGGTTGTGCTTTCATATCTATATTATGGCTCGTCTTTCGAATTTGGAATCTTGTGAGATTATTCATTTGGTTCATACTTTCGAGATGAGCATATAGGTTTATAAGTTCACATGTCAATTCGCTCTTTTTGTGATCGCAAGTTGGTAAAATAATATTCTTCGATCACCTGCTCCATCTCTCCCTCTAAAGCAAAATATACTTCCTTAGGGGCCACCTATATTTTCATTTGTGACTAGAGTGACTTCCTACTGTAAATCGAACTTAGGAATCCATTCACTAACTTAGGAATAAAAAAATGAGCCTTGCCTTCTGAAATGATAGCCGTGTCAAAGAGGCTTGAACCTTTTTTTATTGTTGTTCCCATCTGGAAATATTTGGGTTATCTGACCAATTGAGTTACCACACACTTCTATATTTTCCAGAGCATTCTGCTTTCCCTTCCAGCATGTCTTTGTAGTTTTCTAATCTCAATACCATTATTTCCTTTAATCAACACTAATGAAACCTTTTCCTTGGCATCAACGATGTATATCCATAAATCCTATGTGCCAATTTGGATATTTTCTGCACCCTTGATTCTCAAATGTAAAGCTAGATTGCTCTCGAATCTCATATGTAAATCTGTAATTTCTCCTTTCCCTTTAAAAAGGAGAATATATTTATAGCTAATGGCTTTTATTCTTCTCTAAAGCTAGATTGCTCTCGAATCTCATATGTAAATCTGTAATTTCTCCTTTCCCTTTAAAAAGGACAATTTATTTATAGCTAATGGCTTTTATTCTTCTCTAGTGGCAGTGTTAAGCAAATAATTAGTTGTGATGCTATTCTTATTTTGGTTGCAGTACATTCTTAAAGTTGGTGAAGGTTCTATAGTGCAGTGTGTAAGTGGTTTTATGGGTTGGATGTCCATCTACGGTTGGGTCCTATATGGTATGTTACATAACTGATTCTATATTATTTATGATACATCAAGGACTTTTTTAGAACTTGGTTCCAATTTCAATTCAAACTTTTCAAAAGTATGTTTCTTAGTTTATTTATCACGTTGCAGGATTCTTGGGGATATTTTCATCGTGCATGTACCACACAGTGTTTGATTATGGAAACTTCATAGTGGGATTTGCTAAAGCTGTTTGAAGATAGTCATATCATCTTATGTGCAGTGTAGTAGGATGGAACCACACATCTTATTTCAAGAATGCTTTCTTTCGGTACCCTTTGTTGATGTATATTATCTTGTATAATGAAGCTTATTCTTTATAGATATTGTGAAATATTTTGAAGTACAAGAAATATTAATGTATATAGTTAAAATTTACTTCTAAATGATTTTTCTTAAATCTAGACATTGAAATATTTTGAAATTTGATAGAATATGTTTTAATTCTAATTTGTATAATGTAAAACAAATTATGTTTTCTTAAAATTGCTTGCTTGCAAACTAATGCTAATAGGTAGAATACGCAGCTTCTCCACTGCTACTCTGCATCTATGTCATCATCTTTTTTTTGGAGTTTTCTTCCATCATGGAGTTGTGAGATGTAGGAAAGAAAAAAGGTGTAACAAATGTAGGAAAGAAAAAGGGTGATGACTATCAAGATGAAAGTACTGAATCCGATGGAGATAATTCCAAGGACGACTAGGCTTGTGTAAAGGGGGATGTGGATGATTTAGATGATGTGCATGAAAAACTATTGTCAAAGTAGCAAGAATCAAATGCAACTCAAGCACACTGTCACCATAATGCTCACTTTCCCATCTTTTCTCTTGGGTAAATACATGTTATTTATATGTATTAATATTTTTTTCCAATAAGTATAATTTTTTATTGTGCTTTGAAGTTATATAATTTTAGTATGTAGGGTTTTGAGATAATGATATTCACTGGGTTATGGATTTGTTTGTGTTGTGTACAACTAAGGTCGATGCATTCTTAGAGTGCTTGCATTAGATGGAACACAGATGTTGATGTCCCAGTTGATAATTTTTGGGTTCACTGTAAGTCTCTAAACCTTTCTTTCTGCATAATATTTCAATATGAAAAAAAAATGATATTTCATTATATGCAAAGTGAATAAAGGGTTTTCAATATAAATTGATCATAGAATGCATTTTCATTTTCATTGTGTTCAATGAAGCTTGGGGGAATCATATCTGAAATAGTATGGGGAAAGCTGAGCTTGGGGACAAAAATAGTAGCTTAAGTTGGAGTTGAAAATTTTTTAAGCTGAGCTTCAATGTTGGTCCAACATAGAAGCTTTTGAAAACTTCACCTTGTTACTTTTCAACTAGCAGTGGCCCAATGGTAGGACTACTATTCGTATCAATAGAAAAGATAGCTTTATGCGGTGACTGTCCACTCTCCTTCACATATTCTCAAAGAAGGAATTCATGCATATACTACAAGGTAATACATACATTATCACATTCATTTAAAACCAATGTTTGTGAATTCAAATTTATTTTATTGTTTTTTTTTATTGGGTGTATTACACAGTATCCCTTTCATAGGCTTCCAAAAGAAATATTTTACATGAATATTTTTTTATGAATCTTACACTTCTTGAGTATTTTTGATAAACATAATTTCCTTCAATACTTAGAGATCTGTAACTGATATTTTATTTATTGGATTGGATATTGCAGGTGGCTATACCTATTAGAAGATTGAGATTAGTGAACCCATGTGAGAATGTGAACAAGCCTTCAGAGAAATATATACAAATCCAGACTATAGATAATCATGAATTCTGGTTCATGGGTTTCATTTCGTAATTGATGCAAAAATATTCATAAATATTATCATGCAAATGCTTCATCAACTTCACAATATTGATTTGCTGATAGATTAACTTGGAACTTGGATTTCAGCAAACCATACATCTCATTGTTTATGTTCATGATAAGGTGTATGTTTACTCACTATTTTATTTTTCTCACTACGCTTTCTCATGTGGAACTTGCTTTGGAATTAATGTTGACATCAAGAAGAAAGCATATTCTAAAGTTTTCACACAATAATTTTTAGAAAGACACCCAAAAATAATGACGGGAAAAAATATATATTGTATATCTAGCTGATCATACTATACATAATGTGCATTTCTCTTCACGTTTTTATTGCGATGCAATGTATATGGAATTTTTCTACTCATAAATGTGCTCTAACATATCAGTGAACTGTGATTATGTTGCTCATGGTTCTTTGAATGGAACAAAATTGATCTATTTCCCACCAAACTATTGTACATACATATAGTTATTGATCAAACATCTAGTAATTTTTAGGACACCCAAAAATATGGTACATCTAGTTGATCATACTATACATAATGTGCATTTATTTTCATGTTTTTTCTATGATGCAATGTATATGACATTGTTCTACTCATAAATGTGCTCTCACATATCACTGAACTCTGGTTATGATGTTGATGGTTCTTTGAATGGAATGAAATGGGTCTATTTCCCACCAATGGTCTCTATATGCTTGTATTTCTCCCTGCTTCCGTCAATTTCCTCTTTTATTATCTTTGAGTAAGAATGTGTTTCTTTTAGTCTTCTTGCAATTCTATTTCTTCATCCACACTTTTGCTAGTGTATCAAAATAAAATATGCTCCAGTATGTTAGAATATGTGTGCATTTACTTATGTCATCTCCTTGAATTTTCATTGAGAGTCACCATTATTTATGTCCAAACAATGTTTGAGAATCAGAGGATACATATGACACTAATGATGGTAAACAACATGGTAACACGAGGAACCTGATGACATGAACACTAGTGATATTATGCGATGCAACAAATAATTTAGTCTATGTAAGCACTATTGGTACATGTGAAAGAGAATTAGATGGACCCACTATAACCAAACTCACTTATATGAGTCATTACTTTAATTTTTTTAAATAGAGATACTTTGTTTACTATGGAGTTACCATTTCTCTTTATAGTCAACACATTAAAGAAATCCTTCCTGAACTCAAAGGTTACTTAAGACGTACTTTCTCAGACACTACTTAGTGACTTACCCGAAAACACAACACCATATTAATTATTTAAGTGGGATAAAATACTAAGAGGACAAACCCTTTATTTAGAAAGTGATGTCTTATTTATGCTGAGAGATTCTCTCTAGTTGAGTATGGTAGAGATGTAATGTAATGTCCCGTTTAACATTTTGAATTGGTGAAAACAAAATAAAACTAAAATTAAATTAAATAAAAATAATAATAAAATAAGACACAAAATTAATTATTATATTTATAATTAATAATTAAACTAGCCTAGATCCATTTGAACTCCCGATCTACCAAGTGCTGAGAGGGATCAAATCTCTTGAGATGCAAACCATTTTTATAGTGAAATGAGATTTGATCCCTCTAGATGTTTGGTATAACTTGAGTTAAGATACATCTAGGATGGTTTCATTATCTCTCTACTAGTAAATCTAAGAGAAACATATCCATCCATATAAATTATGAAAATTAGTAAAGTTTCTTAACAAGGAATGGTATTATGTTTGAATAGTTGAGATCCCATTTTTCTCTTAGAACCGGTAAGCTCTTTAAAAAGGAAAAAGATTGTAGGAAACACTATCATTGTTAGGATTTTTGTTTCATATTTCAGAGAGAAGAGAATGGAATGGTATTAGGGTAAGAAATCTTAGAGAAAGAGGAGAATAAAGCATTATCCTATGATACTTGCTACAAGAAGCATCTTCATTTTAATCATAGGGCATTCAATAAGCGATCTTTGATTTTCTTCAACTCAATAACTAATTAAAACGGGGTTCACCAACATGCTAGTGGTTGTGCAGTAATGTGCATGATTTATTTATTCTGTTAGTGGTTGATAAATTAGATGCTCTGGCCCCTAAGTATGTATGCAAGACAAATATTTTTTCATTGCATTTGAAGAGAGCCAAATATTACAAAGTTTTATGCAAAAGTACATACTTCCATTGACTTATATTATCTGAGAAGCAACAACAATCATCCTTGGTCTGCACCTTCTTTCAATCACTCATTCGAAAAGAGTCTTGAAGATGGATCCCCATTGGGATTCGAAACATCGATAGATTTCTTATAATAATGTGGATAATCCAGATCATTCTTCTCCAAATGATAACCACAGGAGCTTGAAAACCAACAACAACAATCATGTTCAAAAAAAATATGTGTACATATGTCCATTCAACAACAAATTCTTCACAAGATTCATGTTTCTTACATGAGAAGTTGTGCACATTTGTTCCTGCATCTATTTTTCCTTCCATTTTGTTAATTTTTCTTAGGGCTATATTGAAATTTTCCTTGATAATTGAATTTCATTATTTCCATATTAAATTCACTCCGCAACATCATAACATTACTCAAATTTACATAATTATTCAAAAACATATGCAACTATGTAGAAATAACAATATAATCATAAATGCAATGGAAAATAAAGGAATAAAAGAAGAAAAGCATTCACACATAGAGACACTAGCATTGGTTGGAGACCATGGAAAAACCAACTATGGGGAAAACCCTTTCAAATTATTCTTCTTATTAGATTGTCAATGAATTATTTAGCAAAAGAGAGTACAATGATCCATATCTTAATCCTTACAACTATATAGCAACATCAACTAAACAATGTTCATGAAATGAACCCAACAATACTAATACTCAAAACCCAACTTCAGAAGCCTGTAATGAATTGTCAATGTTTGTGGTTAACTGGCGAACACTGCAGTCAATGAGCAAAAACTTCAGAAAACTGAAATTTCACCATTTAGGTTCTAGTCACATGGAGGAGGATTCATGTGTGTGACTAAGATGTTACAGTCGTTCCATTGAGCCTACACTCCAACGAATGCATATGAAAGTATCCTTTGTCAATCTAGCAACTGTAACTTAAATCCCTAGTTTTCAATCCTATGGAGGATGTGATGTGCATGCGACTGGAAGGCTTCAGTCGCATGGATGAGCCAATTAGTGAGAAACTATAGTTTATATCTCTTTGTTCCATGATTGCGATTGACGCCAAAAACCCTAAAACAAAAATGCGAGCTTAAGACCCTACAATTTTTCCTTCATGCGAATGAATTCTGCGCGAACGTGCCTCGGATCCGTTGAGTAGCCAACACCCGAGAACAAGAGTAGAAAGAATGTCTCATGATGATTGTTACACTAATTTTTGGTCATCTAACCTATTACTATTAGATGGACTAAAGTACACCATGTAAGATCAAATTTACCATAGTAATTGCTCTCACTATGAAAATTAATTTAATAACTTATAGTTTATTAAGTTATTTATGGTTTAAACGGGAATCCCATGTGGAATAATTGAAAAAATCCTTGTTGTTGTTTGAGGGATTTTCCTCAAGGGATAATTAATTAAACCATTGTTTAATTAATATTTTCAACAATCATAATATTGACATAGGGAAAATTCATTAGATAAATCATTATTTATCTTATTATCTCTAGGAATAATTATTTAAAACATTATTTAATAGCTATTCATGTTGAAATTGACTAAATCATTTATAAATAATTGAATAAATCATTATTTACTGATCTTCCTTAACCATTCTTAAAATAATAAATTAATCATTTATTTATTTATTATTTCTAAATAAAGGGATTTGACCAAATTCAAATTCCTTTTCCCTCCCAACAAAAATAATAAAATATTCCATAAAAGTTGGATCTAGATTTGGTTAATAATAATTAAATTATGCACCAATATCTAGACTAACTCAATATTTTATTATAAATAGAAGGGTTTTTCCATCCATTCACTACCTTTGTTGCCTAGAGATCACTCTTTGATCTATTATTTTGGTTTGACTTTGATCCTCCCATCATTGTCATATTTTTCTACTTTTTTCTTGTGAGCTCCCTTTGAGTTCCATTTTTCCTTAGTTTTCTGCACCATCAAGAGAGAGAGATCTTAGATCTGAAGTGCTGAGGACATACAAGAACCCATCCTATTGAGAGGGGCTGGTAACTTCTTTCTATTTTCCCTTCCCAGGTATCATAATACAAAAATATTCTTGTCTTGTCCATTGGATGCATGGAGCAACTCTTGCTTATTTTTTATTTTTAATGTATTTAACTACATAGATATGGATTTTTGTAGCATTACCTCCCATCATTGTCATATTTTTCTACTTTTTTCTTGTGAGCTCCCTTTGAGTTCCATTTTGCCTGGGTTTTCTGCACCATCAAGAGAGAGAGAGAGAGAGATCTTAGATCTGAAGTGCTGAGGACATACAAGAACCCATCCCATTGAGGGGGACTAGTAACATCTTTCTATGTTCCCTTCCCAGGTGTCAAAATACAAAAAATTCTTTAAAAATTCTTGTCTTTCCCATTGGATGCATGGAACAACTATTGCTTATATTTGTTGTTTAATGTCGTTAATTGCATAGATCTGGATTTTTATAGCATTTATTCTAATCACTAACTACAGATCTAAGGAAATTGATAACCATACTTGATGTTAGTTTTGTTTTTTATGCACATCTAAAGTGAGATTTTTTCGTACGCTTGCGAGTAGAATTCACACTAACAACTGGCGACTCCATAAGGGTTTATAATTATGACCACTGTCTTTTTTCAGATCCTTGCATGAACAACTACTTCAACCCCTAGGGTTTTTCTTCAACTTATTATTTTTCATTTCTTGATGTTGTTTTTAAAATTTTTAACCCTAAAAATGTAAAAATTCTAACTTCTATGTGTTTTTGGGCCTTTTGCGCAGGTAACAGGTATCAGTCGCAGTAGAGACGAGACTTTTTTCTAAAACCTGCTCCCAAGATAGATGGAAGTGCAAGTCACACTTTTTGGCCCAAAACCCATGACCTTAGCTCTCAGGTAGTGGATGACAGCTTGAAAACTGCGACCTCAGTGGAAAATAGGTCAAAACCTGCGACATATACTTTTTGCAGGATTTTTTCTTTGATTTCTCTGGGTTTGTCTGGGGCACTATTCAGGGTTGTTCGACCTCCCTCTTCACGCATCTTGGACCTGTAATTTCTTAGTTTTACTTGTCGAAGTAGGAAACAAGCACCTTAGGGCTTCAGTACGCTTCCCCCTTTTTAGGAGGAGTTTAGCTGAAGCAGGTCTTCTGATATTTCACTATTTTTCAGATGTTTTTTAGATCTAAACCTACACTTTCAGATCAGTTATTTATCCATCCAAAACACCCCTTTTCAATTTTTTTTTTCCTCCTTTAGGGTCCCCTTCGTTTCCCTTCATGTTGTAGCCTTTTTCCACTTATTTTTCAGCATTTTTTCCTCTGTTTTTTTGCTATTTTCTGCACCTCTTTCTAGCAGATCTGACCTTTAGATCCCTGTACCTCTTGACTTTAGATCCATTGGCCATTTTTTGTGTTTTGAGTAGATTTCACCCACCCATAAACTAGTTGTTGGGAAGCCCTCCTCCTTGGATTTAAATTTATGCATCTTTAGCCGTTTATTTTACTATCGCTTTCAGTTTCCTTTACTGTCACTTTTAGTTTTATTTATAGTTATATAACATCTTTTTTATTTTTTTCTCTATACATGTCTGGGCTTAATTAAAATTAACACACTTATCACATACATGCACACCTAAAGCGAAGAGCGTCTGGTTTACATCGCTAGGCCAAGACTTAAACATTGTAATTAATTTATCAGCACCTCCCTGCCCTTGTTTACCTCTCTTCCTTATTGGGTTCCATGTATCTTTACCATCATTGTGCCCTCAAGGCATTTATCTCGAAGCCTCCAAGGACTACATCCTCAGTTTCTGTTAGGAAGACTTACTCCTGCGCATAGGGTTTGAGTTCGTCCTCCACCGAGTCCCCATTCTGACTCTGATTCTGGTTCATCGGGTTCCCCTTCTAGTTCTATCCTCGACTCTCCTCCACCTTTCACCTTCATCATGTCTGGTTCAAGACCTAACGCTGGTGGCAGCCCCGACCCTAATGCTGGAAACACTACTAGTGGTGCCGCAACAGGAACTATTCTGGCTACTCCTTTGCTTCCTTATATGGTAGGCCTAAGCCTTCTAGATTTTAGCCAGTTGATTAATGACCCCATATACCATGATCCAGGTTGGCCTGTTATGCCAACCAAGCTTCCTTAGACATCCCCAAGTTTGAAGGAAATTTTGGAGAGGATCCTACCAACCATGTTCGTTCTTTCCACATGTGGTGTTCATCTAACTCCATCACCGATGACTCTATCCATCTTTGGTTATTCCAGCATACGCTTAATGGAGAAGCTTCCAAGTGGTATGTTGTCTAGGCCTCCTCCTCTCATACTACTTTTGTGACCCTTGCCAAGGATTTTCTGTCTTACTTCTAGCTTCGCCTTTGCTATGACACTGGTACCGAAGTCTTGACCTCTTTCTATCAAACTTCTACCACCCGCCTATCTGACCATATTCAAGAATTGAACAGAAGGAAGAGCCTATGTCGAGCCCCTGTTTTCGAAGAGCTACATGGACTAGTTTCTCAGATCCATTTTTTCTGCTATTGGAAAATATGTCGCATCTCACTTTACTCAGGCCAAGGAAGTTGCCCTCCAGATTAGGTTGAAATATGACTTGATATATGCACAATAGAGTTATGTTTATACCATCTTACCTGATCTCCCTAGACCTGGTGGTACCAACGCACCGGGGGGATCCCATGCCGCTGACGGTATCGTTGGATCCCTTTCTCATCTGTACACTCATCCTCCTATGGGTTATGGTTTCCCTCAGAGAGCGGCCAGCTCCTCCAACACTTTTCCCCCTCTCGAAAGCATTTACTAGGACACGACATGCCTCATGATTTTTCCCAACCACATCCTCCGATTCCAGGGCATGTTTGTTCCCAACCTATTTACCCCCATGTTGCCAACCTCCTTATTATCTGTATTCGTAGCTTGGTGCTCTAGATCCTCCAACACAAGCACCTCAACCTCCCTTGCCCTCTCAAACTCTGCAACAATAGCCACCCCCCCTCAGGGTTAGCTGTATGCACAGCAGGGTGTGATTAATCCTCCCACTTCCAAAAAGAAGAGGAAAGGAAACCAAAACCAACCCGCTCCAGGTAATCCTGAAAACAATCCCCAAGGGAATACATCTAACACTGCAACCCAACAACAGGGCACTCAGCCTAAGCAAGACATGCCTATTCACATGAGTAAGCCTTGTTCTTGTTGCGGTGTCTATGGTGACTATAGCCATGATTGTCCCCTTTTACCTCAGATGCGTCAAATGTGGGAAGCTCAAGCAACATCCCAAGGATAAAAAGCCTCTTCTTCGGTTCCTCCTAATGCTACCCCTACTCAACCGATCATGTTTACCAATCCTTCCCCCCTTCAAGGATATGTGGCTACCCAACCCCCTGAAGGTCAGGCGGCCACTCAACCTCATTCATCTGGTACCTCTGATTACCAGATCATCATGATGAACTCTGACCATCCCAATATCGTTGACCTCAACCTTCAGACTCAGTCTCGTTAGTACAATAAGCGCCTCACTACATCTGCCATCGAGCCCCCGTCTTCAGGTCCCACTGAGCTTCTTTTGACACCTAATGTTCCTTTACAGACCCCTCAGCTTAAGGCAGAGGTTCATACCAATATCCCCAAGGGACCATTATGCCGAAACACTGCTTCCGGTAAAGCCACTCACTCCTACAGTATAGTAGATGACTTAGTGCAATCCCATGCCGCCATGTCAATGTTGGAAGTCCTCCAGTCATGTCCTTCACAACAAAAAGCTCTAATAACTGATATGGGTGTTGTGGATCCTTTAGATGATCGTTTGATTGTCTTTGATGTTGAAAAGTTAGAGCATCCACCCCTTCCTGCATCCATCACCTTCCAAATACTTGTCAAGATTCAGAATGCCAACGTCTCCTGTTGTATCATTAACGAGGGGGCATCCACTTGCGTGATGTATGATTATGTTTGGAAGCATCTTGGATCACTCGAGTTAACCCCTTCCACTATCACCCTCCGGGCGTGGGATGGCCACTCTTCCCAGCCCCTTGGCATGTTTCGCAATTGTCCTATTACTCTTGCGGGTAAGGTTGTTTGTGTTGACGTTGAAGTCATTGATGGCCCCTTAGACTACAACATTCTATTGGGTCGTAGCTACACTTATGCTATTTCTGCTATCCCATCTGGGGTTCACCGTAAGATGTGCTTACCTCACAATGGAAATATCATCACTATAGATTAGCTGAAATATTACAAACTGAAGTTCGAGACCTCTCCAGAGTCCATTATTTCTTTGGTGGCCAATAAACAAATAGTCAAACCTCCAACCAGTGTCTCACCTAGAGTCTATAAATATTCCTCTTTTCTTGGTTAATTCCATGGTATTCCCTCTCCTATCTCTAACCCTAGCTCATCGAATGTTTTCATGATGCAATCATCTCAGTCTAACCTCAAACAGTCTGGTTTGACTAGCCAGAAACCTTTCCCTTTGCAACCTACTCCTAGTACTTCGACTCGGCCTTTGGGACCTCCTCCCCAAGGCCCTTCATCTATAGCTGGTGTCCCTAATCCTATTTTCCCTCATGGAATGGTCCCCCTTAGCCTTAACCATCTGGGAGTTGTTTTTCCTAGCCATTACCCCTCTGATCAGATATTGTTTCTTGCTCCCCCTTCTGGATTATTTTCGGTACCTATTATGGATACCTTGACCCTTCCCAACATGACCCTATGGATCCAAGTTTGGTAAATTGATCCCCTAGTCGATACCCTACCTAGTTAGCCCAAACCTTATACTTATTTAACCCCGATCCAACTAGTTTCCATGACCCCTCCCTTTTCTTCTGTGCCTCAGCCACCTCAACAGGACCCTACTCTTGTTGCGAAAGCCTCAGGTGAGGGGGGAAAAGCCTGAAAAATGCACCTAAGGACAAGGCTACCTAGAAAACCCCTGATCCTCCTCAGCCTCAAAAGCGTACACCTTCGTGTGCTTCGTGTGATGTTGTCGGTCATGCCACCCATAATTCCCCTGAATTGCCTCGTATCAAGCCCATGGTCAACATAGCATTTCCTAAGTATAAGGTCCCAGAATTCCATGTTACTTTACCAACTGCAGCCAAGAAACCCAAGACTATTCACACTAACCACCCCTGTGCTTTGTGTGATCTCCATGGCCACTATACCCAACTCTGTCCCCGCCTTGCAAACTACCGCAGCTCCTTGGATGTAGTTCACTAGTACGAGGCCAATCACAATGAGTTTGCCTCTCCTTTACTTGCATGTTATGCTTCAGCAGAACCAGAGGACACATCCACTCCCATTGACATTCCCCCTCTCGATGTCGAGATGACAGAGTCCTCAGTCACTATCCTCTACCTGTCATCATCTATGAGATCTATGGTGGAAGACCCCTTTAAGGCTTTCCCTTCTGTTTCGCCTAACCTCGCTTCAACAGTCACCTTGGGCTCAACATCGGTAGATTATTCATCTACTTGTTCTTCAGTCACCATTCGTGACAATGCACATGTGAACCTCACTTGTCATGATGATGAGCCAGGTAGCTTCGCCGCGTCAGGTGATATTTCTTCCACTAGTCACCTTATCTTCTATTACGATGACGAAATTATGGAAGAATTTACCACCCCTGACTTTATCTATCCCACCTTACATCGAACTCATGCATTTGATCCACATACACCTTGTGGTCATTACATTGAAACCCAATGTTTTGGTAAGGTGGAACCCATATTTGAGAGTCCAGGAGAAGTAATTCTCCACAACCCTCCTAGTGCATCTGGTAGTGTCGAATCTAGTACCATTATTATTCCCCATTTAGAAGAACCTATAGAGTTCCATATCACTTCAGATCACTCTAGGGATGATCCACTTCATAATTCCTTCATCTTACATCAACAACCCAGTCCCCTAGACATTGTTGTTGACCAACCTATGTGTTTTCTAGGTGAGCACTAGTTCATTATATCCAAATCCACTCTTTGGGATAGTGACACCATCTATGCAAACCCAGACATTTAGTCCATTTTCTTCATATATGCAGTACCGAAAGAGATTGGCAATTCTCCATTCCCTTTCTCTAACTACATCTATCCATTCTTCCCACATAAGATAACCATAACAAATGGAGAACCACATCATAAAAATGTGTTTAGATTCCACTTTTCTAAATACATTTGGCATGACCATAACATGCTTGGGGGCACCTATGCCCCTATACCTTCTCATCATCCTCTTGAGGATTTAGTGCCTATGATAATGAAGGGTTAAATCCATTATTTCAACACTTGGAACACCATCGCGCTCCACAAAATCCTCTAGCTAGAGGCATCATTCCCACCTTTGCATACCAGATCACTCCCCTCCATCACATATTCTTGGGGGTAGTATCTCATGCTTGGGGGCATGATGTCACCCCTAGCCACCATCTCACTTGATGTTCATAAGTCTCAGCCTAGATCCCATCAATCTAAGTATGGTTGATTGTCCTCCCATTCCTTGGATAGTTGGACCTACTATCCTCTCTGACAAGCCATATATCGTAGATGTTTGATACCCTATCTTAAAATATTGTACTTTGTGTGATACCATACTTACCACTTGGTCCCTCTGTTTGACTTGGTGGGCGGGGATGATTCTAGACCTTCTCTAGCAGTTCATTCTCGTATTCCTTTCTTACCTTGATTCTTCACCAGGAACCATTCTTTTAAGAAGCATTAAGGCCATATTTTAGACAAGTGAGACCATATACCTGAAAGTCACAGATCTCAATTCCAATGGTCGTTTTATCTGCTACGATCTCTACAATATTTAGGGCCTTTTATCCTCTCTACATTCACCACAGCTACACTTGCAAATGAATCAAATTGGAGGGAAAATGCCTTATTAAAAGAAAAACCCCATATTTTTCTTTCACCAGCTATGACCAAACTATAGGTCGGTTTGAAAAACCATCAACACCACTGGAAATCTCTTACCAAGCTCTCAAATGGGTATCCTTTAATTTTTTGTGATTTGGTACATCACCCGGAAGCCTTTTTTCCAAGAAGGGTCACTTCACCACTTCTCAAAATCAAAAATTTTCACTTGTGACACTTGTACTTGGGGCACCACTTTTCCTTCATACTTTTTGATGCTCATGGAAATTTTCTTCGTGAGTAACCATCTTGTACTCATGTTTTTATGGTCCCAAATAGGCCTATTTTGTGTGGCATCATCATCAAGTCACCCTTGTTTAGAGCATATAAGTTGAGTCATCATCACATTTGTTTGAGTGTGTTTGGTGCATGAATGTATGAAATCACACCAACTTAAGGGGCGTGGTCTACCCACTTAAGTTATTGGTAACAGGTAGAAAAAGAAGTGGAGTCAAGCAAGTTAGTGGAACAATCTAGAATCATAAACATACTAGATATAGAAATAACATGCATATATAAACTAAAAATAAACTAAAAACTAAAACAAATAAGCACGAGCTCTAAAAAGAGTCAAATGACAAAAATAATACGAACAATGGCTCTTGGCCCTTCTTATTGACCGCTGGTAGGAATAAGAGTGAAAATTTACCCTCTTGCCAAAGGGCCCCTAGAACATGGGTTCTAAGTCCTGATGCAAGGATGGTTTTATCCCAAGCTTGCCTTGGTGCAGTCTCCCTCTCTCTCTACTATGGTGAACTGAACTTGTTGGATGGCCAACAATTGAGTCCCCTCTATCTTCAGCTCCGGATCACACACTGCTGTTATTTCTTGGGAAATTCTGGCCAACATAAAAATGTGTTCACCAGTTCTTCATCTCATGGTGGCCTTATATAGGAGATTTCAAATCCTTCTTCCCTCTCTTGGTACATTGTGGATGGTGACCCAATAGAGGGGTGTGATTACCTTGTGTGCTCCACATATTCCATTGTGTGCTCACTTTATGTTTAAGGAGGCATTGGTGGCTGTCCTTAGGCTGCTTCAAGTGAGGAATCACTTATCCTATGATTTTTGTGGTCCCGGAAAGTGACATTTCGCCACTCCTAGGATTGCATGCATTTTGGGTCATAAGGCGCACAAAGATGCTCTTCACGAAGGATAATGCACGTAAAATCATTTAGGACTTGCTCAAATTTGATTTTTCCTTAGACCTTAGAGATTTTTAAATATTTTCCAGACTCTGTAATGTCAGCTTGTATGATTTTCCAGTGTTAACAGTTTCCCCCTAATGTGTGAGGTCTAGGAAGAACTGTATAGCCGAAATACATTATAGTTTATTTTCTGTATATCATGTTAGAGAGAGAGAGAGACCTGTGTGAAGCTTGGAATTGGAAACACCCTGCACTAGTTCCAAGAATGAGCATGTCCTAAGGGACCCCTATAAGAAAATATAATTTACAATACATATACAAATTTTCTATGAGGCGAGCATGTCCCATGCTTGTGATGCTGTGGCTAGTTAAACAAATCTATTTGACATATATATGTTATGTCTGTATCACTGATATGGTAGTGATCTGGTGGTTGCTGGCGACGACTGTTGATGCCCTCAGGAGCATTTTTTCTTTGACAATAGGTGTAATATGGTACCCATATGCATAAACTTGGTATGGCATATAGCTATGCATTGTACGCATAGGTGCTGGCTGGGACCTTCCCGTGTAAGTATTTCTGAAAGAGATGCTTATGGAGGCATGGGTCTTCGACGAATTTGATTAAATTGAAATGGTTGTAAGGTATGATACCATCTTTACATGAAAGCTTTTGTTGTAGTCAAATGTCAGGAGGATCATTGACATATATGGGCAATTATGTCTCCCATAGCTCTAATGCCCCTTTTATGGAGAGGGGTAATCCAAGGTACCACTTCCTTTTTGGAAAATAGGTGTCGAAGTTGACAAAAAAGGAAGCCTCAACCGAACGAGGGGCTGCCGACGTGAGAGGTCAGGGACCTAGATGTGATGGGTTTAATATAGGCATGTTGGTGAGGGGTGATTGAAAAATGATGATGTAGATTCAGTGGCCCAAGGTCGGAGTATACTAAGCAGCTGGGTGGCAGTTATAGTTATTTCTAATGGGGAAATCCCTAGAGTCAGTAGGACTTCCAGGGTGGGTATAAAGTGGCTATGAATCTCAAGGCGGCTTGTGCGTGGGGATGTAATACTCCGACCAAGGGTGTTCAGGGAATACTGCCATGGGATAAAAACATGGATGGGAGGGTGAAAGGATGTAGTGCATCAGTCGTGGTCTTTGTACACTTACCAAAAGAATAAAATAATGGGGTTTGGCTTGTACAAAACATAGAGACGGGTACCCAAAAACATGAAAATTTTCGCTCACTGATGTTGTGAGGAAGGTGCTTTGTTGAGTGTGGGGGTCCCATTGGTTGGTCTCATGTGTGGGGTTGATGAAGCAGATGAAAATTATCCCAGATGGGATTATGCTGGTGGAGGTATGGTGGGCCAAATGCAAGGCGTGGTGGTGCGCTTTTGATCTTCTTGTACAACCTGATCATCCGGGAAGGGGGTTTTAGTTTGTATGGTAAAACTTGATCTTATGCATGGTGGATGGATGGGCATGAGCTGCTTCCCAGACTAAAGTGGTATGGCCATGGTGTCACTTTTGCTGTGATATATGGTCTATTGTGGGTGACGAACGCAATGGAGCAGAGGCTCTACCGACCAACGAGGATGTTTATCATGTGCAGGGTGAGGTGATGATAAACACTGTCGGATATGAGGACCCTATGGTTGATTTCTGATGGATAAATGATGTCAGGATATGCAGAGTTTACTAGGACTCTATCATGATGGGGGTAGAATGATACCTGCTCTGAATTTTTTTGTGAATGGAGTTGCGAGCTTTTCCTGCAAAAAAAACTACCTCAAGTGAAAGCATATTCTTTATCAAATATTATTGAAAGTCATGAGCTTTAAAAAATAATATGAGAGAGGGCATACATACCAATGCTAAAAAATTAATTTTTTGGGAGTGCAATTGTGTGGCATCGCCTCTGTTCATTATGGAGTGCTGATCACGATGCAGCTTACGGTTCGGAGAACAGATCCTATGATCTCTCGTTATGGTCCTCCCAAGTTTTTGAAAAGGGTGATATATATGTGCATATGGCCCTAATTCAATTCATTTGTACTTGCTAAGTTTTTGCGAGGTCGGAGGCTTCTGCATAGCAAGTTCTTGCTGTTGCGGTCAGCCTGAGCACTAGGGATTAGCGATATCATGCCCAGGGAACCTTCATGACGTCCTGCACTTTAATTTTTTTCAGTTTGATGGTGCCGAGGTTTCATATAGATTTGGTTTGTATGAATTCTGGGTGTTTTTTTCCCTAGATTGTGTGGGAAATCAGGGCAAAGGTGTACCCTTTGTGCACATTTTTGAGGGATAAGCACACTAAAAGCGCTCTTTTCCTCTTCTTTGGCGTGCAAAGCCGAGGCAAAAAAATTCTTTGGTTTTTGCCTGTTTTTTGTGTTTTTTCTATATTGATGGTTCCCTGTTTTGATGACATGTTGTTATGGAGGGAGCAGGATTGGCCTCAGCTTCGAACTACATTGGCTGCTGATGTTGGGGCGAACTGTCAGCTGGTGCTATGGGGGCTCCTAAAGTTCTTGGAGAACGAGCTTCTTCGGTCACAGGACCGATTGCTACATTACTTGATCTGACATTGGTGCAGGAGGCACAACATGTTTGTGCTGCGGGGGATGAACCTAGTCATCCATCCTAAGTCAGATGTATATTTTGTGACCGGGTTACTGCCCCATGGTGAGATGCTAAGGTATCCACTCCCTTCTGGGAGAGTGGACTGGAGAGGTTCCGAAGACGTCACTATGGTGGGGCACCTCTTATGGAGGGATGCATCAGCATTGCATCAGTGACAGACTTGGTAGAGCGATGTTCACTGGCAGTGATTGTGCGACTTGTAGGGTCGTTGGCTCTGCATCGGGCATCTGGCCTGCAGGTAGGAAATACTATGTCGGTTGAGGTCCAGGCACTTCTATGACTTTAACCATTTTTGTTATGGTGGGATGGTGACGCAATTCAACAAGGTCTATAATGGATCGAAGTTGTTTGCGTACGCCAACATCTCGTGCAACATTATGTATGAGAGGGTACTATTACTGAGGCCACTGGTGGCGGTGCATCCTGGGGGGGCATGGTAGCCTCGTATGAGGAGGTAGGCTCTGTTGATGCCGCGAGGTAGCGGAGGCATGTTGGGGCATTACTGGAATGCCACGACTGAGGCCTGGTCCGAGGTGAACCCACAAATGTTCTTGCCATTCCCATATGCAGGGATGGACTTCCGGGGAGATTTGGATATGGGTCTCCCTCCTGGTTATGCTTGGGGGCCAACATGTATGTTTTTTTATGTTTTGTGCATTTATTTGAGTATATATGTACTTATGTGTTTTACTAGTGATACTGACATAATTTTGGTTACTTTTTGCAGATGTTGGTGAGGTGGGTTGTCCCGTGGCTTGGTTGGTTGGCCATGACCCTCTTTAGAGGCCTAGGGGAGGTCTCAGAGGATAGGGAGGGGGTTCTATTGGAGGACTTGGTGGTGGTGCTAGCCCTTCAGGAGAGGGAAACAACTCGGCTAATACAGAGGCTGCGACTGAGCAAGCTCATGCCAATGTAGCAGTAGCATGTGCAGATATGATAGAGGCTCGTATTGAGTAACTGACTACTCGGGCGTTAGTTCTCGAGGATGCCTGGGGTCGAGTGGACCGCTTGACCTAGGGGATGCCTACTTGGGGATTTATGGATGACCTCAAGGAGGTCTGGCTAGAGACTGTGATGGCCTGTGAGAGGGACTATCGGCCTATTTTACATTGGGTGGCAGTCTCGGTGGTGACGATAGCTCCAGTGGTGGCACTGGGAGCAGTTGTGGGTCCAGGTGCCCCTCTTGAGGGGGAACTGCCCTAGAGTATACTTGTACATGGGGAAAGCACCATGTGGATGCTTCCCCTATTTTTGACAACTTTTTATATATTTGGGCTGGCCGTTGGGTCAGCGACACTATTTTTGTACTCATACATATACATTGTGATATATATGTGTGTGTATATATATGAGAGAGATATTTTTTGCATCTCTACATGTTGTGTCACCTGTTTTGGTTTATGTATGATGTTATGCTGATGGATATCTATATTTTTGGTTTTTATGTATGATGGTTTATTCGAGATGCATTCTAGTTTAGAATATTGTTAGCTATGTGATCAACTGTTTGGTTTTGACTCCTTGGTACATGTGTAAATGTGATATAGTCAAATTGTCTACTTAATATTTTTGCACACAAATATTTTCTAAACAGATGTGTATCTCTTGTCTCAAATGTTTGGTTTAACTGCGACACTACTAACTGGGAATTGAGGTAGACATGCATATAGTGTATGCCCTGATGGAGGGCATCGCACATAAGTCCAATGACGGCGTCATATTCTGCTTGATTGTTTGTTGCTGAACTGATGCACACATCGTTTGTGCAGAGTGGCGATCAGTCAGGGTGATAGATGACCCAGGCAACTGCGGCTAAACTTTGAGAACATCTTGATGATCCATCAGGAAATCTGCAATATGGTTCAGGTTGGTGATCCATGGTGGCACTTTGAGTGTTTTTAAATAATTATTTTGGTAAAAAATTTTCAGTGGTTGGGTTTTGTGTATGTTCGCTCTAGGGAAGGGCCGTCTTGGCCCTTATTGGTAAAATTTATTAAGGTAAAGGTCGTTGACGGGGATGCTGAGGCAGGTCTCGTCCGGTTCTGTCAAGATGTATGCCCCCTGTCGGAGGCAATTTTTGATGATGTAGGGTCCTGTCTGCAAGGTTTTGAACTTTCCTGGCCCTAGGGCTTCTTTTGCAACATCATAGTGGAGGACTAGTTCTCCCTCAGTGAATGAGCGAGGGTTGATGTGGTGGTCGAATGATGCTTTTACCCTTTTCTTGTGGGCCTCGTTGTGTTGCAGTGACCGTCGTTGACTTTCATCGACGAGCTCTAGTTGTGCTAGGCACTATTCTAGAGGCTGGGTATCATCAAGGAGTTCGATGCTGACATGCAAATTTGGGATCTTGTGGAAATCAATGCAAAAGCGCAAAGTACCTTGATCTTTTACTACAGGAATAAGGTGGAAATCCTGGGATGTGGGGGTGGCTGAAATCCAATTTCTGATATGTGATGATAAAAATTGTTTATGATGGATCATGTCATCGATGTTCGATGGGGGAAGAATCTTCGTGATGGGATTCTGCGTGAGCGCAAGGTTGGGTTCCCCACTAGGATGGTCAATTTCCTATAGGTGGAAATTGTGCCTACCACAGAGGTGACTGAATGTTTCCATTCGCAGGCATACCTCTGGTGTGTGATTTTTGCTAGTGCAGATAGTGCATGGTATCACGGTGCCAACGAAGTAGATTGTATGGGAATCAACGCTACTTTATGTCTCAGATGTGGATGCTTGGAAAGGGTCTGTCATAGAAGAGGTTGTATTCTGCTTCCATTTCCATGTTGTTGGCTTAGGTGCGTCTGCCTCTTTGGGGGAGTCTAGAATCAACGCTGCTCTTGCTTCCTTCATCTTGGGAAGGTATCCACATTTGATTATATGGTGAAAGTGTGAAAAAATACGGCAATAGGTGTGCGTGATCTTCTCTTTATTAGAGAGTAGTTTCTGAGGGAGAGAAGAGACTATGCGAAAACTGCTTGCAAGGGGATTCATTTCTCTGCACTGATTGAATCGGTGGTCATTTAGGTCACATAGTCTGCATGTTATCCTTGGCTTAGCCTAGGTTATGTTTGGTTGGTGAGTCATCCTGGTTCGCCCACCAAGTCCATGTGGGGGTGGGGTTGTTGACCTGGAGGTGTACTTTTTATACCATTGACGAAGGTCATCCTCTTTCTTCTCTATGGTATGAATCATATCGATGGTGGGACGAAGTTGCAAGGCATAAGTACAATGTCACTCATAATGATTTCATTGACATATAAGGCAAAAAACCCTTGATATGGGGGTTCTGTCGTGCTCAGTTTGAGGTCTGGCGAGGAACCAGCATCGTAACGATGCTACATCAGGACAAGTGGCGACTACATGATTGGGCATTTTGCATAACGTGCATGTTGGTCTTCTCTGTTGAGAGCGGCTAGGGGTAACTAGGGTTTATTTGATTGATCACTTTTAGACTGACAAGAACATGATAGATCTGCTCGTCACATCTTCTTGGGTTGTGGAGCTATCCATGGACTCCGCATCCATGTCATCCTTTTGGGAGAGGTGGAATATGGCTGAGCGTAAACTAGCAAGGGCTAGCTAGAATCGACAGATATAGTGGCCATTCTCTAAAAGGTGATTTTTGGCACATAACAGACATGTGAATTGCGCTGCCCACAATCCAACATAATAAACCCATTCTATGGGATACCATCTGTGGATGAGTTGTTCTAGGGCTGTGCTTTCTTCAAGGAAGTGACCACGTTCGTTGCATAGTGTGCAATGTATAACAGGAGAGGGCATGAATGGGGTTCTTTCTTGTGCCTTTCATTCTTCCTGTAGGTATAGGATGGTACGAGGTTCATTTCTGGATGCCTGGGTGGAGGGATCCTCTTGATAGGATCACTCGATGGTGTGTAAGCCGTCCCTATATCGCGGGATCTCTGTGAAATGGTGGGTATAGTTCCCGTAGTTGCTATAGAGAGCGCATGCGTGATTGGTATGCAGTGCAATTCCTTTACCCTTGGTTGTAGGTTCCTTTTTACGAGAATGCGATATCGCGATGTCTGTCTCAGAGCCAAGGAGTGGTTTTAATTCATCTAGCTCTAGACATATATGGGTAGGGTGTCCTATTACGTCGCATATGGCCAGACTGGTGATTCCCATTGTATGGCGAGAGTCACAATCTTCTTTCCTCTTTTCTCAATTTTCTTAGCCATGATCGCCAATTTTTCCATGGGAATTTCCTTTGTAGGGGTGGCTTCGACTGTTTCTTGGAAAAGTGGGGCCTCCTCGAGACTGAGGGGCTTTAATCTTGTGGCAGTGATGTGGGTGGCTCCTATACCCACAGGGGCAATGAGGTACCAAACTGGTATTGACAATGATATGTTTGGTAATACCAGTGTTTCCAAAACCTGATTGGAGATGAAACCAGCTGGGGGGTAGAGAAAAGGGGTTTGCGAGGTGGCGTAGGCTAGAGAGGCTGTTGTGGTTGATGACTCGGTACCATTACTGCTTGTGTCTGTGTCCTGACTAGTTTCGGTGCTTGATGTGGAAATCATGCACACCAGAGCCCCTGCGACATCGAGTGATGACTCAGGGATTATGGGAGGATCTCCTAGGAATGACCCTAGAACAAACGATGGTTTGAACTGGCTGGGGCCATATTCTTGGTACCGTGAGAGAGCATCCGAGGATGTATCTACATAGGGTAGAATTACATCAATGTTTTTTAGGAATCGTTTTTTCTATGCATCAATTGGTTTACAACAATGATGTGGTCCTCATGAGGAAACATCATGATGCGAAAGATGGAGGAGGCTATGGTAGACATGGCATACATATAACTCCACCCAAGGAGTATATTGTAGTCTAAGTGAGCGTCCAAGACTTCGATGTCTATGTGGACCATCTTTTCGGCTAAGAAGACAGGGACGTTTTGGTAGAGGCCGACGGGGGTTGATGGACGACCATCGTATGCTCTAAGCATAATGACTGACGGTTTTAGTTCGGGAGAACCTAACTTCTGCCAAATATTTTTGGACATGATGCATCTGGATGCACCCTCATCTATGACACATCGATGAATTATGATATTCTGAACCGACACAATTATCTAGAAGGTGACTAAGGAAGGAAGCCTAGGGGTGGATTTTCTAAGTCAAAATCCATTAGGCGTGTATCGATAGGGTCAATAGTGCCTAAAACGGAAATTAGGGCTTTCCGTTGTTTTGGGCATGACTGCAATACTTCCAAAGATGACATAGTAGCGAGAGATTGTGCTAAATCGTCGACAATGCTATAATTCTGGGCTCCTTTGGAATAGTTTCCTACTTGCCTGTTGGGAACCTTAACCATTTTTGGTAATGGTCCTATAGGCATCTTTGAAATGGTCAAAGATGCAGTCGGTGCACTGGTACTTGCCCCTGACGTATTGGTGTCATAATTGCGATTCCATGTTTGGAAAAACATCTCTTCACCAGTCATGTAAATTTCATGGCTGCTTTTCCCAGAGTCGTCTGTATTTCGTTGCTGGGTGCTTACCGTTCCTTGATGGGGTAAAGGTTCTTGCATCACAGCTGGTTGCTGGGAAGATCCTCCTTGTCCTCGGTTACTCTGTAGCTTCTTCATCTCAGGGAGATCGGGACAGTGGTGAGTATAGTGGTCGTACTCACCACATATATAACAAGAATGGTTTGTTCAGAGAGGTGGCCTTTTACTCTGTCGTTGGGAATTGCTTGGCTCCTGGCTCTGATTCCGGTTGGAGTTTCCTCTAGCCTGGGATCATGGTGGGCATTTTTGTTGTTTCCCCCCTGTCCAGGGTTCCCTTTTGGCTTGTTTTTTTATTTTTTCTTCACCACGTTAGGAGGATAGTTCTCTTGGTTATATTTTTGTGGTTGGTTTTGGGATGGCTTCACAAAGTTCACATGTGCATTGGTCTGCATAGGCACGTCTTGTACTATGGACTGAGCATAATGCAATCTCTGGTTTTCACTTGGTTGTTGGAGGGGAGCTCTTTCGTCAATGTTTCTTTCTGAGTACTAGGTCCCTTGAGTCAGAGGATAAGGTCCTCCCTGGTGATACGCTGGCACCCTATTGGTCAACTGTTGTTGAGGCATATGATGATTTTGAAAACCGGGTTGAGGTACGTTCTGGGTAGAAATGTATGTGTAACCAGGGTTTTGACTGCTACTGCCTAGGTAACCTTAGGTCAATGACCCAATTACTCCGTCTACAGAGTTCGACGCACCTGGAAATTATTGATAAGTTTTCAAGTGCGGGGCGTTAGGCATGATTTTGTAAATGTATCCTGACTGTGTATAAATTAGCTCAAGCTGCTAGGCTTTGTTGATAGCTTCCTCTTCGGATATGGGCCTTTGCTGCACCACATCCTTTGAAATCTCTGCCGTAAGAGTTTTCAAGAAAAAATCTAAGAGAACCCGATCATTGAGTTTAGCTTTACATAAACTACGATGCCACCTCCATTCATGGAGATGGTCCGAGATATGGACGATGGGGGTCTGTCTAAAATGTGTCAGAAATTCCATTCCAAAATCATGGTGAATGGGTAACTGAAAATATGTTAGGAACGTGGTGGTGAGGGCACCAAAGGTTCCATAAGAAGCTGAGGGTTGCTCCATGTACCACTTCGTGGCTACTCCTATCAGAGTGAATTAAAATAGTCTCAATCGAATAGTGTCATCAATGATACTGGTCGATGAGCACCACAGGTGGAAGGTCATGACATGATTACCTGGGTCTTCCGCTTACTTTATTTTGAACTTTGGAATATCCAAAGGGAGCTTCGTGGGCATGGGAGGCCATGTAGGGTCGTGTGTGATGGGTTCATTTGTTAGCTTGGTTAAATTGGGCAGATTCAACGAAGCTAAGAAAGGTGACTGGGAGGTTGACGCCATTGTAGTGTGCGGAAACACAAAGTTTTGGTTAGGAAGAGGGTTGCTTTGCGATGTACCTTGCTGTGTATTCGGCTGGCTTCCCGAATGGGACACACTCCTCTGCCCCATAGGGTTTGTGGGAGGAGTGGTCTGTGTTATGGTGTTGGGAGACCGACTAGGGTTCCCAACTATGGGTGCCCCAATAAAGGATGAACCAATAATGGTGGCAGCGTTCCGTCTTTGACGCCTAAACGAAAAAAGACTTGGGACCCCTCCCTGTAATGGGGGGAGGTCCAAAAGATGCCTAGATCAATGAGGTCCCATTGGGTCCATTCTGGTGTTGACCAGGTTTGGTTTTGGAAAAAATTGAGAGGATAGAGTCTATGATCAAAGAAACATTTTTGTCACATACATAAAACAAAGCGAAAATAAAATAAATTTTCCCTTTAAATTAATCTATGTGATCAAGAAATAAAAAAAGTGGTTTTTGTTTGTTTGTGTATGTTACTCAAAATCCTAGAAGACCTATTCGTCCTCACACACTCAAATGTAACTAGGCCTTGAGAAGATATCTTGCGAGTGCTAACACAATGTCCTGTAAGAGCTGGTGACGTCCCCAATCAGCTGAAGAAAATCCAATAAGGTAAGGATAGAGGGTCTGGCGCTTGCCTGCAACGTCACCTATAGGGAAAATATGCCCTAGTTTTGGTCACTAAGCACCACCATCCCACGTGAGCATTCGAGTCTTGGGCTATTGTGAAACCAGCTCCAAAGAGACAAGAAAAGAGATATCAACGCCTTATAAATAAGCCACTTCGAGGGGGCAACCATACATTACATGAATGAAAAATTCTTGTATGATTCAAATTACAAAACCTCCTTTCTATATATAGGAGTCCATGGGGCCACAATGTAATCCTAGCCGACTTAACAATAATAATTTAAGGGCACAATAATAATAATATGGGGGTTACACTAACAACAATAACGGACTATACTAGCAATATAGGGACCTAACATGCCCCTATCCTTCAAAAAAGTGTTGTCCTCAATTCTTGAGTAGCTTTGGGTGCTTCTGTATAAAATTCTGATCCTCCCATGTAGAATCTTCAATGGGTAAGTTCTTCCACTTGATGAGATACTCTGAAATTGATCGATTCAGTAGCTGTCGAGATCTAGTTTCTGTGACTACTTCAGGTTCCAATATGATTTTTCCTTCCTCATCAAGTTTTGGCAATTTTGTTTGAACTGGAATATTTTCACCTATAACCTTCTTTAAGCATGAAACATGGAAAATTGGACGCACTCATGAAGAAGAAGGAAGCTCCAATTTGTATGCCATAGTACCAATATTTTGCAACACCTTGTAAGGACCATAGTACTTTGGCGATAATTTATTATCCTTCTTAGCTTGCTTGAGGGACATTTTTTTGTATGGTTGTAGCCGTAAAAATACCCAGTCTCCTACATCAAAACTTCTCTCATTGCGATGTTGATTTTCCTGTTGTTTCATTCGATTTTGTGCCAAATTTAGGTTATCCTTTAAGAGTTGGAGAACTTCTTGTTGATGCTTGATGTGATCTTCCACTTCTTGAACCTTCGAATTTTATCTTAAAGATGATGTGATGGATGGTGGATGATATCCATAAAGTGCCATAAATAGGGTCATTTTTGCTGCAGTATGGAAGGAAGTGTTATACCACCATTCAGCAAGAGGTAACCACTTGACCCATTGTGTTTGTTTATCAGATACAAAACAACGAAGATATCCTTCCAAACATTTGTTTACTATCTCAGTTTGACCATCAGATTGAGGATGATAAGATGAGCTATGAGCTAATTGAGTACCCAAACAAGAAAATAACTCCGTCCAAAAATTTCCAGTAAAAATGGGTTCTCTGTCGCTCACAATAACCCTTGGGCTTCCATGTAGCTTTTGAATTCTGTCCATAAATGTAGTAGCAACTATGCTTGCTTTAAATGGATGAGATAATGCACAAAAGTGTGCATACTTGGTAAGTCTATCAACTACCACCATGATGACACTCTTTCCTTCAGACTTAGGTAAACCTGTGATAAAATCCATTAAAATCTCCTCCCAACGTTGACTTGGAATGGATAAAGGTTGTAGAAGTCCTGGGGTCTTAATTGTTTCCACTTTATTCTGCTGGCAAACCAAACATTCCGCCACAAACTTTTGAATATCGGATTTAAGGCCATCCCAAAAAAATTCTTTCTTCACCCTGTGGTAAGTTTTTAAAAATCCTGAGTGTCCTCCTAAAGGAGAAGTGTGCAATTCCAGAAGAATCTTTGTTTTAGTTGGGAATTCTTACAAAGATATAAGCGATCTTTGTACCATAAGGAATCATTTTTCCAACTAAATGTATCAGATGTACTAGGATCTTGCTGCAACTTTTGAATGAGTGTCCACACATCTTCGTCCTTCTTCCATTCATCTCTTGCTTCGGTTATCGAATCTGGTTGGATAATAGAAATGGCACAAAGCAATGCTTCCACCTCTTCATTCTTTCTTGAGAGTGCATCTGCAACAACATTTAGCTTCCCTTTTTTGTATATTATTTCAAAGTTATAACCCAACATCTTTGTGACCCATTTTTGCTGCTCTTCTGAAGATATTCTTTGTTCCAAAAAGTGTTTAAGAATATCATGATCAGTTTTTACCTTGAAGTGTCTTCCCATTAGGTAAGTTCTCCATTTATTTAGTGCATGCAGTATTTCTACCATTTGCTTCTCATAAATAGGTTTCTGTAAATACTTTCCTTTGATTGGACAACTTTCAAAAGCAATGGGTCTTCCTTCTTGCATTAAAACAACACCAATTCCATTTCCTGAGGCATCACATTCCACAATAAAGGTTTTTGTGAAGTCTGGTGTAGCTAATACTGGTGCTAGGCACATTGCCTCTTTAAGATGTTCAAAGGCCTTAGTTGCTTCAGGAGTCCATGAAAATGCATCTTTCTTCAATAATGTTGTTAGAGGTGCTGCTATTCTCCCATAATTCTTAACAAAATTTCAATAATACCTTGTTAACTTGAGAAATCCTCGCAACTGATTTATGGTTGTGGGGAATTTCCATTCCTTAATGGCTTTAATTTTGTTAGGGTCTACCTTAACACCCTCGTGAGATACAATATGACCTAGATATTCCACCTCTTGTACTCCAAAGAAACATTTGGATGTTTTTGCATATAATTGTTTCTCCTGCCATAGTTTGAGCACCCTATCAACATGTTGAACATGATCCTTCCAAGACCTGCTGTAGATTAGTATATCATCAAAAAATACTAGCACAAATTTTCTAAGGAAGGGTTTGAAAATGAATTCATCAACCCTTGAAATGTAGAAGGTGCATTGGTAAGGCCAAAGGCATGACAAAAAATTCATAATGACCCTCATGAGTTCGAAATGTTGTTTTCGGAATATCTTCATTCTTCATTCTTCATTCTAATTTGATGATATCCTAAACGAAGATCCAACTTGGTAAAATAAATTTCTCCATGTAATTCATCCAATAATTCATCAATCACAGGAATGGGAAATTTATCTTTAATGGTGAGCTTATTGAGCTCCCTATAATCCGAACACATGCGCCATGATCCATCCTTCTTGTGTACCAATACTACAGGAGCAGAGAAAGAACTTTGACTAGGTTGAATTATACCCGCCTCTAACATTTTTGCAATCATACGTTCAATTTCGCTCTTTTAGACATAAGGATATCTATAAGGCCTGATGTTTGGAGGAACACTTCCTGGAATCAAATGAATAGCATGATCATGATCACGAATAGGTGGAATTCCTTTGGGAGTTTCAAACACCTTGGAATGATTGTCCAAGACTTGTTGGAGATCTGCAGAAATAGATGATTTTGATGTCGGAACTTCTAGTGAGAATAATTGTGCAATTACGCCTCGTTGTTCTTTCTTTAGAATCTTTGTCATGACATTAGAGCTTATTATCCTTCCCGGCTTCCCTTCAATACCCCGTAATTCGACTTCCTTTCCTTCTGAAAAAAATTTCAAGAAAGGTTCATGAAAATTAAAAGCTACCGTCCCCAAAGATTGTAACCATTGTACTCCTAGTACAGCATCAACACCTCCCATAGGAATGGAAAGCATTGGACTAGTCAATACATATTCCCCCATGGTTAGCTTGATATTATGGCATTTTCTAGAGCAATTTATAGTTCCTCCATTTGCAACCATCACTTGACATTCTGTTGCTCGGTATAGGAAACAATTCAATTCCTTGGCTACCTTACAATGAATAAAATTATGGGTGCTACCTGAATCAATCAACACTATTACCTTTTTCTTCTTGATATGTCCTTCTATCTTGAGAGTTTGAGGAGTAGTAATTCCTGCCAATGCATTACACGATATGGTCGGACTCATTTCTTCCTCTTCTTGGGTTGGTTCCTGGTGTATATCCTCTTCTTGTTCATTTTCTTCTTCCTCTTCACAATCTATGTAAAATAATTTCTTCTTGGCACACTTATGACCTTTAGTGTATTTGCTATCACAACTGTAGCAAAGCCCTTTTGCTCTTTTTTCTTCCAATTTTTGTGGTGTCAACCTTGTAGGTTGTGTAAATCTAGGAGTAGCAACACTTCCCTCTTTATAGAAGTGAGTGGTAGGCTTCCTTGTCGCCATAATTTTACATTCAATTTTTCTTGCCAACCTGAATGCCTTCTCCAATGAATCAGGTTCCAAAACGTGAAATTCATGTTGGATGTTATCCTTTAAAGTGCCTATGAAGAGATCAATCCTGTGTTCCTCTGGAATATCAGTTACCCTTATATTCAATTTTTGGAAGTCCTCAATGTGCTGCCCCACTAAACCCTTTTGTTTGAGATTTATCAATTGGCTAAAGAAGGTGTTGCTCTTAGTATCCTCATAATGTGCTATCATTTCTTCCGTAAAAATTGACCAAGTGACAATTTTTTTACGGGAGCAAAGCCATCGATACCATACAAATGTATTTTGTTCTAAATGTAAAGTTGCAATGCGTACCTTTTGTGTGTTTTGCACGTTATGGAGATCAAAATATTGCTACATCTGTAGTATCCATGTTACAGGATCCTTTCCATCAAACTTCCTCATATCCATTTTTGGAATATGGTGGTTCTTCCCGCCAACGTTAGAGTTTATGAAATCACGATTAACATTTATTTTGTTCTCATCATGAGTTTCCTCTACTATCTTTTCACCATTAGGAAACATTTCTTGTATCAACTTTGTCAAACCTTCCATGTCTGCTTTTAGATCATTCTTCATGTTTTCCTTTTTCTCATCGATCTTAGCTTCCATGTCATCCATCTTAGATTCCATGCCAGCTTCCATGCCATCTATCTTAGATTCCATGCCATATATCTTAGATTCCATTCCATTCTTCAAACCATCCATCTTATATTCCACGCCTTTCCTCAAACCACCCATCTTAGTTTCCACACCTTTCTTCAAAACTTCCATGTCATTTTTTGTTGCTCTTTGTGAGAGCGAAATTTTTTGCACTTGTTATTGTAATTTTGATATGTCATGTTGCCATTCTTCTTCTTCATGAGTCATAGTAGAGATTTCTAAAGGCTTAATGGGTGTTGAATTATTTTTAGGGGCCCTTTTAGAATCCAATACTGATATCTATTCTACAATATGCCCTTGGAATCAATTCAACTTGATTCTTCAAACAAGACTTATGCAATTCAGAAAAAAATACACACTTTTTTCTTGCTTTTGAGGAGCTCAATATTGAAATTGAATTATCTCTATAATTGTGGATCCTCAATATCTGAAATTCAGCCAGTAGCCCTCTTAAGCTTCTTTGAAATTCCACAGGTCTGATCTGATTTGGATTCTTCAAGGCAAAGTTATGTCCAATCTCCCACAATGACCCAATTTTGGATTGGTTCAGTAGAGCGAACTTGTACGACTTGCCACATGTCATTGTTTCCTCCTTTGGATTTCAAATTGATAGAAAAAAAAGTATACTCCGTGTAATTGTGGCCACTATTTACAGCATTCCAATCCAATGCACAGAGAGAGAGCTATGAATATTTTCCCACGATCACCTCTTTGAGATGAAATTCAGAAGCCTTAAAAAGCCCTAACTTCCACATTCATATCTCCGAAAATGTCACAAAAAAATATCTAAAATTTTTTGATGATGTTGCTCAATATTGTAGCTTCACATTCTAAAAATTTCAGCTTCTTAACTTTCGTAGAAAAAAAGTTATTACGAAAATACCACGATGACCCGTTTAGGTTAAATTCAGAAGCCTGCAAAATGACCTAACTTGCACAGATCATATCTCTGAAAATGTTGCGAACCAAGCTCTGAAATGTTGTGACGATTTTCCTCACAATTTTTATTTTCACTCTAAAAATTTCTGATTCTGAACCTTCGCAGAAAAAAAGTTATAGTGAAAAAGCCACGATGACCTGTTTGGAGCAGCAAAACCCTAGAATCTCAAAGCTCTGATACCAAATGTTGTGAAACCAGCTCCAAAGAGAGAAGAAAAGAGATATCAATGCCTTAGAAATAAGCCACTCCAAGGGGGCAACCTCCAATACATTACATGAATGAAAAATTCTTGGATGATTAAAATTATAAAACCTCCTTTCTATATATATGAGTCCATGGGGCCACAATGTAATCCTAGCCGACCTAACAATAATAATTTAAGGGCACAATAATAAAAATATGGGGGTTACACTAACAACAATAAGGGACTATACTAATAATATAGGGACCTAACATGGGCTTCTTGGTAAGTCAGCTAACAGTACCGAGTATCAGCCGAGTCAAGTAGCCCCAATTGATACCACACACACTACGCCTAAGCCTAACCCCCTTT
This sequence comes from Pinus albicaulis, assembly GCA_034641835.2. NCBI lineage: Eukaryota > Viridiplantae > Streptophyta > Pinopsida > Pinales > Pinaceae > Pinus > Pinus albicaulis. Next base: position 1,332,076,091 of record CM076572.1, read on the forward strand.
GAAATGGGTCTCTGTCGTGCTCGAGTTTTCTTTTCCATGGGATAATAGGTGGATTTGAAGCTCCTTAAATATTCAAATTCTATGTCTCAAGATGAAGAGTGATCAAGGTGGCTTATTGGATGCCTACCCCCTTGATCCTAACTTAAGCTATAAATTCTTTTGTGGCCCCTATGGGGAGAATTTAGTGAGTTTGGTTAAGTTAGTTTTAGGTGTCTTTGCTTCACTTACTGAGTGAATGTGTGTGAGCACAAAGTGGACAAGCACATAGTTTGAACGTGTGGATATTCGATGATCTTTTTCAAAATCCCCTATTTAAACTATGTTGTATTGTTCCTGGCTCAAAAGAAAAACATGTGAAAATTATGGGTTGCTTTCTATTTTTCCAAGTTAATCTATGTGATCATCTATAGGGAGATAGTGAGTTGTGAATAAGGAACATTCACATGCTTACTTAGGATCACTGGAGGGTGAAAAGGTAGCAGAGATTACTTGCTCTTCTATAAACAATTCAATCCTAGTCTCGAAAAATCCTAGTGCCAAAATTGAACTAAACTAATAAATTTTACACTAGAAAAAGAAACTAGCTATGCATGTTTGGTCTTGGGCCACTTACTTTACCAAAATTTGAAAAAAATAATAATTTTTTTTTTTCTGAATGCAAGTTATTCCCCCCCCCACACTTAAACTATGTGTGAACTTTGCAAAAATCAACTTGAAATAAAACTGACACTAAGCCTACAAAAAGCAGCTAAGAGTGAGCTTTAGCAAGCTACGGGGTACCACAACCAGTGCTGGTAGGTGTATTAGGGGTTTCCAAGCACTTTACAAGCAGGAAAAGATAGAAATAAAGGAGAATTTTCTCTTTTGGTCTTTTGTGCGCAAAAGGCTGAAACATGTGTGATGTCTACATGTGGGTCAACACTAAACGCACGCCCTAGGTGCGTCTGTGGGAGGAAAAAGTGTGCAATGTCCTGCAAAAGAAATTTTTGGAGCTATTCTGCTTCAGTATATCACTTGGGATGAACTAGGGACTACAAGAGAAATAAGGGGAAATTCAGCTCCACTCCATAGCACAAACATAGGTCTCTGCAAAAAAGGCACAACAACATAAACTTGGTAATAAATGTTAGTGGAGTCACCAATCCTATTTGAGTGTGTTTGGTGCACATATGTACGAAATCACACCAACTTAAGGGGTGTGGTCTACCCACTTAAGTTATTGGTAACAGGCAGAAAAAGAAATGGAGTCAAGCAAGTTAGTGGAACAAGCTAGAATCATAAACATACTAGATAGAGAAATAGCATGCATATATAAACTAAAACTAAACCAAAAACTAAAACAAATAAACAAGATCTCTGCAAAGATTCAAACGACAACAATAAAACGAATGGTGGCTCTTGGCCCCTCTTATTGAGCGCTGGTAGGAATAAGAGTGAAACTTTACCCTCTTGCCAAAGGGCCCCTAGAACATGGGTTATAAGTCCAAATTCAAGGATATTTTTATCCCAAGCTTGCCTCGGTGCAGTATCCCTCTCTCTCTACTGTGGTGGAATGAACTTGTTGGATGGCCAACAATTGATTCCCTTCTATATTCAGCTCTAGATCACACACTGCTGGTATTTTTTGGGAAATTCTGGCTAGCATAACAATGTGTTCACCAATTCTTCATCTCATGGTGGCCTTATATAGGAGATTTCAAATCCTTCTTCCCTCTCTTGGTACATTGTGGATGGTGACCTAAGAGAGGGGTATGATTCCTTTGTGCGCTCCAAATATTCCATTGTGTGCTCACTTGATGTTTAAGGAGGCGTTGGTGGCTATCCTTAGGTGGCTTCAAGTGAGGAATCACTTTTCCTATGATTAGTGTGGTCCCATAAAGTGACATTTCACCACTCCTAGGATTGCGCACATTTTGGGTCATAAGGTGCGTAAAGGCGCTCTTCACGAAGGATAATGTGCGCAAAAGCATTTAGGACTTGCTAAAATTTGATTTTTCCTCAGAACTTAGAGATTTTTAAAGATTTTCCAGGCTTTGTAATGTCTTCTAGCCATATAAATCCTTCTACTTGTACGATTTTCTAGTGTTAACAACATCCATGGAGTCTATCCCGAGTCCCTTTTGTCTCCCGCCACAGTTTTCCATCCTTCATTGCTTTGTCCCTCTCTTGTGTCGCACATTTTGGCCTTCAGTCATACTGTCCCCTATCCCCTCTGGAGTCGAGTCAGTAGCTTCCATGTCATCCATGTCCTTTATGATCTAACAAGGGAAGTCGTCAGCTTGCTATTCAGTACCCCCCATTCCACCATCATCCTTGGTGCCAGTCTAGTAGTTTCTCCACTATTATCCATCGTGCCTTAGTTCAGGATTCCTTATTGCCTCACCTATGGCGGACCTCCTTCTGTTGACATCAGCTTATTCATTCCAGAAGACAGGTCTAGAGAGCGATGTACCTTGGTTCTAGCTTCCACTCTTATCTGATGCCTTAGATTAGGAAAATGGACCCTTTATTGCCCTTTGACTTGATGGTTTCTCAGTTCCAGCTCCTCATGGCATGATCGGGATCTGTATACTTGATGGTCCAGTGGTGCAACATATTGGACCAGTGATTCCTAGGTGTGTGTGAGATGTTTCAGACCTCATGAAGGGGTGGCCCTTCAGGTTGCCCCCCACATGCCCGGATGACCTCTCTACTACAGCCTTGGATGTAGCTCCATAGATTTGATGGTTCCAACCTCAGCCACTTGCAACACCTTTTTTATTTTGCATGTATCATTCAAATTTTTAGAGCCCTTTCCTATTTTATAGGGCCTCTTTGGTTGCACTTATATCTCATATATTTAGATATTATTGTATAAGTCCTGGTTTTTTTCCTAGGCACAATATATATGTGGGATCCATTATCATGTTTTTTATCTGTCCCATGTTTATTCCAACATGTAATATATATTTCAATCCCATTTTTTTTGGACACAACATTATTCTTTGTACTTTGTTATCTAGGTGGGCATAGGTATGCCTCCCTCGCCTCATGCATAATAGGTGCTCACTCATAAAAGAGACTTGTCACACTTGTAAGTCTCGCCTCCTCAGGGTATTGCCCTCCCGCGCTTTAGTCCGCCTTCAATTTCTCTCTCTCTCTCTCACTCCCCTTCAGTGTCTAGTGATTGTGTTCTTACAACGTACTTCGGTCATACAATTGGCTCCTAACACTCGCATATTGGGGGGCAATCTGTTACACCAATTTTTGGTCATCTAACTTGTTACTGTTAGATGGACTAAAGTACACCATGTAAGACCAATTTTACCATAGTAAAATTTCTCTCACTATGAAAAATAATTTAATAGACCATAGTTGATTAAGTTATTTATGGTCTAAACAGGAAACCCCATGAGGAATAGTTGAATAAATCCTTATTTTTTTTATTTTACTCAAGGGATAATTAATTACACCGTTTTTTAATTAATATTCCTGGTCATATTTAACCCAAAACAGTAAAATTAATTAGATAAATCATTATATATCTTATTATATCTTAGGAATAATTATTTAAAGCATTATTTAATAGTATTCCTTGTTAAATTTGACTAAATCATTTCTAAATAATTGAATAAATCATTATTTATTTAATTATTCCTTAACCAAATTATTAAATAATAAATAAATCATTTATTTATTTATTTATTCTAAATAAAGTGATCCAAGTGGATATTGGTGGTCACCTGCCTATTCCACTTGGGGCCCCACCATTGTCTCTTTCAGTTTTTCAATTTCGACATGACCGATGTTTCTCACAAAAAAAGTTGTAGTCCTCAAATAGATATTTTTAACAAGGTATGGTGCACGTAAAATGGAGATCGTATGCCAAAATTACGTCCTCGGGAAGTTGAAACACCAATTTACCCAAACAGGGCCCATAGTTTTGGCACTTCATCTCCTAGGGTTAGGGTTTTAGATGTTTAGGGTTTTCCATTGTTTATAAATAATAAATAGGTCCTCGAGCCTCATTGTAACATAGTTAAGAGTCTATAGCAGCCACATCTCTTCTCATATATAAGCTACCAGTGCCCTAGCTAGTTTATTTCCATTTTGTCTGTAAGAAAATTTCAGTTCTTTGATATTAATGAAATGAAGTGTTATTTTTGTTGCGTATTTGTATTTATGGTTATATGTGTATTCTGTTGCATTCCTGCATAAATCCAAATCAGTGGTATCATAGCGGTCTTATTTTTCTCGATCCTTCTTTGCATGTCCCCAACGAGGTCTGGGTATAAGGAGTTAGGGCTCGATCTAGTGGAACCTTTGCAAGATCAGCCTCGCAAATCCTAACGGCTGCCCATGGGGGATGAAAAGAAATATGAGGGAGCAGGAGATCCTATCAAAATATTGCTTGAGGAGGCCCTATAAAAACAAAGGAACGCGATGATGGATAGCTTTTCCCAGATCCTTAAATGACTGCCCACTGGCAGTGCATCTGCATCCAACAACCACTCTGGAGGCACGAATCCTTTTAAGGTACAAGTAAAATTTGACATTCCCATATTTGAGGGTCGAATGATGCAGATGCCATAGATAGATGGTTGAATATATTAGAAGGATATTTCTTGGTTCATGACTTTTCCGACCAAGAGAAGATTATTTTTTTACTCCTCAAAGCTACCCCCCCATGTCAAGGAGTGGTGGGAAACCTATTGTGAGAAAAAGGACGAGACATAACCCTCTCTGTTCTCAGTCATGCCCACTTGGAATTCTTTCCAAGACACCATCAAGGAACAATACTATCCCATGGGGAGCTATGAGGACAAGTACATCCAATGGACCATGCTGCGACAATAAAGGGATCAAGATGAGCATGAGACGATGAATCTGTTCCATACCCTGCACACAAAGTTGGGTATCAAATATTCAGAGAAACATTTGGTGCTCAAGTATCACATTTGTCTACATAGATACATTCAGGATGAAATGGAGTTCCTTGACATCTCCTCACTTGGTACGACATACCGGTATGCTACCAAGATTGAGCAGAAATTCAAACAAAAGAAGCGATATTTTGGATCTACGAATCAAAAGCAAGGGAAAGGTGCCCCCAAATCGCAAAACAAAGGATAAATCCAAGGCATGGCAGCTGAAGAAAACCTATCAAAGTCACAAGCAAAGAACAACACCACAAAGCTAAAGAAAGACACCGGAAAGTGGTGTGAGTTCCATAAGAGATCCACTCACAACAAAAGTGAGTGTTGGGCCAAGCAGTCGTTCGTGACCAAGATGAGGGATTCTAAGTCAGATGCATGCTCTGACTCTGAATTGAAACCTGACAAGGGGAATGATAAAGGGAAACATATTATTGATGCAGAGGCCATTGCCACTGTTGCCACTGCGAAGTTCCAGAAGGAGGAACCAGAAGATCCAGAGGAGGAGGAACGTCTCTTCCACTCCTAGATGTGGGTAAAGGGTTCCCCTCTACAATTCATTGTCGACAATGGGAGCCAAAAGAACCTTATTTTAGTAAACACTGTGAAGCGGTTGGGATTTCCGACTACAGCACACCCACAACCATTCACCATCGAGTGGCTTCACCAAGGACGGGATCTCCGCATTAGCCAACAGTGCTACCTTCCCTATAGCATCAAGCCCTTCATAGATGAGGTATTATGTGAGATTTATCCTCTTGATGTTTCTGATGTATTATTAGGCCAACCATACTTGTGGAAGCGACATGCTGTGTATGTGTCCCGACCTTGCGTTGTTATTGTTACTTTGGGAAATAAGTTGTACATGATACCAGAGGTACCACTTCCTACCGCTATCCCTTTGATTACTGCAAAACAATGCAGTAAGCTCATTCCCCAAACTAGGAGATTTTTTTTCCTGATGATCCGTCCCCAGGGAAAGAAGAATATTGTGGTCACGACCTCTAGACAGGGCTCCTCTGCACAACAACAACAAATGGAAAAGGTTGTGGAGGAGTATGGGGATGTCTTCACCTCACCCACAGGGGTTCCTCTGCACTGTTAGGTCAAGCACCCCATTGATCTAACCCCAGGTGCGCCACTACCCAATGGACCGATCTATCAACGCTCCATTCTGGAGAATGATGAAATCAAGAGTCAGATTCAGGAGCTACTGTAGAAAGGTCACATCCGGCCAAGTTCATCACCTTGTGGGAGCCTGATCGTGTTGGTACAGAAGAAGAATGGGAATTGGAGACTCTGTATTGACTATCGGGCACTGAACAAGATCACTATCCAGAATAGGTACCTGATCCCATGGATTGATGACCTTCTGGAAAAAATAAAAGGGGTGAAATATTTCAACAAGATCGACTTGAAGTTTGGGTATCACCAAGTACCAATAGAACCCTCTGATGTGTGGAAGACTGCCTTCAAAGACAAGGAGGGCCTTTTCAAATGGCTGATCATGCCTTTCAGATTGGAGAATGCTCCCACAACTTTCATGAGGTTGATGGACGACATCTTGCGTCCATTTACCAACTCATTTGTAGTGGTGTACTTGGATGACATTATGATCTTCAACCAAACTTGGAAAGAGCACCTCCACCACATCTGATAAGTTCTCCAAACACTGTGGCAACACAAGCTGTGTGCCAATTTGGAGAAGTGCACTTTTGGCATTGTTAGCCCCCTATGAATTCCTTGACAAGCAAACAAGGGGATAGTTTCTTTATGAGCCTTCAAGGAATTAATTTCCCTTGAAAACACATCATCCTTGAAGCCTTTGATGTTCCCTGCTTTTGATTGTTTCCCTCTGTTGTTCTTGAGTCAATAAGCCTCACTAATTGCAAAAAATTGTGCTCCAAAAGGCCTTTATTTTCCCCTTGTGCCTTTGCAGAATGTCCCATTTTACCCCTTTTTTCCCATTTTTTCAAAGTTCCCCTATTTCCCTCTAAGTCCCCCTTCACCCTCTAAATCATGCCCAAAATCCCCTTTAAATCCCACATCCACCCTTTGTCTAGTTTAATAAGCACTTTTCCTCCCTATCGTTATCCATTTCCAACCTTAAATTTCATTAAAAATGGGTTAAAAACCCACTTTTCAACCTTATAATAGGGCTTAGCCCCTTTCAACCACTTCCCCATATACCCTTTGCACTAAGAACAAGCGCTTAAAGCCTTGGGATCCAATCGCAATCAGAGTGTCGGGCGGGTGCATTCCTTTGTAACATCGAAAAAGTCCGATGCGATTGGGTTTTAACAACAAGTCCCGCGATATGTTATACACCATCGATCTGCTGTTTCGATCTAACGGTGGAGCGCCAATCGCACCCCTCACCTAATCGCAATCAAAACTTCTAGTGATGTTTCCCTTTGTGTTCTCTGATTGCGATCTCCCGACTGCATCCTCCACCACTGATCCGCAGTTTAGATCGGACAGCTGGTGCTTTATTGCACCCCCTCTTGGATCGCAATTGCAAAAGTCTCCATGCCATCCCTTCCGCTCCTCCCGATTGCGACTTTCCGATCCCATCCCAGCCGTCCATCCCCCCCGCTCATCCAACGATCACCGCACTCCTTGCCCAATCGCAATCGCAAATTTGTTAATGTGCCACCCTGCTAACCTCCCCGATTGCGATCCCCCAATCGCTCTGATCGCATAATCGCAGGTCCTTGCCCCTGATCTGCCCGATCACAAGCCGTCCTCCAATCGCATCGCAACATTTGAAATGCGCGTTGCGATTACCCCCCCCTCCCGATCTTCGATGCGATTGACCTCGGGCCCACCACTAAAGTCCTCTGCCATTCATGATAAAAAACCCCTTTTGCCTTTGAAAAAGTTTAAAGTTCATTCGTTTCATTTATACAAAGGTTTTTCCAATCGCATCAGAAATTTTGTTTCATATGTATATCCCTCCACCCCGCTCTGATTGCGATTGCGATTTCCATATGGGTCCCACCTCGTACGATCATTCCCATCACATTTCCGTTGCATTTCGTTCATTTCCTTTGTATTTCCTCCATAGTCCAAATTTTCGTATTTGCACTAAAGTTTAATGTTTTATATTCATTCCGCCAATGTTCATATACCATCCCGTTGTTGCATCTCCGTCGTCGATCCCCACCACTGGACCATGATCGAATGGTTCACGATGCATTTCTCCACCAAACCCTATTATTCACCGTTTTCACCACATCACCGCATTCATCACCATTGTTCCATTTGAAACCACCATTTCTGCCGCCGTTGCACCACCTCTTCATGAGTCTCCGCTTCATCCTCCCTTCCATACATTTGATTTCTCAGCTCAGTTGTGGGTTTTGCGGAGTACGAGCGGTGAAATGCCACCATGGCTCATTTTCATTGTTACAGTGGCACAAAACAAAAGAAAGATCTTTTTAGATTTCAAAGGTATAGAGAAGAACCTAGGAGGATATATCAATGCTATTTTCATAAAAAATATAGAGTTTGATCGTGCAAAGTCCTTCCCATCTGAAATTGTGAGAAAAAAGTATTTCTCATACAGAGATTGACAGTAAGGGGCTTTTACTGGTTATTTCACCTTTACTAGAAAGGATGAAACCAGAAGCTTCTGGCCCACAAACTGGCTTTGCCTAAAGAAATAAAATTTAAACACTGAAATAAATCCGATCAATGAAATTATTTGCTTATGTGCAAAGTATTCATTAATCAAAATTTTATGTGTGAATAAGCAAGTTCAAGCATTCTGCAAATGAAGTAATGTGGTTTGAAGATGAACTAATAAGTTTTGTTCACTGTATAAGTCTACTTGGGAAAAGTGTACTTATGAAAAGTTACTATTTAATGCAGCAGAATCTGAAATATAATAGCAAAAATGCACAGCATAACAGTAAGCATTTTTTTAAGCAGTTCACCCCTCTCTTGGGCTACCTCTGTTGGGTCCAAAAGCCTCGAATTAGGCTTTTCCCCTTTTCATTAATGCTCAAAATGTAAATTACACTATGTAGAAAGCCTCAAAAGGAAAAATAAGCTGAAAATTCAGAAATATAAGGCTGAAATCAGTATAAATCAACTATTCATTCACCTCCATTGGATGAGTATAGTCCAAAACAGCTGATCTTTCATTAGGCCCTAGTGGCTCCACAACAAAAATCGCTGGTAAAATCACTGATAGAGCACCCTAATGGCTTTGCAACCTATCCCAACATCTCCAGAATGCTTCAATACCCCAAAATCAAAAAAACATTCGTCCCAAATGGACTTCCCTAGCCAAAGTTATGGCTAACTGAAGTTTGCCCAGTGTCACCTAGAAAAACTCCAGCTAAATTTGACTAACTTCCAGATAGCGCCGACAAATCTGGAGTTAGGTGCTGAATTTGGGGGTCCGTCGAATTGACCGCCAGTCATGGGGGGCTAGAGATAAGGGTGCATAGGACCGCACTGAACAGAAGACTTTGAGTTATACGCGGCATTATATAAGGTTTTAAAAACCGTGTATTAAATATATTCTGCCCTGGGCGCGTGTCCACGGGACCACGTCCATATTCCGTTGCGCGCCTTTCAAACATTCAAATTTTAAATGAATATTGGCGCCACTGTTTAAACAAATAGCACCGTGGCCCAATGGTCAGGCCGTTGCATTTCCATTGGCCCGACCCGGTTTCAAATCTTGTCGCGTGCATAAAAGAATTTTTAATGCCCATTTCAATTGGATCTTGGGGCCACGTGGCGGCCTCTGGGCTGGCCACGTGGTGCCCGTTGATTGGTCACCTGTGGAATATTCTGCAGAATATTATATGGAATATTCCATGGAATATTCCCAGAATATTCTGTAGAATATTCCTTTTTTAATAAAAATATTTTTTATAAAGTCAACTTTGGGCCATTTTTTAACTAAAATTGGCGAACTTCAAAGCTGAATATCTTTCACATACGATGTCGGTTTTCAGTGTCGTTCACGTCCACCGGATCGTTTTTCCGAGCTCTTTCCAGTTAATCTAGTTTGGACCAATTCTGAGCAACGTCATTTTTGAGCATTTTTCTACAAGAGACTTGATCTCTTGATCATTCCCGGTGCAATCAAAGCTCAAGGTTTCACATCAGCAGAATATTCGTTCCCAAAGGACCAAGCGCCCATACTATTCCCTGTATCTACCATGTTCCTGAAGAAATTTCCACCCAGACCACAGTCCAAAGCTACCAGAGCATTTGTTTCACAAGTATGGCAAACCATTCAGTCATTTATTTACCATTTTGTTTATGCACCAAAAATTACCACAGAGTTCTGCAGCCACAGTACATCAGGACCATACCAGAGTAAATGGAAGCTGAAGAAGATCATTCTTTCGTCCAAGACATGCCAGAGATTAATGCATAAGATTTAAAACAGAATGGGTTTCGACCCTCTTTCTTTTCTGAGTTTTAATTCTTCATTTAGTTCTTCACCTACCTCCTCTGCTCTCTTTCAGCTATAAAACTCATGAGAAAATTATTGTAAAGGTTGTTGATCAGTTATCAGAGAATTGCAATTAGTTTCTTTTGAGACACAGTCTCTGTGTGAAGTTGTAAGATAGGCTGAGGAATATGATTTCAGACTGAGTATTCAGCTATTGGAAATGTTGTACTTGACTGGTATTGTTATTTAATATGGCAAGAACATTTCTTTGGATCTTGATCTAAAGCAGTGGTGATGTTTTCCTATCTATGTGCTTTAATTCATTTCATTTCGTTTCTACTGGCTTGCATCAGAATATTGGCATAGGATTTACCCTTGTTAGGTACCCTATGTTTCTGCTCTCCTTGCCTTTGATGTTTTCTACTAAATGTGTTATCTAAGAGTTGATTTCAGTTTATTTAACTAGTGTAGTGGATGTTATTTCCTACTCTCTTATGTATGAATTAAATGAATCTGTTCCTAGATGTTCTTGTTAGGATTTAGCTGGAAGATTTGGGAACACTGGGGATTAGAGTTAGCCCTGTCCACTAGGATCCTTGTGCGACCAGCTGGTCTTTAAATTTGTGTCCTGAATATGTGTTGTCTCCTCCTCTCCTACCATTCCATACCATACTATCATCTTTAAGATCCAACATTTTAGATGACTAGCCCAATTGAAAGCCTGCATATTGATTAGCAAGAAATCCTTTCCTGACTCCATTGCCCAATGGTTTTGAATGCTTCCTAGAATATTTCACCTCTGCCTAAGATCTCTTTGCTCATCCTTGTCTTACATTGAACCCTTCTTCTTGATAACCAGCAACCAAACAAACAATCAAACAAACAAGCCTTGTGCCTATAACTAGCCTAACATCTTAAACTTTGAGCTTCAAAGACATATACCTTTGACATATCTTAGAGAGATCCCTCTCTGGACTCAGGAGGGCTAGATCCTGAGGTCTGAAAGTGGTTTGATGTTGTCTCATCTTTTGGTCTTGCTAATCTGGCCAAAACACGGGAACCCCAACATAATGGTGACTCCACTGGGGAAATTTTGAGTATTTCTCACTTTACTACATCATAAGAACCTCAGAAACCCATAATATCTGGTTAGGTTGGCAGTAAAATACTCCTATTTACAGACCAAGCTATAAACCATTTTTGTGTTTCTCCCACACTCTTACACAGAGTCTGGAAAGGGCCAGATAGCCTCCAGATCTCACACTCTTTCAGAGGTGACATATCTGGTAAAAGCCCTCCCAGTCAATCTCTGGTTTGATTTTGTTGTCTTGTCGAGATATATTTGAAGAGAGACATCTCATAAGCACTATGGTGGACAGTGTAGCCTCTAGAAACATCCTAATACCCTCCACCTGGCAACTCCATAGTTCCTAAAGATTAAAATAATCCACTGGTGATCAGTAGGCCTGCTGATTATCTTGGTTTCACCAAAGACTCCACTGGAAGACCAACCTCTAGAAGCAACATCAACTACAATAGAAGGAACAAGTAAGGTTAAGCTTCTTGGTTGGAAAACAACATTCTGGCTTCCAGAACCATTCACACAAGAGCTTATCCTGACCCAAACCCACCTGAAATTGTTGATAACCCTGAGAGTATCCTCAGGAAATCACCTACACCTAAAAGATCAACTATTTCCAGTCACATCTATAGAGCTAACTCTGCACCAAACGACCTTACAGCTCTATCACACTTTCATCTTGACCTAGATCTACCCGATAGATTACCATGAACTAGGTCGTTCAGTGTTCTAGATCAGCCAGACCTTGAGCTTCCTGATTCACCACCTCAAAGTGGTAAACACATTAGGGACAGAGAAACCCCTCCATCTACACCTCCTAATATTCACTTCATTCAAAACTTGGGGCTCTCCCACCCTAAGTCTGCTCAACAAACCTCTGCTGGTCCTAGTATCCCTACTATCCATATACCAACTGCTCAAGTTAACCCTTTACCTCATCAAAATATCATCATGGCAGCCTGGTATGCGCCTTTGATGTTACCTCAGCCTCTAGTGCCCTTACCAAATGATTATCAATCAAAGATCCCACATTTCACTGCCAAAGAATCCATCACAGCCGAACAACATGTAGATAAGATGGAAGATTATTTTGACTACATGGAGATAGATGATGATACGGTCAAAATGAGAATCTTTGCATAGAGTTTGGGAGGTGATGCAAAAAAGTGGTTCAAGGGCCTACCTCCTAATAGTGTCTGAGACCTTCCTACTTTATATCAGACTTTCATAAACAAATGGGAGGTTAAGGCCAACCCTCACCAAATCCTAGCAGAATATATGAACCTTAAAAGAAACGTAGGAGAGAGTGTCCATGACTACACTACAAGGTTAAACATCGTTTATAATGCCCTTCCTCCACACATGAAACCTCCGCAGGGCATGGCTCTGGAGAAATACCCTAAAGGCTTTGATGCTGACATGGCCTACTAGCTTCTGGAGAGAGATTACAACACATTGGAAGACATGCAAAAAGGAGCAGTGAGTGTAGAGGCTAATATGATTGAGAAAAGAGCAAGATTGAGAGCTGAGAAGAGGGTAACATATAGAGATGACGCTGTAGCTTCCACATCTAATCCCAAGTATGATCGTTTATCCAAAAACATGGAAAGACTACAACAAAGATGGAAAAAATGGTTGTCACAGTCAGCAATCAAAACAGAAACCAAAATCACAACCAGAACCAGAACTATAGAAGAAACAATGCCACTCCCAATAGACAAAGAGAATCAGATCAGCACGTTGTCCCTATATTCCAATAGAAATTTCTTGATGAAGATGAGGGAATCATAGAAGAGTCTGAGGGAAACACAATAAACATGTTTGAAACAGAAGATTCAATCCATAACTGTTACACAGAAGAAGATCGTCCCTCACCCTCATATTGGGATGAGGAAAGATCAGAATCTGATGATTACAGACTTGGATTTGAAGATGCCATCATGCAGTTCAGACAGTATGAACTTAGGAGCAAAAAGAGCCTAGACAATTCCAAACCCAAAGCTTCTGAGATTACCATCAAGAAAAGGCCTGAGAAAAATTCTAAAGTGACTGCTGAAAGTAACAAATTAGCAGCTGAGAGTTCTGAGAAGAAAAAGGAAAAGGACAACGAAAACACTGATAAACAGGGTCAACCAACTAGCAGAACTAACATTGCAGTTAGTGATCCTGATAAAACAATTCCAAACACTGTACATAGTGAGAACCAGCCCACTGATTCAGCCACTAAGGTAGTGGCTAACAAAACAGAGTTGAGCATTCCAAAGAGTCAATCCACTTTCAATTTAGAAAGTGAGATTGCAAGAATTAAAATCTCTGTTCCACTCTCGGAGTTGGCCACTCAGGATGTATATAAAGGCAAAATTTTGAAAGCATTAAATCTGGGTGAGAACAGTGACACTGTAAATCTGAGTGATGATCAACCAGCCCCTCTATTTGGTCCAAATATTAAGGGGAAATTTCAGGAAGGGGTAATACCTCCTTTTTATATCAGTCTCAATATTCATGATAAGATCCTTCATAATGCAATGCATGACTCTGGTGCCTCACACAATTTGATGCCTAAAGTGGTTATGGAAAGGTTAGGCCTAGAGATAACCCGACCTTACAAAGACCTATATTCATTTGATTCTAGCAGGGTGAAGTGTCTTGGCTTAATCAAAGATTTATGTGTGAGCCTTACCCAGATTCCAGCCAAATGCATGGCCATGGATGTTTTCATGGAAGATGTGCCACCCAAGTATGGCATGCTATTGTCAAGGTCCTCGGGAGCTAAGCTGCAGGGTACAATGCAAATGGATGGGGCATACGCCATAATCCCTGTTTTTAGCCAACCTAGAAGACTGTACAAGGAGGCACAAATGAAGTTCCTATTTAGTAGCCCTGAAAAGCCTGAAAATTCTCCTCTGTACTCTGTACACACAGACTTGGACTCCTTTATCTTATGCAACGATGAATCTTTGGGGGACCCAGCACCAGAAAGCATAGATACAAACATAGGAGTTGAGACCATAGATTTTAACATAATGACCACCCTGGATTTAGAGGAAAATGAAGAAGGAAACCCTAGACAGTGCACTGAAACAGAAGCTCAGAGTGAGCAAAAAACAGAAGGTAAACAACTAACTAGTCACCCCTCGCTAAATCATACACTCCATGAAGAACAAAAACACTCACTACACCACGCAGAACCCGTCACACAACAAACCAGTGAAACCCACGTCCGGGAGGGAAACGATGTTAAAACAAGAAATGAACCCCTGTGGGAAATGAACTTTGATGGGTCATGCACCAAGAGAACTGCCAGAGCCGGGGTGTGGCTCCATAACACAGAGAGCGACTACGCGGAGATCCATGCCTGCAACTTGCATTTCAAATGTACCAATAATATTGTAGAGTATGAGGCCCTTATCCTGTGTTTAAAGCTGCTGAAGAAAATAGGAGCTCATAGAATAGCCGTGCAGGGAGACTCTGAATTGGTTATAAAATAGGTGAATGGTGAATATACAGCCAAACACCCTAGGTTGAGAGCATATAGGAACAATGTTGTGGATATATTGAAAACATTTGTTGAATACGAGTTAGTGTTTGTTCGTAGATATCAGAATACAATTGCAAATGGATTAGCTTGCCTAGCTAGTTCATACCTTAAGACTCCAAGCGACCAACAAATCATAATACAGACCAGATTCAGACCTGCCATGCCAGATAATGAAAAATATTGGCATGTTTTCGAGGGCGATAAGCAGATTGAATATTTCTTGATAGGCAAGAACGAGTTTGAATTTTTTGATTCAGACTCTATGTCTAGTGATAGCTTCCCAAGTGAGGAACCCTCAGATGAGGAAGAAACACCCCGTAACATAGAAATAAACACTTTGAACGAACAAATTGGAAATCCAAACGGAAATTGTGAAAACATGGAAAATGAAGAAGTTGAGGTGCTACAGGCCAAAGATAAGAACATACCTCGAGGTTTGGTGCCTTTAGAGGACCTGTTTGACTTCAATGATGTGGAAAAAAAGCCTACCATAGAACACACAGACTCTGACGTTGAAGAATGCAACATAGGCACAGAAGATAAGCCCAAAATTATTAAATTGGCTAGGTCCTTACCCACAAAAATGAAAAGGAAATACATTGACTTATTCAAAGAATTTATTGACGTGTTTGCATGGAGTTATGAAGACTTAAAGGCCTATGACACGAACATCATACAACACAAAATACCTTTGAAATAAAATCAGAAGCTTTTCAGACAAAAACTCTACAGAATAAACCCAAAGCAATTGCCTGCAGTTGAAGAAGAAATTAAAAAGATGTATGAGGCAGGCATAATTGTACTTGTAAGGTTCTCTGATTGGGTATCCAACCTAGTGGTTGTGAGAAAGAAAACAGGGGAGATTAGGCTGTGCATTGATTTCAGGAATCTTAATAGAGCCTCACTCAAAGACAATTACCCTTTGCCAAAAATGGAACACGTCCAACAGAGGGTAGTAGGCTCAAAAAGGATCTCCCTGCTAGATGGGTTTTCAGGTTACAACCAAGTCTTAGTAATCCCAGAAGACCAACTCAAGATAGCCTTTACCACTCCATAGGGCACCTTTATGTATATAAAAATTCCCTTTGGACTGATGAACGCTGGTGCAACCTTCCAAAGAGCAATGGATATAGATTTTTCAGATGAGATAGGACACTTCATTTTTATTTACTTGGATGACATAACAGTCTATTCTAAGACTGAAGAAGAACACGTAAAACATCTGAGAAAAGTGTTTGAAAAATGTAGAAGGTTTGGTCTGTCATTGAATCCCAAAAAGACTGTATTTGGGCTGCAAGAAGGAAAAAATCTTTACCACATTATATCTGAAAAGAGAATTAGGATAGACCCACAAAGAGTTGAGGGAATACTACGGATCACACACCCAAGAAACATCAAAGAGTTACAGTGCTTCATTGGGAAAATCAACTTCCTCGGGAGATTTATTCCCAACTTAGCTGAACACCTTAGGAATATGGCTAACATGTTGAAGAAAGGTGTAGGATTTAAATGGACTGTCGGAGCTAAACAATCTTTTGAATCAATAAAAATTCCACTCACCCAAGCTCCTGTCCTGATTAGCCCTGATTTCTCTAAATATTTCCTAATCTTTTCATTTGCCTCTGAGCATACAGTGGCTGCAGTCTTACTGTAGAAAAATCCAGAGGGAATGGAACAACCAATTGCCTTTTTCAGCAAAGCACTGAGGGATGCACCCTTGAAATATAACATAATGGAAAAACAGGCCTATGCCTTAGTCAAGGCCTTAAAGGACTTTAGGGTGTACATATTGCATTCCCACACCATAGCTTATGTGCCTAACATAGTAGTCAAAGATATATTGTCCCAAGACCCAGATGGGAAAAGGGGCAAATGGATTGTTGTGATCCTAGAATATGACCTTGAGATAAAACCCACAAAACTGATCAAAGGTCAGGGCTTAGCTAATTTAATGGCTGAATCAAATCTGCAAGCCCTTGAAATTAACATGGTAAATGCCTTGGATGAGCAGGAAGGACTGCTTGATCCCACTGTTGAGGAGAGGTTTCAGAACTCTCCTTGGTACTCTGATATACTTTATGTGCTCACCAACCTCAATGCTCCACCTGAACTATCAAAGACCAAGGCCAGATTCCTAAAACTAAAAGCCAAAAGCTATTGCATTCTAAATGAAAACTTATATTGGAAAAATCCAAATGGCCTATTTCTTAAATGTTTTCCAGAAACTGAAGCTGAGAGGATTAAACAAGAATTTCATGCAGGAGAATGCGGAGGCCACCTGAGCTGGAAGGCCACTGCAAACAAAATACTCAGAGCTGGTTACTACTGGCCTACGCTCTTCAGTGACATTCATAAGATGATAATTTCCTGCCACAAATGCTAGATTTTTGAAGGCAAAAGAAAACTCCTCCCCTTACCTCTACAACCCATCACTGTTGAAGGTCCCTTTATGCAATGGGGCCTAGATTTCATAGGAGAAATTCATCCTTCTTCCTCTGCACAACACAAATGGATCTTAACAGCCACAAACTACTTCACTAAGTGGATAGAGGCCATACCTACTAGGAATGCCACAGATTCAGTCATCTAGGTTCCTAGAAGACCACATCCTCTCTTGGTTTTGCTGTCCAAGGAAAATAATCACTGATAACGCTGCTGCTTTTGGGTCCAAGAAAATGGTTGATTTTTTTCATAGGTATCAAATAACACTTGGTCATTCAACTGCCTATTATCCTCAAGGTAATGGCTTAGCTGAATCATCAAACAAAAGCCTGGTGACCATCATCAAGAAGCTGTTGGAAGAGAACAAAAAGTCATGGCATAACAGGTTAGTGCATGCCCTATGGGCTGACAGGCTTACAACAAAGAAGTCCATTGGCATGTCACCATATCATCTGGTCTATGGGACAAAAGCAGTTTTTCCTACCAGTTTGGGTGTACCAATGATCAAACTTGTCCAAGAGATCCATACAGAAGAAGATAGTATGGTGAGAAGGATAAACCAGACAATTCATCTCCAGCAAACAAGGGAAGAAGTTTACAACAGAGCAATGAAAGTTCAGGAAAATATAAAGAAGTTGTTTGAAAAAAGAACCAAAGCTGCTGACTTCAGAATTGGAGATAAAGTTTTGAAATGGGATTCAAGGAGAGAGGATAAAGGAAAGCACGGTAAGTTTGACAGTCTATGACAAGGTCCATACATCATCCAGGCCACTGTGGGTCCAAATGCCTTCTTCCTACAAGAATTAGATGGTACAGAGCTGTTTGGGGGTCCTGTCAATGGCAGGATGCTCAAACACTACTGCTGCTGATTTCCAATTTCCAGTTTCCATTTCCATTGTACATACCATTGCAGTATTTTGTTTTCAATAAAAGAGAAAAATGTTTCAAAAAACAGAGAAAAGGAGAGGTTCAGACATGCTCAAAACATGAACCTCTGAAGTGCAAAGTATTGGCTCTAATATGATCAAAACTTGAGCCAAAAGAAGCAAAGTAGCTGGTCCTAACATGCTCAAAATCTGGACCAGCAAAGGAAAAAGAAGAATCAGCTCTAACATGCCCAAAACCAGAGCTGAAATGAAGAAAAAGAGTGACTCTAACAAGCTCAAAACTTGAGTCACAAAGAAAGAAGGATACTCCAAGCTTCAGATTTCAAGCCTTCACAGTTTTGTTTTCACTTTTCAGCAATTTTCTGTTCATATGCAACTGTCTTTATGCCTTGGATCTACAACAAACTAGATTGTTTAACCCTAGTTTGACTGTTTTTAAATTTCTGTTGTAGAATGTAGAGAAGAAATCTGTTGGACAGTTTAATCCCAGCAGATATTAGATTAGGTAGGGAAACATATGAGACCAACAGTCTAATCTGGTCCCATGGAGTAATAAGGGTAGATTTAGAATAGGTTTATTTTCTGTTATAAAAATAAATGATGTAAAGGGTCTGCTAGTTCAAATGCACCCTAGAAGAAAAAATGCTAGGATTGTAGGATGGGTAGGTAGATTGTTTAGGAATTTTTCTGCTGATCTATCATATTTATGGCAGCTGAAAATCAAAGAAGAAAGGTGGCTTAAGCAGAAGGAATCTAGCCTACACATAAGATCATTTTCTGAATTCTTGACTCCTTCAAGAAGAAGCCATCCCCATGTGGAGCCACTGTTAGCCCCCTATGAATTCCTTGACAAGCAAGCAAGGGGCTAGTTTGTTTATGAGCCTTCAAGGAATGCATTTCCCTTGAAAAAAAATCATCCTTGAAGCCTTTTATGTTCCCTACTTTTGACTATTTCCCTGTGTTGTCCTTGAGTCAATAAGCCTCACTAATTGCAAAAAATTGTGCTCCAAAAGGCCTTTATTTGCCCCTTGTGCCTCTGCAGAATGTCCCATTTTACCCCTTTTTTCCCCTTTTGTCAAATTTCCCCTGTTTCCCTCTAAGTCCCCCTTCACCCTCTAAATCATGCCCAAAATCCCCTTTAAATCCCACATCCACCCTTTGTCTAGTTTAATAATCACTTTTCCTCCCTATCGTTACCCATTTCCAACCTTAAATTTCATTAAAAATGGGTTAAAACCCCACTTTTCAACCTTATAATAGGGCTTAGCCCCTTTCAACCACTTCCCCATATACCCTTTGCGCTAAGACCAAGCGCTTAAAGCCTTGGGAGCCAATCGCAATTGGAGTGTCAGGTGGGTGCATTCCTTTGTAACATCGAAAAAGTCCGATGCGATTGGGTTTTAACAACAAGTCCCGCAATATGTTATACATCGTTGATCTGTTGTTTCGATCTGACGGTGGAGCGCCAACCGCACCCCCCGCCTAATTTCAGTCGAAAATTCTAGTGATGTCACCCTTTGGGTTCTCCAATTGCGATCTCCTGATTGCATCCTCCACTGCTGATCCGCCGTTTAGATCGGATGGCTGGCGTTTTATCGCACCCCCGCTTGGATCGCAATCGCAAAAGTCTTCGTGCCATCCCTTCCGCTCCTCTTGATTGCAACTTTCCGATCCCATCCCAGCCGTCCATCCCCCCTGCTCATCCAATGGTCACCACACTCCTCACCCAATCGCAATCGCAAATCTGTTAATGTGCCACCCAGCTGACCTCCCCGATTACGATCCCCTGATCGCTCCGATTGCATAATCGCAGGTCCTTCCCCCTAATCCGCCCGATCACAAGCCCTCCTCTGATATCATCGTAACATTTGAAATGCGCATTGCGATTACCCCCCACTCTTGATCTCCGATGTGATTGACCCCGGGCCCACCACTAAAGTCCTCTGCCATTCATGATAAAAAACCCCTTTTTCCTTTGAAAAAGTTTAAAGTTCATTCATTTCATTTATACAAAGGTTTTTCCAATCGCATCGAAAATGTTGTTTCATATGTATATCCCTCCGCCCCGCTCCGATTGTGATTCTGATTTCCATATGGGTCCCACCTCGTATGATCATTCCCATCGCATTTCTGTTGCATTTCGTTCATTTCCTTTGTATTTCCTCCATAGTCCAAATTTTTATATTTGCACTAAAGTTTAATGTTTTATATTCATTCCGCCAATGTTCATAGATCATCTCACTGATCAATCTTTTCTGTCGATCCCCGCCACTGGACCACGATCGAATGGTTCATGATGCATTTCTCCACCAAACCCTATTATTCATCGTTTACGCCATATCACTGCATTCATCACCAGTTTTCCATTTGAAACCACCATTTCTGTCGCCGTTGCACCACCTCTTCATGAGTCTCCGCTCCATCCTCCTTCCCATACATTTGATTTCTCAACTCAGTTGTGGGTTTTGCAGAGTACGAGTGGTGAAATGCCGCCATGGCTCATAGGCATTGTTACAGCGACACAAAACCAAAGAAAGATATTTTTATAGTTTAAAGTTACAGAGAAGAACTCGGGAGGATATATGAAAGCTATTTTCATTAAAATATAGAGTTTTACCGTGCAAAGTCCTTCCTGGTGCAATCAAAGCTCAGGGTTTCACATCAGCAGACTGTTCGTTCCCAAAGGACCAAGCACCCATACTGTTCCCTGTATCTACCGTGTTCCTGAAGAAATTTCCACCCAGACCACAGTCCAAAGCTACCAGAGCATTTGTTTCACAAGTATGGCAGACCATTCAGTCATTTATTTACCATTTTGTTTATGCACCAAAAAGTACTACAGAGTTCTGCAGCCAAAGTACATCAGGACCATACCAGAGTAAATGGAAGCTAAAGAAGATCATTCTTTCATCCAAGACATGCCAGAGATTAATGCATAAGATTTAAAACAGAATGGGTTTCGACCCTCTTTCTTTTCTGAGTTTTAATCCTTCATTTAGTTCTTCACCTACCTCCTCTGCTCTCTTTCAGCTATAAAACTCATGAGAAAATTATTGTAAAGGTTGTTGATCAGTTATGAGAGAATTGCAAGTATTTTCTTTTGAGACACAGTCTCTGTGTAAATTTGTAAGATAGGCTGAGGAATATGATTTCAGACTGAGTATTCAGCTATTGGCAATGTTGTACTTGACTGGTATTTCTATTTAATATGACAAGCACATTTCTTTAGATCCTGATCTAAAGCAGCGGTGATGTTTTCCTATCTCTGTGCTTTAATTCATTTCATTTCATTTCTACTGGATTGCATCAGAATATTGGCATAGGATTTACCCTTGTTAGGTACCCTATGTTTATGCTCTCCTTGCCTTTGATGTTTTCTACTAAATGTGTTATCTAAGAATTGATTTCAGTTGATTTAACCAGTGTAGTGGATGTTATTGCCTGCTCTCTAATGTATGAATTAAATGAATCTGTTCCTAGATGTTCTTGTTAGGATTTAGCTGGAAGATTTGGGAACACTGGGGATTAGAGTTAGCCCTGTCCACTAGGATCCTTGTGCGACTAGCTGGTCTTTAACTTTGTGTCCTGAATCTGTGTTGTCTCCTCCTCTCCTACCATTCCATACCATACTATCATCTTTAAGATCCAACGTTTTAGATGACTAGCCCAATTGAAAGCCTGCATATTGATTAGCAAGCAAATCCTTTCCTGACTCCATTGCCCAATGGTTTTGAATGCTTCCTGGAATATTTCACCTCTGCCTAAGATATCTTTGCTCATCCTTGTCTTACATTGAACCCTTCTTCCTGATAACTAGCAACCAAACAAACAATAAAATAAACAAACCTTGTGCCTATAACTAGCCTGACATCTTAAACTTTGAGCTTCAAAGACATATACCTTTGACATATCTTAGAGAGATCCCTCTCTGGACCTAGGAGGGCTAGATCCTAAGGTCTAAAAGTGGTTTGATGTTGTCTCATCTTTTGGTCTTGCCAATCTGGCCAAAACATGGGAACCCCAACAGGCATGACCCAAGTTCAATATATAGGATACATTATTGATGAAAGGTGGGTGCATGTGGATCCAACCAAGATCCAAGTTATTCGGGTGGCCAGCCCCAACCACTCTAATAGAGCTTCGCAACTTTCCGGGTCTTTATAATTTCTACCACAGGTTCATGTTGGGATTCTCTCATATTACTTGGCCCTTGAGTCAAGTTACCAAGGGAGTAGCGAAAGAAAAATTATTTTGGTTAGAATATCAAGAGAAGGCATTCATAGAATTGAAACATCGCCTTTGTTCTACTGCGGTGCTCAAATTACCAGACTTGAAACAACCATTTGAGATCGATACAGATGCCTATGACTATGCTATTGGGGCAGTTCTTACTCAACAGGGGCATCCAATGGCATATCACAGTGATACATTGTCCGACACATTTCACAAGTATCCCACTTATGACAAAGAAATATATTCCATTGTGCAGGCTTGTCGACAATGGAAGCATTACATTTTGGGAAAGGAAACAATCATCCACATAGACCACCACCCTCTGCAGTTCATACAGATAGAAGGGAAGTTGCAGAATGATCACCATTAGAAGTGGTCCACATATCTGCAACAATTTCATTTGAACATCAAGTACAATAAGGGTAGCACCAATAATGTTGTAGACTGCCTCAACCGACCACCGATCATGGTGCTAACCACCGTTCTCAACTCTTTTGGGCACAAGACTTCTAATTGGACGCTTCTCTACGAGAGCGATCCTGAATTCAGCCACACATGCAAGGCACTCTTGGGGGGTACGCAAGTTCCACATTTTCACCTCCAAGATGCACTGTTATGTCACTTGGGACACCTTTTTGTTCCTTCAAGCAAGCGTGCCAAGATGATATGGGAAGCACACTACAGTTGATTCACTAGGTATTTCAGGGTCGAGAAAATAGTGGTAGTACTACAAAAGTATCTCTATTGGCCGAACCTTTGATAGGATGTTAGGAAGTACATCAGATCCTGCACTGCTTGCGCCATTTCCAAACCGACCATCAAGAAGAAAGGCCTCTATACTCTGCTACCTACCCGTAGTCGAACTTGGGAAGCCATTTCCATGGATTACATGTTGGGCCTTCCTTCTACTAAGCATGGAAATGACTATGTTTTCATGGTCATCGATAGATTCTTGAAGATGGAAATTATGGCGGCCTACAAGAAGAATGTCATAGTAGAAGCCACTGCTAAACTCTTATTTGAACAATTGTGGGTGCACTTTGGGATCCCACAGTCTATCATATAATATCGGGACAGCAGGTTCCTCAACACATTTTGGTCCAGCCTCTGGTCAATGCTGAACACCAAGCTCACCAAGTCCATAGCTTTCCATCCCCAAACTGATGGCTAGACATATGTCATCAACAGGATGATTGTACACATTCTGTGCATGTACACTTTAAAGCATCCATGAACATGGGATGAGAGCCTCCTCTATGTACAACACAGTTATAACCGGGCTCTCGAAAGCTCAACCGACCACAGCCCATTTTAGGTGGGATTGGGATTCCATCCATTATGTCCCATTGATGTAGCCATGCCATTTGCGGCTACTCAGTCCAATTTGGCTCATGTCCAGTCTGAAGCTGACAAAGAGAACAGCTTCATCGAGCGCATTCAGCATATCCGCCAACAGGCTCATGAAATATTGGATAGAGACAATGATAAGTACAAGCAATTACATGATCAACATCAGGTGCCACACAACTTCCAGGTGGGCAACAAAGTGTGGCTACATTTATAGAAGGAGCGCCTCACTGGACCCCACCGCAAGCTTTTCCCACTCCGATATGGGTCGTAGACCATCACCAAGGCCATAGGGAACAATGCCTTTGAGCTCAGTATTCCATCATTCCTTGGTCTGCACCCCGTATTCAATGTGGACCGCCTTCATCGCTACTTGCCACCTCTACAGGACACCTTTGACATTGTAAAACAACTCACACCAACAGAGTTAAACCCAGACTGCATGGAACATGCCACCAAAAATTGTATCATGTACATGCAAATTAGTAACACTTTCCAATAGAATATCCAACTATATTAGGTTGTCAAAGCTGGCCAAATCCTGCACTAAGGCAAGTGGTTCACCAGGGACCAAGTTCAGCAGAAGTTTCCTAATCTCATGGAGGAACTCAACGCAATGGGGACCATTGCTTATTAAGGGGGGAGGAATGATCCAAGTGTTGGGAAAAATACTGAGAGGGGGGGGTGAATCAGTATTTACTGCATACTCAAAACTTTTCACTTTTTCATTCCTTAAAACCCATACGCTACTTTCCTTTAGTAAATTCGCGTATATACGCGGATACCTTTCATTAAACTAGCGTATACACAGAGATCTAAATATGTCATTAGGTATTTTCTTAGATCATTCCATTATTCATTCATCAGATGTTCAATAAGCAGTAAACATGTGCAGTAAGAACAGAATAAACCATCACACAAAGCATCACACATGAACACCAGGATTTTTAGGTGGAAACCCAAGTCGGGAGAAAACCACCGCTGCAGTTGCTCAGCCTTCAATATTTTATTATAGAGAAAACATCTTACAACATATGTGCCGGCGCAGACTTGACCAGCACGCAGGCACCCACCTGCGCTCGTTTACCAGCCTCTCCTGGAAGGGAGCTCCAACCCCCTGACTCGTTTACCAGCCTCTCCTGGAAGGGAGCTACGACCCCCCGATCTCGTTTACCAGCCTCACCTGGAAGGGAGCTACAACCCCCTGACTGAAGGCTACAACCTTCAGCACCACCTTTGGACCACGTTTCATCAATTTTCACACTGGATCCAACAACTTTAAAAGAACAACACTTGCAGGCCACATTTCATCATATTTTCAAACTGGACCCTTTCCATACTTTTAAGCACAAACATACATCACCAACAGATACTTATCAACACAGATCAGATAGCAGAAACACAACAGAATAGATCAGATATTTCATACCCCTTGCTTCAGCAAACCCTAGTTTGCATACGCGCTTTCCCTTCACTGATGTCGCGTATATACGCGCTTCCGTCCACACAAACCAGCGTATACCTCTGTATGTATTTCATTGCGCATACGCGCTTTATCTTCAGCGAAGCCGCGTATATACGCGCTTCCTCTTCGGCGAAGTAGCGTATAGATCTTCAACCATCATAGAGCAGCATACTTCTTCAGATCAGACATTTAGTTCAGACTTACCCTTTTACTTCAGACAGATGTTCGCCTAGATGTTCGCCTCTTCACAGATCTAAGCCTTCCATAAGCAGATCTAGTAGATACAAGTACATTTCAGATCTAGATCCCCTTCTTCATCATTGGTGCATCATACATTCAAATTTTATCATTCAAGTGTAACCCTTTCCATTCATATATACTTCATAGAGAATTATTCATTCAAGCTCAGACATCTTGCACCCACGCTCCTCATTTGCACAATGAATTTCTTCTCCTTATATAGGTTTATCCTTTTTCAATACCACGGGCCAAAGCAATACCATGAGCCTTCAATACCATGGGCCAAGGTAATACCATGAGCCTTCAATACCACGAGCCAAATCAATACCATGAGTCTTCAATACCACGGGCCCCTGTTTTTGCACTTTATGAGCGCTTTTTCCCATACGCGACTTATCACGTTATTTCCCGCGTGCATACGCGACTTCCCCTAGACATATCCGCGTATTCATAGAGACATACTTTTTCATCATACTTTGAGCACATTCTGAATTCCTTTCTTCATTGCCTTCTGTACACACTGTAGATACATCATATTTTCTTCATCAAGAACATATTCTACCAAGCGCAACTTCATCAAGTAAGTTGCCATCATTTTCATCAAGAGGGTTGTCATTCAAGGACAACACTCAGCATCATATTGTCAACAAACATCATTTACCAAGTCCATCAAGTCAAGAATAACTTCATCAGGTGAATTGCCATCAAAGACAACACATGTCAACAGTCGCATGTCTTCATCTTCATTCAGTGGGTTGCCATCAAGGACAACACTCTGCATCATATTTCCAACAATCTCCCCCTTTGGACTTGATGGCAACCACGATGGTGTTTGATTACCACAATAGATAGGTACAATGACACCATGTCACTCTCCCAATTATTTGACCCCATTATCTGCATTCAAACACCATGTCACTCTCCCCCTTTGTCATCAAGGGCAAAGGGCGGATCAAGACTAGCGGATAAAACCAACACACTCTCCCCCTTTGACATCAAGGGCAACGGGCGGATCAAAACCAACATACTCACCCCCTTTTCTCCTCATGTAGAAGAAGCGTTCTGCAGATCTGATGTATACTGAAGTGACCAAGCTCCCCCTGAGTTCATGCTAAATCTTCAAACATATTTTTCAATGAAGTACATGACTCTATGAACTTCCTATCACCAAAAGACTCATACTTACATCAAATATCCAACCAAGTGGATTTACATATAAGACTCAAGTACCCAACCAAGTGGGTTTACATATTTCAACTTAGCTACCCAACCAAGTGGGTTTACAAAATTTGACTCAGCTACCCAACCAAGTGGGTTTACAAATTAGACAAGTCCTTACATGACTGAATAATACAATTTTACATCATGGGTCTCAACATGACCTTTTCATCAAACTACAAATATAACTTTAACACCAGAAAGTCCTCAAGAAAGAGAACATATTTCAGAACCATCATAATGCCAACACTGCATTATACTCAGCAACGCTAATGCTCCCCCTGAATCTGTGCATCCATGCATCCGTTCCATATTACTAAGGCTCCCCCTTAGTCTGTCCATCCTGAACACTTTCACCAACAAATCATCAAGGCATTTTCATCAAAACATTAGAAATAGAATTATGAGAACTAGAACACCACCAGAGATACCAAACAGTATCAGAGATACCAAACAGCACTGCAGCTGTGCTGAAGAGAGCTGACTTCAACCAAAAATTGTCAGCAATCAGACATACACAGTTTTCTGTGAAGGAACTAGCGTATATACGCGACTGTGTTTCGGGAAACCCACGTATCCCAAGCCATCTTCTAAATTTCAACTAGATCCGATTCTCTGTGAGGAAAAGATAGTGTTCAGCTTCTTTCTGAGACATTTGAATGCCTCCCTGGACTACAGATAGATAGAACAGTGTAGTTGTGTCTTCAAGCGTCATCCAACGGTTGTAGCATCAGCAAAATAGTAACCAAGCCTTCAGATTATTTGTAGCATCAATACAGTCTTTCCAATAGAGATTCTCATATCAGAACAACATCTTCACATAGGTGTCAAGCAATCATCCATGTGGTCCAACATCACCATGATCTTCAAAATTTAACATGAAGTAACATATGTAGGCAAAAGATCTCTCAACCATAGTAACAAACTCTGCATGATTTATTTCTGAATCAAATCACATCCAACTCATCCATGTGTGAGTACAAAAGATAATTATCAGCAACCAGGGCTCAAAAACTCATTATAATAAACCATGTACCAAGTCATCATCATTTGAGCATGAGTATCACAAAAAACAAAGAATAAGCAGTCATATTGCCAACAATGCAATCATTAGTATTCAACCTGCTGCTCCCCCTAAACCAGTGCTCTTCCTTAACTTGTGCAATCTGAAACACCTTCAACAGCAAGTCATCAGCAACAATCTCTGCATGATCAGTCCTCATCTCTGAGTTATAAGACTTTCATCTCAACAAAGAATGCTCTTCATCATAAAGCAACCAGGCTTCATCCATAATCTTCAACACAAGAACCCATGTATCATTTCATTATCATGAGTATAACCAGAATAATGCTAACAGTGCAATCATCAATAGTCAGACTGATGCTCCCCCTGGACTTCTGCTCCAGATCTTCAGCTATCAAATAAATTCTCTTATCATTAATGCATACGCGGCTGTGTCAGCTGGAACTCGCGTGTATACGCGACTTTGTTTCATAGAACCCGCGTATGGAAAGTGAAGCATAGAAAATTTTCATCTTCCTTCATTTCCTCCTGAGCTTGTACCTCCTATACCTGTCCTTTCCACATCAGAAGCGCTTTCAGAAGTAAACATAACCAGAATAAACAAATCAACCTTGAGAGTCATCATGCATTGCTCCCCCTGTGACGATACACTACTAGATCTCATAATGTATCTCACATCATTCCTGCAGTCAATAGGAAAAGTCAGCTTTAGAGGCAGATGACTGCAGTAGGGTCTGAATTCCCTACGTTTCTGATCGGTCCTCCTTCTTTTTCCAAATTTTCTTGAGCTTTCCAACTGTGTGCTGAAAATTGTCCACTTTCCCAGATCTGTTCATCCTGCATTCTTTTTCTACATGTCCATACTTGTTACAAGCATAACATCTCATGTGGCCAGAGAAATATGCATAAGAACCATAATGAGTATTTCTATTCTTCCTCCTTTTACAATCAACTGCTTTATGTCCATACATGTTACATGAGAAACAATATCCCCTGAAGAAACTAGAGTACC
Source organism: Pinus albicaulis (assembly GCA_034641835.2). Lineage (NCBI taxonomy): Eukaryota > Viridiplantae > Streptophyta > Pinopsida > Pinales > Pinaceae > Pinus > Pinus albicaulis. Next base: position 1,332,104,910 of record CM076572.1, read on the forward strand.
TTTCTGAGTAGAACCTGTTTGTTTGTGGCTGAAATGATCTGCTCCTGCAATTTGCTGCAACATGCCCATAGTTATGACATTTAAAACATTCAACGTTATTGAATGAATTCCTTTGAGAATTCATGATTTTTGGTTGATCTTTTGACTCTTTCAACACTTCAGGTTTTACATTGACTTCCTTTGAATTTTTAGCACTTCCTTGTGAGCTAGATTCTCCTTTAACAGTTTCATGGAAACCAAGACCAAGTTTGATAGCAGGAGACCTTTGATTACTCAAAATATTGTCCAAGATATTAGTACTATCTTGAAACCTCAAAAGTTTAACCTTTTCTTCTAATTTACCTTTGAGAATGTTTACCTCAACCTCCAAGGCTTGACATTGCTTTGTCATGCTTTCTTCTTTCCTTTTTCCATCTTCTACTTGATCCTTCAGATTTAGAATCTCTTCTTTCAACCAATCTTCGTTTTCTTCACATGTTTGTTGTAGCTCTTCATTATTCTTATTTGATTTTTCCAGATCTTCTTTGAGAGAGATGATTTCTGCTTCAAGGGCTTCCTTTTCAAATGACAGAGGTTCTTCATTCTTCTTATTTGATGCTTCAAGATCTGTTTGTAGAAAGATGATTGCAGCTTCAAGTCCTTCATTCTTCTTGCTTGATTTTTCAAGATTTGCATTTAGATCGTTGATTTCTGCTTCTAGTTCTTTAATTTGATTGGATGCATAAGTATGAAACCTTTGATACTTGTCCACCTGTCCATTCAACATTTCTATTTGATCTTTCATTTGAGAGATCATCTCTTTGTAGGTAGAATCTTTCTTATCAATTTCCTTTTGCTGTTCTTCAACTTTGATCTTGATAGCTTCCACAACTTTACTATCTTCACTATTGTTTGCACAAAGAAGAGTATTACAAGTGGCCTTCTTCTTTTCCTTCTTTGCCATGAGTATTTGTAGAGCTTCGTCAGAAACTTCTGGATCCATACTGTCACTTTCACCGTCATAATCTTTGCATATGCAATTAAGTAAGAGACAAGAAAAATGATTAATACCTGGTTCATCTTCTTCAATTTTTTCTATACATGATTTCTGAGGTATCTTCTTGTTTCGAGTAGCCTTCTTCTTTTGCTTTTTAGCCATGAGCACTTTCAGATCTTGGTCAGAATCTTCTTCATCTTCATTGGACACTTCATCATCATCTTCTTTTGCATAATAACTCTTTCTCTTTTCAAATTGTTTCCCTTTACCATGTTTTTCTTTATAAGGACATTTAGCAGCATAGTGACCAACCTTTCCACACTCAAAACATTTGAAGGGAAGCTTACCTTTGAATCTTCCAGTACCTAGTTGGAGCTTTCTCACGAAATTCGCTTCTTCTTCATCGGATATATAGCTGGATTCTTTGACAATTTCCTTTTCCTTTCCGTTTGTAGATGCCTTGAAAGAAGCTTCTCTTATTTGAGAGGGACCTCCTTGTCTCATTTCAAAAGCAGTCAGAGTACCATGTAATTGAAAAATAGTAAGTGTTTGCAGATCTTGCCTTTCTTCAATAGCTGAAACTTTAGAGTCAAATTTTGAAGTCAAGGATCTTAAGACCTTTTCAACCAGAGTAGTATTAGTTATGGTTTCACCCAAATTTCTCATTCGATTTACAATATCATCCAGACGAAGAAAGAAACTGGCAACACTCTCATCACTATGCATCTTCAAATTTTTATATTCAATTCTAAGAGTTTGGAGTTTTGCACTTTTTACCTTTGTGTCTCCTTCATAGCTTAGAATGATTTTGTCCCATATATCTTTTGCTGAATGTAGCTGCATCACTTTAGCAAATTCTGATTCAGACATGCTTCCCAATAAGACATTCACCGCTTTGGCATTGATTTCATACTTCTTTCTTTCAGCTGCATCAGTAGGAATACTTGCCGGGTATTGATAACCTTCTTCCACGATTGCCCATACATCTGCACCAAGACTTTGCAGATATGCTTTTGTACGTACCTTCCAGAATATCAGATTACTTCCATTGAATAGAGGTGGCTTTATAGACATTACTCCTTCTTGACTTCCCATTGCGACGGATCTTCTTCAAGCGATCAAGCTTCTGCAGAAGAACCTCCTCTGATACCAATTGTTGGGAAAAATACTGAGAGGGGGGGGTGAATCAGTATTTACTGCATACTCAAAACTTTTCACTTTTTCATTCCTTAAAACCCATACGCTACTTTCCTTTAGTAAATTCGCGTATATACGCGGATACCTTTCATTAAACTAGCGTATACACAGAGATCTAAATATGTCATTAGGTATTTTCTTAGATCATTCCATTATTCATTCATCAGATGTTCAATAAGCAGTAAACATGTGCAGTAAGAACAGAATAAACCATCACACAAAGCATCACACATGAACACCAGGATTTTTAGGTGGAAACCCAAGTCGGGAGAAAACCACCGGTGCAGTTGCTCAGCCTTCAATATTTTATTATAGAGAAAACATCTTACAACATATGTGCTGGCGCAGACTTGACCAGCACGCAGGCACCCACCTGCGCTCGTTTACCAGCCTCTCCTGGAAGGGAGCTACGACCCCCCGATCTCGTTTACCAGCCTCACCTGGAAGGGAGCTACGACCCCCCGATCTCGTTTACCAGCCTCACCTGGAAGGGAGCTACAACTCCCTGACTGAAGGCTACAACCTTCAGCACCACCTTGGACCACGTTTCATCAATTTTCACACTGGATCCAACAACTTCAATAGAACAACACTTGCAGGCCACATTTCATCATATTTTCAGACTGGACCCTTTCCATACTTTTAAGCACAAACATACATCACCAACATATACTTATCAACACAGATCAGATAGCAGAAACACAGCAGAACAGATCAGATATTTCATACCCCATGCTTCAGCAAACCCTAGTTTGCATACGCGCTTTCACTTCACTGATGTCGCGTATATACGCGCTTCCGTCCACACAAATCAGCGTATACCTCTGTATGTATTTCATTGTGCATACGCGCTTTATCTTCAGCGAAGCCGCGTATATACGCGCTTCCTCTTCGGCGAAGTAGCGTATAGATCTTCAACCATCATAGAGCAGCATACTTCTTCAGATCAGACATTTAGTTCAGACTTACCCTTTTACTTCAGACAGATGTTCGCCTAGATGTTCGCCTCTTCACAGATCTAAGCCTTCCATAAGCAGATCTAGTAGATACAAGTACATTTCAGATCTAGATCCCCTTCTTCATCATTGGTGCATCATACATTCAGATTTTATCATTCAAGTGTAACCCTTTCCATTCAGATCTACTTCAGAGAGAAGTATTCATTCAAGCTCAGACATCTTGCACCCACGCTCATGATTTGCACAATGAATTTCTTCTCCTTATATAGGTTTATCCTTTTTCAATACCACGAGCCAAAGCAATACCATGAGCCTTCAATACCATGGGCCAAAGAAATACCATGAGCCTTCAATACCACGAGCCAAATCAATACCATGAGTCTTCAATACCACGGGCCCCTGTTTTTGCACTTTTTGAGCGCTTTTTCCCATACGCGACTTATCACGTTCTTTCCCGCGTGCATACGCGACTTCCCCTAGACATATCCGCGTATTCATAGAGACATAATTTTTTCATCATACTTTGAGCACATTCTGAATTCCTTTCTTCATTGCCTTCTGTACACACTGTAGATACATCATATTTTCTTCATCAAGAACATATTCTACCAAGCGCAACTTCATCAAGTAAGTTGCCATCATTTTCATCAAGAGGGTTGTCATTCAAGGACAACACTCAGCATCATATTGTCAACAAACATCATTTACCAAGTCCATCAAGTCAAGAATAACTTCATCAGGTGAATTTCCATCAAAGACAACACATGTCAACAGTCGCATGTCTTCATCTTCATTCAGTGGGTTGCCATCAAGGACAACACTCTGCATCATATTTCCAACACCAAGTGGATATTGGTGGCCACCTGCCTATTTCACTTGGGGCCCCACTATTGTCTCCTCTTTCAATTTTTCATTTTTGGCACGACTTAGTATTTTTAGCAGTTTTTCGGGTCCTGAACTTTCGGAGCCGTTTTGAGGCCCTAAATGACGTTTTTTGGGAAAATCGGGAGAAAAATGGGTCCATGGACTAACGTTTCTCACATCAAAAGTTGTATTTCTTGGATATATATTTCTAATGAGGTATGGTGCACGTCAAATTAAGATCGTATGCCAAATTTACATCCCCAAGAAGTTGAAACACTAATTTACCCAAACGGGGCCCATAGTTTTAACGCTTCATCTCCTAGGGTTACGGTTTTGGATGTTTAGGGTTTTCCATTGTTTCTAAATAATAAATTGGCCCTCGAGCCTCATTGTAACATAGTTCAGAGGCCTGTAGCTGCCACATATCTTCTCAGAGATAAGCTACCAGCGCCCTAGCCTAAGTTTATTTCCATTATCTGTAAGCAAATTTCAGTTCTTTGATATTAATGAAATGAATTGTTATTTTCGCTTCTTTTTTGTACTTATGGCTATATGTATATTATTTTGCATTCCTACATAAATCTGGATCATAAAGGGATTTGAACAAATTAAAATTCCTTTTCCCTCCAACAAAAATTATAAAATATTCCATAAACGTTGGATCTAGATTTGGTTAATAATATTTTAATTATGCACCAATATCTAGACTAACTCAATATTTTGTTATAAATAGAAGGTTTTTTCCATTCATTCACTACCTTTCATTTCCTAGAGATCACTCTTTGATCTATAATTTTGGTCTGCCTTTGATCCTCCCATCATTGTCATATTTGTCTACTTTTTTCTTGTGAGCTCCCTTTGAGTTCCATTTTTCCTGGGTTTTCTGCACCATCAAGAGAGAGAGATCTTAGATCTGAAGTGTTGAGGACATACAAGAACCCATCCCATTGAGGGGGACTGGTATCATCTTTATATATTCCCTTCCCAGGTGTCATAATACAAAAAATTCTTGTCTTGTCTATGGGATGCATGGAGCAACTCTTGCTTATTTTTTCTGTTTAATGTCTTTAACTGCATAGATTTGGATTTTGTAGCATTTATTCTGATCACTAACTGCAGATATAGGAAATTGAAATCCATATTTGATGTTAGAGTTGTTTTTTATGCATAGCTAAAGTGAGTTTTTTCGTATGCTTGCGATTAGAATCCACACTAAATATTATTTCAAAATGAGGTTGATGTCACTTGTATTTATATCCTTCCAAGGGTGTCCAATTTTCTTTAGGGCGGACTTGATCAAATATGCATATGTGGGATTTTAATCCAAAACTACACTTTTCCTTGTCCAAATTGAGCACTTTAATAGTCAAAATTGATCCTATCAAAAAGAGGAATCTCATCCCATGGTTGGAATTTTTCACTGACCTACCAAATTGAAACTCCCTCTCAGCCAGGGATAAATTCCTATTGCACCATGTAATCATCGCAAATATCATGTAATCAAATAACATCCAATCTCAAGTATCTCATCATTCAATGTCATAACTGCTCATATTTTCTCATCTATTGCTTATTCCCTATTGTCTCATGATTTTCCCTTCTCATATGTTGAAAATTATCGAATATAAAAGAAGAATAATTTGATGTTGGAGGGGAGCTCAATCTACCACCCTCTATCCATCTGGGAGCCACTGCTACCACCCAGAATCACTACTAGCAAGGAGCTAAATCTATGACCCACATCATCATTGAAGAGCCTATCTTAATCTAGAACAACATCAGGGAGCACATCTCAACTTGAAACCACATCTGAGAGCTTAGTCTCAACCTAGAATCTCATGGGGGAGCTAAACATTAAAACCTCATATCGAGAAATAGGTGATATAGGGGAGCACATATCAACCCATCTTACTGCCTAAGCTACAAATATTCCCAGCAATGACCCTCAAGAATCATGTGGTAGAACACCTACATCATAATCTGAGCTTGGTGTGATACCCAACTTACCAAAAGGTAAGGATCACATGCCCCTAAGCCTCCTAAATCAGTTGGCTAGATGGGGTTGGACAATCCCAACAAGAATAACTTGTGGGTATGATGCCAGCCAGGGTATACTCTACAAATACCAAGATAGGGGAGCAACATATCCAACCCTATGGGTAGTAGATATGGGTGATACCCTATTTTCCAAAGATATCTCAACCCAGGAGCCCTCTATCTCAATTCTACACCCTGGGAGCTCAAAAAGGGGGGGGGGAGCTATCTTAGTGTCCTCAATCAATGATGCTCTCTATAGATCATAAATACATCATCATTCTCATATCTCGTAATCATCATGTATTAATAGCAACAGTTTCATGTTCATATACGACAACAAATAAAATGTTAGACCAAATATATATATATATATGTGTGTGTGTGTGTGTGCGTGTGTGTGTGTGTGTGTGTGTTCTCACATTTGATTTGATTTCTTATATGAACATGAATATCAAAAAAGGATACCATATTCATCTCCCCTTCACGGAGGTGGCAACCACAAGCCTAAGCTTGTCCCGAACAACAACACTATCTCAATATATGAAGGTCTCTCAGTCCTAATAATATAAAATATTATCTTCCAATTGGATCCCACTCATTATTATTGTAATGTATTATCTTCATATCTAGAACCTGCTCAAACAACTCTCCAAAGAGCTTCTTCATCCTGCATCACAGTTATCATGCTAGCAACATTGTACTCAACCTCGATCGTGCTTAAAGCTACGAACTTCTTATCAAAATATCATGGAAAATATCATACTAAAGCAACACTCATATGTGCTCATATCATCAATAACGATCTCAATAATCGTCAATACATCCATGCAATAACATATCATAGGAAGAATATCTCAGACCAAAAATTTGATCTTCCCATGTAAATATCTCGAAAGGTTCTTGGTGACAATTCAATGTGCATGAAGTGGCTCAATAATGAATTTAATCACAACACACACACACACACACACACACACATATACATATATACATTGATATATATATATATATATATATATATATATATATATATATATGGGTGTTCACGTGGAACATCAATGCTTCAATCAACTATCATTTTCCAATTCAGTTTCAACAATATCTCTTCATAAATTCTTGAAATTAAATTGGAGTGTCCAAGGATTTGCATTATGATTGTTCACATGGAACATCAATGCTTCAATCAACTATCAGTTTCCAATTCAGTTTCAAAAACATCTCTTTATAACTTCTTGAAATTAAATCAGCGTGTCCAAGGATTTTCATTTCCACTTTCCAAAAACTCTTCAATAGATTCTTGATATATATTTTCTTTTCAAAACTTCAGAAATTAATTCATCATGCCACGATTCTTCATTTCGAACTTCAGAGGCCGTCTCCCTCTTACTTTGATTATCAAGGGCTCATTATCTGTCAAGAGTATACCATCAACATATAAAATCAAAGTCAAAGTCATACCTTGGACCCCTTTTGAAGTAGAGTTTTGGATTGGCACATCTTCCTGGATTCACTAGATGAGTTTAAATGCATACATATTAGGCTTAGGGAACTTGCTTCATAAAATTCTCTCTACAAACATAACACTCAAACCAATATGTTCAACCTTTCATAAATAAATTCTGTGCAGTCAAATCAGCTAAGTCAACTTATCAAAGTTTAGATTCCAGATCAAAAACAATATCAAAATCATCAATGATGGTTTTCAATCTTATTTGGTTTTCACTTGAATAAGAGCTATCCAGATTATCCATAGTGTTATAGGGAACTTGTCGACGTTTCGAATCCCAATGGGGATCCATCTTCAGGACATAAGAACCACTCATTAGATATCAAGGAAACTCATAAGATATCAAGTAAAAACCCTACTTTGTTATCATAGTGAGTTCAACCAATCCATAATCCAAAAAAATAAGAAGCATCATGTCAATATTATAAATCATATTTATGAATTATCAAACATCATTTCAAACTATAAACACTGCTTATCTATATCAATCAGCCAAATCTAGTCAAACACATGCAATTGTTATCTAATATTGTCGTATACTAGCCTCGATCGTTAAATTATACTGATATATTGATATGCATATTCTAGTCACCTGTAAACACAAGTGTAGTTAGCACAATTAGATTTTCTATAGAAAGTAAAACATCTGAAATTCCCTCTCATATAAATTTATGTTGTCTACTCCTTATCTGTAGGACTGTCATACTCCTGGTGCATTCCTGATTTTATGCATAAAAATGTAGTTTTGTGACCTATAGGCATAACAAAACTCATATGCCTTCATCTATTCGATTGAGAGGCTATACTCACACACTTAAGCTTGCTTTCGTGTGACCGGGGCTTAATCTAAGATAAACCGTGTCTTTTCAAACCAAAACTTGTAGAAAAATAGAAATGTGAGATATTTGTCTATTTATGTTATAAAACTTCAACAATAAATAATCTTCTATACATAAAATGAAAATTATGAATAGGTGTAGGGATCTTATGGAATTTTCTCCCTCTTAATGAGTAACTGCTTCAACTATCATTATTCAAGCCATAAACATGTCTATAATACTGCCATGCATCAACAAAATTGTTAGATCATGAAATCAGGTTCTAAAAAATATATTTATCATGATCATAACATATCAATATCAACTACTTCATTATTTGATATGAACATAACATCAAAATTTCATCAAGGGTTGACAGGTGTGACATCGTACTTTAAAGATTATAATTAATACATAACTTCTCTATCATTAATCATCAAGTCGGGGCATCCAATTTTTCCATATTTCATAATTAGTAAGATAACGAAGGTCAACAAGAAGATCTTGAATATCAATCTTATTGTTACACTTCCATCATCATGGTTATCATGCTTATCACAAACAATATCAATAGTATTAGGCTACCATATATAAGAATAAATGAGCTAGCCTTATATATACCAATATATCAAAACCAGTGTAGTTTTACCATGACTGGAATATAAGATATTTATCCAATACTAAGTGCACTATCTCATCATAAATATCATGAATAAAACTTACTTTCATATGCATGCATGATCCATTTGTGAAGGTGACATTCCCATCATACTTTAGGGCCTACCTTTTAATCCAATATTGCATCAATACACCATACATAACTTGTAGTATTCAAATACCTGTGCACCTTCTTAGTTGACATTGACAGCGGGAGCACTTTTACAATTTCTTTTTCATGGGAAACTCTATCTCTTCTCTTTCTGCACTAGCCATATTTTCTTGCATCTTAGATGATCCTCAAGAAGGATCCACTTATCACATCTCATCGGAATGTTAGAAGTATCAAATACTCAAATATACATGTAAGAAGCATAGTCAATGATCAAATCAATAAATATAAACACAAGTAAAGACATAAAGAAATACTATAAATAAAAAATTACTTGTCTTCAATGAGAGGTGATCATCTCCCTCTTGAACTGGCCTTCAAGAACCAACATTTTCCATTTTCCATATGGAAATGTTCCCTTCAATATATTTACCAACTTCATCAACAACTAGGCCTAATAGAGACTATCCCATATTGGGCTTCAACAAATATATCACAAGTGCTTGAACATCTCCACAATGATCATGCTAGAGTCTCTAGATTGTATATCTAAAATATTCGCCATAATCGAGGGTTTCTTCTAAACACTAACCTCATAATATCCATCAAACACTAATACATCAATTTACTTAGGGTTACCTTCAAACCCATTAGAGGAAATTTTAGCCTAAAAGTGGCCATGAAATTTTCACGTACATAATATGTAAACCAGTTAAAATCCTTTAAATTTAAAAAGAGGTACATGTAAATATTTTGGAGGGAAAATTTTTTTATTTTATTTTTGGCTTATATCCTTATATGTTTACTGAAATTTCACCAGTAAAAACTCATTGGATGCAGAATTAAATTCCTCATCCAACAAGTAACCATTATGCATACTTTTGAGAAGACCCGCATTGCTAAAAATTGAAGATACATTTAAAACATGTAATGTATCTTCAATTTTTGTCAATGCGGGTATTCTCAAAGGTATGCATAATGGGTACTCATTGGATGCGAAATTTAATTCCGTATCCAACAAGTGTCTACTCATGAAATTTGAGTAATTCTATAAGGATATAAGCCAAAAATACAATGGAAAAAATAGTTTTTTTCTTTTCCGTCCAAAATTCATAACTATTATTTTATTATTTTTCCTTATGATGCCACTTTTAGGTTGAAATTTCCTCTAATGCTAGTTGTTTAGTCAATTTAATGTCTTACATTGCTATCATAAATTATCGACCGGAGTTAGTAATCTTATGAAGTGCAGGTGCACTATATATGCTAGAAGCCCTTGCTCTCTTAATTTGTTCTGTTTGATTTTATAGGTTTGTTTGGGTTTTGTATTTATCTTGAATGTTTAAATGAAATTAAGGAACTAAGAACATGAACTATGAAATTAAATCTAATCTTAACTAACAAATCTTATGATAAGAATTCTACTTTTGGCTTCTAAAATTGAACAATTGATTTTAAGAAAGCTTAGAAATGAAAAGAAACTTTAATATTTTTGCATGTTTTGAGATTTTATATAAATGAAATTATAAGCAAGAAAGTAACTACACCTAGAGAAGAATTTTAATGCTTGAAAAATGAACTTTAAGAAGGAAGAAAATGAAAATTTTAAATTTAATCTAAGAAGGAAATTGATCTATAAATTACTCTAAAGAAAATATTCTATGGACTGAAAGATAAAATTTACAAGAAGGAAGAAAAGGAAATGTGTATTTAAGAAGGAAAAATGATCTATGACAAATCTATATTGCATAAAAAGAAATCAATCTTAACTATGTTAGACTATTCTATGCCGACAACTATGATGAGATTATCTCTAAAACGTCTATCTAAAATGATTCTAAATCTATTTGATTAAAGAATGAAAATATCTATTTAATTCATCTTCTAATTCTAAACAAAGAAGCAATCCAAACTCTTTCTAAGTCTATCAAAATATATATAAAAACTTTATTCTATCTACCAAAAGAAAACATCTGTCTAAATTAATTCTATGAAAACAGAGTATCGATTTAATTCTAATTCTATTTAATAATGAAACAAATCATTTATTCTAAGTTCTATGAAATAGGAGTATTAAAACTAACAATATTAAATCTAAATGACTATGCTAAGTAAATCTAAATACTGATTGAAATAAGGAAAGAAAACATAGTATTCTACATATTGAGCAAAGCTAGAATGCCTACCTGATCTAAAATATGTAACCACTATGTTAACGAATGCGAGTAAGGTTTCATTACATAAGATATAAATGTTAACAGAATTATGACATCAAGATATTTCAGGAAAGAAAAGCAATTGGAGACTTCGAATATGCAAAAAAAACACAAAATTTAATTTATGGAAAACACAACATTTATTTATGAAAAAGACAAAAATTTAACGATGCAGAAAGTGGAAGAATTAAACTAAGAAACAAAAAAAATTTAGATTATGAAACCTCTTATGTGCAGGGGCCCTCCACAAATTACGGTTTAACATCACCTGTGACTAATTACGCATCGATGGTCTTGAACAAGCCTTCTCCATGAATCAATAAAAACAAAGTTTGAATGTATATCAGTATTACAATCAAAATTAAGCTTATCTCCGATTAAAACATCCCAGTATTTATAACAGATTCAAGTTTAACTGTTTGAGATGATCTTGCCAAAAAATATTATGAAACTAGGAATAGAATTCTAAACAGAATCAGTCTTCATAGATTTCACGATTTTCTATGTGGAGAGAAAATCATGAAGCTTTCAACTTCTCGTCCGTTGGTCTCGGCCCTCTACTTGACTAATCCTTTGATTGTGATTTTAGGCATTATTCCTCTCGATCTTGGACGTGTGAGTAGGATAGGATCCATGAGTGGATCATTTCCAAACTACCCATGTGGTTTACTCCTCCATTTATTATTCGGAACCTATCAAACAATGTCGGTAGCTGTGGAAACGGAGATTAGCTACAGAATTGCATGACTTCTGTAGCTAAATACAAAATTTATTCAAATAAAAATAAACATTAAAATATAAAAGAGAGATCATTTAAATACCTTCTCAAACTAAAAATGTATCGATTAACACTGATTGAGCTTATGGATTTTGTTAAGAAGGAAGGAAAAATGGTGAGATGGATGTCAAAAATAGAGATAGTATTGAGGCTCAACATACCCCCACTAAGAGACCGTTGCACGTCCTTATGAAATTTCAAAATTTTGAGTCTTCACCTCATTACTGGATATGATCTGACACTTTTTCTAGGACATTTAACTTTATCTTCTTTCCTTTCTTTGAAGTCACTGCTACTCTTGGTTTCTTCATTAGGATTTTGTACTTCAAATTTATGATATGTCTATTTAGGTATCTATTCTTTGTCTTCAATTTCTTGTTGTTTTTGAGCCATAACCCCAAATGTAGAAGAGTATTACCATTTATGGTTTTCTCAATTTGGTTCTGAATCTTCAGAGCTTCATTTTCCTGCTTTATATGCGTATTTAGTATCTCTATCTCAAAAATTTCTTGTTTTAGAGTATTCACTAGAGGTTCTTGTGGACAAGAAGGTTGTTCATCAAGATTTGATGTATTTTCTTCATTTATTCTTTCTAATGATTCAATGTAATCATAAATCCCTTGTTGAACTCGATCAATTTCTGGAGTTCTTCTACTTGGATCTTGTATGGGAGAAGAAATAATAGGTGATGGTACCTCAAGATTTTCTTCCAAAACAACATGTTTTGTTACTTCTTGGAGTGGCTTTTTGGCTGCTTTGAAAATTTTGGAGCTTCTTCTTATTGGATTTGGAATGTTCCGAGCTTCTAATTTCTCTGTGTGTATGAATTTTCCCTTTTCCTTCGTGCTTCCTTTCTTTTTATCAATTTGTTTCTTGACCTTTCCAAACAACTGTGCAATAGAAATTTCATCTTCTGACTGTGATTGAGGTGGATGTTCATCCACAACAAGGTTCTTAGCTTTTCTCTTTTTGCCTCTTTTTCCTTTGTTATCATTAGACTTCTCTTATTTTCTTTCTTGAAAATTATTTCGGGTTAAGAAATCTTCCCAAGTATCTCCTATGCTCTTTAAATGAAATTCAATAAGATTTTTATCAATGCATGATGATACATTTTATTGTCTATAAATTGAATCCTCTTTTGAACCATTCCTGCCATCTTCCTTAGGTTATTCAATAAAAAATAGGGAAGGTTTATATCTCTATCTTCTATAATATTCATCAGTAACCTAGCATGGTAGAAGAACATACAACCAAATATTAATTCACAAGTAATAAATTTCTGAATTATTAAAAGCATGTTTCTCCTTTTACCCTTAAGAGATGTGCTATGAATTCCTTTATTGAAAATACTTGTTTCCATACCTGTGTTTTTCAAGAAGACTTTCCATTCTTCTCCACTGATTCCTCTGTTTTTGAACCATATTTCACCTTTCTTTGGAAGTCTGGTAGCTTCTGCCACTAAATATTCTATGACTGCAAATTCGATGTCACTGATTTCGACCTCTACTCTGTCGAAGGCTAACTTCCTTGTGAAACCCATCATATTTCTCTATGAAATTAAGCCACTGTGCTTTCTGCAGTACCTCCTTTAATTGTGGATCTCCCTCCATGAATTTCTTTCCTACGGGCTCTCTTCTTACAATCAAACCCATATCTTGCCGAGATTTTTACCTTCAAGATTGTCTCTTTCTGACTGGGTGAATTGAGGGTTTTCAATATGAGCTTGAAAAGGTGGAGGATTTATGTCGTGAAACGGTAGAGACGAGCAGGAAAACAAGTAGATGAGCGAGGTTTTAGGAACATGAGTGAGGTTTCCATATAAGTGAGGTTTTAGTATGGGACATTACCGTTACATTATTAATGGATGAGATCGGATTTGATCATTGAGGAGATCATGATGAGGGTTTGGTGGAGAATCATGAGATTTAGATTTTGATTTGGCATAATCAATTTTAATGATGACATTTTGATTTGGCAGTATATGATCATATAATTTATATATATCAATGTTTTGAACCTTATTATTTAAACAAAATTTTGTATCATACCTTGGATATAGCTAACCTTTATTGTTTCTTCCTTGTCTTGATTCCTTCGATTCTCTTTAGTAAATTCTTCAGTATGATCTTCAATTTTTTCTTCAACTACTACTGTCAAAAATTCATGTTCATCTGTGCTGCAGAGGTGTATAATAGCCAAAAAATGTTATGAGAGCTGTAGAAATGCAACAATTCTGTAGATAATCTTTATTTTTCTGAAAAATAAAGGGGAATGCAAAGAATTTGGGATTTTTAGAATTGGAATGAAGAAAATATAAGATGTTAGAAATAAATTTTTATTTTCACCTTGTATTTTTCGTATAAGGATACCAATCAATGATTGGTTTTCATACTTATACAATTTTATTTTTATTGTTTTTAATAATATGTGTGTGTGTGTGTGTGTGTGTGTGTGTGCGTGCGCTATTTATTTATTTCCTTTTTTTTGTAGATATGAAAAAAAATAAGACTAAGTAGGGGAAGAAGAAAGATTCTTCTTCACCAACTTCATATTAGCATTATCTTGAAATGTTTTGACAAACTCCTCTTTTGTCAGTGGCTTATGATAGACCTTTATTTGGTGTCCATTTATAAGAAGAGGAACCTTTTCTTCATTGATATTCCTAATCCTGACTGCTTCATTATCAAATACTCTTTCAATCTCATAAGGCACAAGCCAATGAGTTTGAAACTTCCCTTGGAAGTCTTTAAACTTTGAGTCAAATAGAAGTGCCCAATCTCTAGCCCGGAATTTTCTTTCTTTTATGTATTTATCATTCCATCTGGATCTTATCTGCTGAACTAGGCTCATCCTTTGAACTACGTCTTTTCTTATCTCATCAAACTCATTGAGTTACTCCATTCTATGTTTTTTTGCTTATGAAAATTCAAGTCCCAATTTGACTGTTGTTTTGAAGGTTCTAATTTGGAACTCTATTGGAAACAATTCTCTTTTCCCATAAACAAGTTCATAGGGAGTATATCCTATTGTATTTCTCCATGTAGTTTGGTAGGCCCATAAAGCTTCAGGAAGCCTTATTTCCCAATCGTATCTATGTAGATGTATAGTATTTGTGAGGATTTCTTCAGTCACTTTATTAGTGGACTGCACTTGTCCATTTTCCTGTGGATGGTATGGAGTAGACTTCTTGTTCTTGATTTTATATTCTTCCACGGTCTTCTGCACCATTCTGGATGAAAATTGAGTTCCCTAATCTGTCATAATTTCCCTTGGGACACCAAAACGAGTAAAAACATCCTTAAAAAGAAATGAGACTACAACAATTTCATTAGCAAAAGAAAGTGCTTTAGCTTCCATCCATTTAGTGACATAATCAGTGCATACAAGAATATACCTCTTTTTCCTTGATGGTGGATTGATTGGTCCAACAAAATCCAGAGCCCATTTTTCAAAGGGTTCGATGAGTACCTGTGGTTGTAAGGGAATTTCATCTATAGGAACATGTTTCCCCATTTTTTGACAATTGTCACATCTTTTAACATACTCCTTGGCATCCTTGAAAAGGGAAGTCCAATAATATCCTAAAATAAGGATTTTATAGGCAATCCTTTTATCAACAAAGTTTCCTCCACATGGCTCATCATGGAATGCCTTCAATATTTCAATCATTTCATATTCTTGTACACATCTTCTAATGATGAGATCTAGACCTGCCTTGTATAATTCATCATTTACCCATGAATATTATGCACTCATTTGAATTATCCTTCTCTTTTCTATAGGAAACAAATATGATGGTAGTTTTCCTCTAGCTAAGTATTTGGAAATGTCTGCAAACCATGGAGATTTAGTATATATTGCAAGAATATATTCATCAGGAAAACTATCTTCTACTGGTGTATCATTATTATCAATTTTAATTCTAGAAAAAAAGTCAGCTACTATATTTTGTTTTCCAGGTCGGTCTAAAATGGTGATATTGAATCCTTGTAATAGTATCAACCATCTTATGATTCTTCCTTTAGTGATAGATTTATTCATGAGATATCTAATTGCAGAATGATCTATGTGAATGGAGGTTTCATAGCCAGTGATGTAATGTCTAAACTTGTTAATAACATCGATAACAACTATAAAATATTTTTCATTAACAATATAATTTAACTCAGCAGGAGTCAAATTCTTACTTGTATAGTAGATGGCATAAGGGGTCAAGTATTTTTGCCCTAATACAACTCCCAGAGTTGTATCTGAAGCATCAGTTGAGATATGAAAAGGTATTTTCCAGTTTGGTCCTCTTAAAATAGATGCTTCAGATATCTTTTCTTTCAAAGTTTCAAAGTGTTATCTCCATTATTTATTCCGTTAGAAAGCTTTCTTTTTTAACAATATTGTTAGTGGCCGAGTCAAATGTGCGTAGTTCTTTATGAATCTCCTCTAAGATCCAGTTAACCCTAAAAATCCTCTTATTTTTGATATGTTCTTGGGTTTTTTCCATTCTTTAATCACCTTAATCTTTTTGGGGTTGAATTTTAATCCTTCCTTGGATATGATGTTACCTAGATATTCGACTTCTTTCTGTCCAAAGGTACACAATTTTGCATAAAACTAATTCCTCTCTAATATAGAGAGTAATTTTTCTAAATATTTGAGATGTTCATTCCAAGTTTTGTTGTAGATAAGGATATCATCAAAGAAACCCAATACAAACTTCTGCAACTATGGGTGAAAGAGCTCATTCATGGTTGCTTGGAAGGTTACTAGTGCATTTGTTAGCCCAAATGAAATTACTTTAAACTCATAATATCATTCATGAGTTCTCAACGTAGTCTTTTAAATGTCTTCTAGTCTTACTCGCATTTGATAATAGCCAGATCTTAGATATAACTTTGAAAAATATTATGCGCCATGGAGGTCGTCCAACATCTCATCAATAAATGGAAAGGGAAATTGTTGTTTAACAATAATCTTGTTTAGTCCTTGATAATATATACATAATCAGAAAGACCCATCCTTCTTTCAGACTAATACTACTAGGGGTGCATATGGAATTCTATTTTTCGTAATGACTTTAGATATTAACATATCTTGTATCAACCTTTCTATTTATGTTTTATGATGATGGGGGTAGCGATATGTTTTGAAATTCATAGACGTCGCATTTGGTTTGACTCCAATGATATGTTTAATTTCCCTTTAGGGTGGTAATTCCATGGGTAATTCCTGAAATACTTTGTCATGTTTTTTAATTAGGGATGTAACTTATGGTTGGTGAGTCCCTTCCATAGATAAAAAAATATAATTTTTTGCATTGGGCAACAAATACTAGTGCTCCTTTGCAATTAAGCTTCCTCATTTTCTGAGTAGAAATGATTTGGGTAGGAGGGCCTTGGAGCCCGAAAAAATTATACTTTCTTCCATACATTTTGAACTTAATGAATTGTTTTTGGTGATTTGTAGAGTATGTCCCTAACGTTTGTAACCATTGCACTCCCAAGATAGAATATACACCTCCCAAGGGAACTGTATAAAAATTGGACTCCATTTCATAGTCATTTAGTTTCATTTTGACTTTATGGAACTTTCCTATTCCATCTATTCTTTTCCCATATACCACCATAACCTTTAAATATGCTACAGAATAGGAAAAAAATTTTAGCCTTTTTGTGACATTGACATTTATAAAATTGTGTGTGCTCCCTAAATCTATTAACAAAATAACATATTTTTTCTCGATATCTTTTCTTCGTTTGGATCTGGATTAGGGGTCTCATTTTCTTTGTTAGTTTCTTCGTCAGAGTCACTATTTGAAGATTCCTCTTTTTGTTATGCTTCAAAGTTGTAGAGTTTTTGTGTAGTGCATTTGTGTCCCGGAGAATATTTTTCTCTGCACGTCCAACATTTTCCCTCCTTTTTCTTTCTGAAATTTGACTGTTGTCTTCCTCCTTCTCAAAACGAGGGTGGAATGTAATTAACAATTTTTTATGAAGAATACTTACTTGACTTTCCTTTTAAGTAGTTTCTTGATTTTTCACGACTAGCATATGATGTTTTATGGAATTTATATTTTCACTCAATAGCTATTGCTACATGTCTAGCCTCTTCAATGGTTTTGGGTTTATACAATTTTAGTTCTTCTCTAATACACTCTTTAATCCCACATCTATACATTTTTAGTATCCCTTCATAATACAATACCCTTTGTCTTACATCTAATACTTCCCACTCGTGGGTGTATTCGCTTACAAACGCTTTTAGTTTCAGGTGAACAAATTTTTTGTAGACGTCGTCTTCTTCCTTCTCATGGAACATTTTTAACAAGTAACCCACAATTGTTTTCCAAACGAATGAACAAGCCTCACATTTGTGGGACCACCATTAGAACCAATCATATGATTCATCTTCCAGGTTGTTAGATGTGGTCATGATCTTCTCTCTCTCACCTATTGGTAGGTTCGCTTCGAAAATGGCCTCCATTTTTTTACCCACACAATGACTCCCCTATGGTACTTACCATTGTGCTTAGGTAATTCCATTTTAATTCTTTGGTAGTCTCTTTTGGGAAACTTTATAAAGTACTTACTGCCTTGGAAATGTATATGTGACATTTGTGGCATTTCATGCATTTACAGAAATTCATGATTTTGAAGAACTTTTTCTTTTGGAGTCTTGGGACTTTGTGATGATTCTTGTGTGATTAAGGGATTAAAATATGGATTCACTCCCATCAAATGGCTCAAAATTATCTATTTTTTTTTAATATCTTTTTCCATTTTGTCTTGCGTAATAATTATCCTGTCTTGGCCCTTTCCAAATTCTTCCTGATTATTTTCAACATTATCAAGGCGCCGACGCATTCTATCGAGATCCTCCTGAAATTTTCTTGAATTTGCGTCGTCATTTCTACTCCTAATTTTGTTCTTTTTTTTCTTTTTCGACCCAATGTTTTTTTTAATTAGATTATATATATATATATAATTAAATTATATATTGGAGTTATTTTTATATTATATAGTATTATTTAACTATATATAATATATAGTTATTATGTATTAATGAATCAGACCAAAAGCGTGACCGAGGGGTTGCACCGTTTGATCCGCGACCAATAAAAACAACTGAGTGGAATTCAGGACATACCACATGTTGACAGTGATGAAGGATGTCAAGGGTTTCAGAAGGGATAAGCAACAAAATAAGGAATAGACGACGACAATGGTCAATGGGTCGGGTGATAGAACACATTTATGGAAGATTAGGACAATGTTGATGGGGACAGTCGGTGGAACAATACATGTAACGAAAAAGGTTTGGTATGCAGGGATAGAGTGATTGGGTTTTGAAGTTTGCCACAAACCAATTAGAGGATCAGAACAAATTTGATACCACTGTTAGAGGAAAACTCTAATTCACTTGGTAATTTCTAATTGTAGAACACTTTAAGTGCACAATATAATATATAATTTATTATTAAAGTACTGAGATGATGCTTTACAATTCCTTGGGAGATTTTCCTTTATAGGCATTGGTAGAAACAAGACTAAATATCATGTCCTTTGACATATGTTCCTTTCATAATTAATGAGAAATTAAATAAACTAATATATATTAATTATTAATATTTAGGAAATTTTTATTTATATTTAATCGATATTTATTCATAACGAGACTAATAAAAATACAAATGTATGTCAAAAGCATAAAAAGGTGGGCCATAAGAGACTTGGTTAAATGAGAGGCATCATGTTGCTATGTTGGATATAAATATAAAGAGATTTTTCACAAAATTTTAATGAAAAAATGGATGCCTACAATATCTAGTGAAAGCAGTTTTTTTTTTAATTGGAAAGGTGTATTGGGTTCGTATTGGTAGGGGGTTAAATAAAGTGTTTTTTAGAGTTATTTTGTTAGGTCCCTATAGTACTAGTATAGTTCCTTATTGTTATTAGTGTAACCCCCTTATTTTTATTATTGTACCCTTGTACCCCTATTTTTTTATTATTGTGCCCTTAAATTATTATTGTTAGGTCGGCTAGGATTACATTGTGGCCCACTAGGATTACATTATGGCCACATAGACTCCTATATATAGAAAGGAGGTTTTGTAAATTGTATCATCCAAGAATTGTTCATTTATGTAATGTATTGGAGGTTTCCCCCTCAAAGTGGCTTATTTCTAAGGCGTTAATATCTCTTTTCTTCTATTTTTGGAGCTGGTTACACAACATTTGGTATCAGAGCTTTGGATTCTAGGGTTTCGCTGCTCCAAACAGGTCATCGTGGCATTTTCACTATAACTTTTTTTCTACGAAGTTTCAGAAGCTGAAATTTTTAGGGTGCGAAGCCGAAATCCTAAGGAATATTTTCTAAAAATTTCAGAGCTTGGTTCGCAATATTTTCAGAGATATGATCTGTGGAAGTTAGGTCTTTTTTCAGGCTCCTAAATAGGTCATCGTGGCATTTGCACTATAATTTGTTTCCTACGAAGGTTCAGAATCTGAAATTTTTAGAGTGCGAAGCTGAAATCCTGAGGAAACTCGTCAAAACATTTCAGAGCTTGGTTCAAAACATATTTGGAGATATGATCTGTGGAAGGTAGTGCTTTTTCAGGCTCCCGAATTTCATCACAAAGAGGTGATCGTGGGAAAAATTCAATAACTCTCTCTCTGAGCATTGGATTGGAGTGCCGTGAAAAGTGGTCACAAGTACACGGACTGTAGTTTCTTGGATATCAATTTCAGAGGCGAAGGACAAAACAATGACATGTGGCAAGTCGTACAAGTTCGCTCTACTGAACCAGTCCATAATTAGGTCATTGTGGGAGATTGGATATAAATTTGTATTGGAGAATCCAAATCAGCTCAGACCTGTGGAATTCAAAAGAAAATTCAGAGGGCTACTTCAGTGCTGAATTTCAAATATTGAAGAGCCGCAATCACAGAGATAATCCAATTTCAATATCGAGCTCCTCAAAAGCAAGAAAAAGGTGTGTTTTTTTTTTTCCAAATTGCATAAGTCTTGTTTGAAGAATCAATTTGAATTGATTCCAAGGGCATATTGTAGAATAGATATCAGTATTGGGTTCTAAAATATGCCCCGTAGAAATAATTCAACACCCATTAAGCCTTCAGAAGGCTCTACTATGACTCATGAAGATGAAGAATTGCAACATGATCTATCAAAATTACAAGAGCAAGTGCAACAAATTTCACTCTCGCAAAGAGCAACAAAAAATGAAATGGAAGTTTTGAAGAAAGGCAAGGAAGAGAAGATGGACAGTTTGAAGAAAGGCATGGAAGCTAAGATGGATGGCATGGAAGCTGGCATGGAAGCTAAGATGGATGACATGAAAGAAAACATGGAAAACATGAAGAATGATCTAAAAGCAGACATCGAAGGTTTGACAAAGTTGATACAAGAAATGTTTCCTAATGGTGAAAAGATAGTAGAAGAACCTCACGATGAGAACAAAATAAATGTTAATCGTGATTTCATAAACTCTAATGTTGGCGGGAAGAACCACCATATTCCAAAGATGGATATGAGGAAGTTTGATGGAAAGGATCCTGTAACATGGATACTACAGATGGAGCAATATTTTGATTTCCATAACGTACAAAACACACAAAAGGTACGCATTGCAACTTTACATTTAGAACAAAATACATTTGTATGGTATCAATGGCTTTGCTCCCGTAAAAAAATTGTCACTCGGTCAATTTTTACGGAGGAAATGATAGCACATTATGAGGATACAAAGAGCAACACCTTCTTTACCCAATTGATAAATCTCAAACAAAAGGGTTTAGTGGGGCGGCACATTGAGGACTTCCAAAAATTGAATATAAGGGTAACTGATATTCCAGAGGGACACAGGATTGATCTCTTCCTAGGCACTTTAAAGGATAACATCCAACATGAAGTTCGCGTTTTGGAACCTGATTCATTGGAGAAGGCATTTAGGTTGGCAAGAAAAGTTGAATGTAAAATTATGGCGACAAGGAAGCCTACCACTCAATTCTATAAAGAAGGAAGTGTTGCTACGCCTAGATTTCCACATTCTACAAGGATGACACCACAACAATTGGAAGAAAAAAGAGCAAAAGGGCTTTGCTACAGTTGTGATAGCAAATACACTAAAGGTCATAAGTGTGCTGAGAAGAAATTATTTTACACAGATTGTGAAGAGGAAGAAGAAAATGAACAAGAAGAGGATATACACCAGGAACCAGCCCTAGAAGAGGAAGAAATGAGTCCGACCATATCGTGTAATGCATTGGCAGGAATTACCACTCCTCAAACTCTCAAGATAGAAGGACATATCAAGAAGAAAAAGGTAATAGTGTTGATTGATTCAGTAGCACCCATAATTTTATTCATTGTAAGGTAGCCAAGGAATTAAATTGTTTCCTATACCCAGCACCAGAATGTCAAGTGATGGTTGCAAATGGAGGAACTATAAATTGCTCCGGAAAATGCCATAATATCAAGCTAACCATGGGGGAATATGTATTGACTAGTCCAATGCTTTCCATTCCTATGGGAGGTGTTGATGTTGTACTAGGAGTACAATGGTTACAATCTTTGGGGATGGTAGCTTTTAGTTTTCAAGAACTTTTCTTGAAATTTTTTTCAGAAGGAAAGGAAGTTGAATTATGGGGTATTGCGGGGAAGCCGGGAAAGATAATAAGCTCTAATGTCATGACAAAGCTTCTAAAAAAAGAACAACGAGGCGTCATTGCACAATTATGCTCACTAGAAGTTCCAACATCAAAATCATCTATTTCTGCAGATCTCCAACAAGTCTTGGACAATCATTCCAAGGTGTTTGAGACTCCCAAAGGACTCTCACCTATTCGTGATCATGATCATGTTATTCATTTGATTCCAGGAATTTTTCCTCCAAACATCAGGCCTTATATATATCCTTACGTCCAAAAGAGTGAAATTGAACGTATGATTGCAGAAATGTTAGAGGCGGGTATAATTCAACCTAGTCAAAGTTCTTTCTCTGCTCCTGTAGTATTGGTACACAAGAAGGATGGATCATGGTGAATGTGTCTGGATTATAGGGAGCCCAATAAGCTCACCATTAAAGATAAATTTCCCATCCTTGTGATTGATGAATTATTGGATGAATTACATGGAGCAATTTATTTTACCAAGTTGGATCTTCGTTCAGGATATCATCAAATTAGAATGAAGACTGAAGATATTCCAAAAACAGTGTTTCGAACTCATGAGGGTCACTATGAATTTTTGGTCATGCCTTTGGCCTTACCAATGCACCTTCTACATTTCAAGGGTTGATGAATTCCATTTTCAAACCCTTCCTTAGAAAATTTGTGCTAGTATTTTTTGATGATATACTAATCTATAGCATGTCTTGGAAGGATCATGTTGAACATGTTGACAGGGTGCTCAAACTATTGCAGGAGAAACAATTATATGCAAAAAAATCCAAATGTTTCTTTGGAGTACAAGAGGTCGAATATCTGGGTCATATTGTATCTCACGAGGGTGTTAAAGTAGACCCTAACAAAATTAAAGCCATTAAGGAATGGAAAGTCCCCACAACCATAAAGAAGTTGCGAGGATTTCTCGGGTTAACAGGGTATTATCGCAAGTTTGTTAAGAATTATGGGAGAATAGTAGCACCTATAACAACATTATTGAAGAAAGATGCATTTTCATGGACTCCTGAAGCAACTAAGGCCTTTGAACATCTTAAAGAGGCAATGTGCCTAGCACAAGTCTTAGCTACGCCAGACTTCACAAAAACCTTTATTGTGGAATGTGATGCCTCAGGAAATGGAATTGGTGCTGTTTTAATGCAAGAAGGAAGACCCATTGCTTTTGAAAGTCGTCTAATCAAAGGAAAGTATTTACAGAAACCTATTTATGAGAAGGAAATGTTAGCAATACTGCATGCACTAAAGAAATGGAGAACTTACCTAATGGGAAGACACTTCAAGGTAAAAACTCATCATGATAGTCTTAAACACTTTTTGGAACAAAGACTATCTTCAGAAGAGCAGCAAAAATGGGTCACAAAGATGTTGGGTTATGACTTTGAAATAATCTACAAAAAGGAAAAGCTTAATGTTGTTGCAGATGCACTCTCAAGAAAGAATGAAGAGGTGGAAGCATTGCTTTGTGCCATTTCTATTATCCAACCAGATTGGATAACCGAAGCAAGAGAGGAAGATCCGGATTTCACCCTTCCGATACAACATTGGAAAAATGATTCCTTATGGTACAAAGATCGCTTATATCTTTGTAAGAATTCCCAACTAAAACAAAAGATTCTTCTGGAATTGCACACTTCTCCTTTAGGAGGACACTCAGGATTTTTAAAAACTTACCACAGGGTGAAGAAAGAATTTTTTTGGGATGGCCTTAAATCTAATATTCAAAAGTTTGTGGCGGAATGTTTGGTTTGCGAGCAGAATAAAGTTGAGACAATTAAAACCCCAGGACTTCTACAACCTTTATTCATTCCAAGTCAATGTTGGGAGGAGATTTCAATGGATTTTATCACAGGTTTACCTAAGTTCGAAGGAAAGAGTGTCATCATGGTGGTAGTTGATAGACTTACCAAATATGCACACTTTTGTGAATTATCCAATCCATTTAAAGAAAGTACAGTTGCTACTACATTTATGGACAAAATTCAAAAGCGACATGGAAGCCCAAGGGTTATTGTGAGCGACAGAGATCCCATTTTTACTGGAAATTTTTGGACGGAGTTATTTTCTTGTTTGGGTACTCAATTAGCTCATAGCTCATCTTATCATCCTCAATCTGATGGTCAAACCGAGATAGTAAATAAATGTTTGGAAGGATATCTTTGTTGTTTTGTATCTGATAAACAAACACAATGGGTCAAGTGGTTACCTCTTGCTGAATGGTGGTATAACACTTCCTTCCATACCGCAGCAAAAATGACCCCATTTATGGCACTTTATGGATATCATCCACCATCCATCACATCATATTTAAGAGAAAATTCGAAGGTTCAAGCAGTGGAAGATCACATCGAGCATCAAGAAGAAGTTCTCCAACTCTTAAAGGATAACCTGAATTTGGCACAAAATCGAATGAAACAACAGGCAGATCAACATCGCAGCGAGAGAAGTTTTGATGTAGGAGATTGGGTATTTTTACGGCTACAACCATACAAACAAATGTCCCTCAAGCAAGCTAAGAAGGATAACAAATTATCGCCAAAGTACTATGGTCCTTACAAGGTGTTGCAAAAGATTGGTACTATGGCATACAAATTGGAGCTTCCTGCTTCTTCACGAGTGTATCCAGTTTTCCATGTTTCATGCTTAAAGAAGGTTATAGGTGAAAATATTCCAGTTCAAACAATATTTCCAGAACTTGATGAGGAAGGAAAATCATATTGGAACCGGAAGCAGTCACGGAAACAAGAACTCGACAACTACGGAATCGATCAATTTCAGAGTATCTCATCAAGTGGAAGAACTTACCCACTGAAGATTCTACATGGGAGGATGAGAATTTTATACAGAAGCACCCGGAGCTACTCAAGTGTTGAGGACAACACTTTTTTGAAGGAGAGGGGTATGTTAGGTCCCTATATCACTAGTATAGCCCCTTATTATTGTTAGTGTAAACCCCTTATTGTTATTATTGTACCCTTGTAACCCCCATTTTGTTATTATTGTGCCCTTTAATTATTATTGTTAGGTCGGCTAGGATTACATTGTGGCCCACTAGGATTACATTATGGCCCCATGGACTCCTATATATAGAAAGGAGGTTTTGTAAATTGTATCATCCAAGAATTGTTCATTTATGTAATGTATTGGAGGTTTCCCCCTCGAAGTGGCTTATTTATAAGGCGTTGATATCTCTTTTCTTCTATTTTTGGAGCTGGTTACACAACATATTTTCCAATATGTAACCAAATTAAGGGTATTGTTTAGTTTGCCAAAAACACACGTGCTATGTGTTGATCATAATCAGCTCCCTATTAAAAATTTCGTATGCAATCTGGCTTAAACCTCTCAAATCCCCTCTGTCAACCTCAAAAATCCTTTTTTCTACCTATCGCTGTCGTCTCCTACCTCTAAACCACATTATAAAAGGCCGCAAATTCCATGATTCCCATATGATCAGGCCCTAGCCTCTTTTGGCCAAGCCCCTGCACCTTTTCCTCTACGTGACCCGCACCCGAGACCAAGCATTTAAGCCCCAGGCACTATATCGCAGTTGGAGCCGTCGGGCAGGTGTTTCCCTTTGTAACACTGGAGAATTCCGATGCGATTGGTTTTTAATAACAAGTCCCGCGACGGGTTCTTTACCGTTGATCTGACATAAATATCGGACGAAAGAGCGCTAATCACACTGTCGTAATCACAACGTTCAATCACATCCCCTCTTCCGCGCCCCCCGATTGCGATTGCTCTGATCAAATCCTAACCATCCATCTCCTTGCTGATCCAACGGTCAGCACTCAATTGCACCCCGACCTCCAATCGCAATCGCAAGTTCGAGTTCCCGATCCCTGATCACACTGTCCCTCCGATTGAACGTGAACCGTCGATCTGATCTCTGGATCCAACGGTCAATGCTCAATCGCGCTCCCATCGCCGATCGTAATCGCAATTTTGAAATGTGTCACCTCTGTCCCTCCTCTGATTAAGTTTGTCTGATTCAATCACAGCCATTCGTCCATATTAGAAATCAATGGCCCAGATCTTATCGCATCAAGCCTGTTTCTCTTTCCCTTTTTCCCTCTAAACGAATCTCCACCGTTGATCCCCGGGTAAATCCAATGGCCATCACTTCCCCTGTCCCAATCGCAATCGGAAACTTATATAGTGTGTTCCCCTTGCTCCTCCTGATTGTGATGCTCTGAGTTGATCCTGATCGTCCATTGGGTCTAGAATCTAACGGTCAAGATTTGATCGCCCTCTGCCTCCGGCTGGGTCCCACCTCATCGCGTTTCATTGCATTTCCTTCGCATTTCTTTGTGTTTTTTTCGAAGTCTAAAGTTTAAGACTTTACACGAAAGTCTTATATTTCATAGTCATTCCGCCCAATTTCATATATTATTCCGCTGCTCGATCTCTACCGTCGATCTTTGTCCCCATACCATGATCTAACAGTCAGCGCTGCATTCTACCACCAAACCCTATTATTCATGAGCTTTCACCCTTCCGTTTGCATTTTGTCACCATTGTATAGCAAAGCCACCACTTCGTCGCCGCGCTACCATTTCATCCACCCTCCCATTGCATTGTTTTATGAGTCCAGTTGCGTGTTCTGCAGGGTGCAGAAGTAAAGGGGCCACCATGATTGCACAGTCTTCATTACAGCAGCAAGATTTTGCAAATAAAGATATAAGTGAAGCGGCAGAGAGTTCAATGCACAGAAACCAAGTCATCAGGGCAGCCTCATCAGCAGAAATGTTTTTCTCCATGGAAGGACAGAGCACCCATACTGTTTTTACTCCGTGCCGTGCTCCAGTGAAGAGATTTCTACCCAGAACATAGTCCAAGCTACCAGAGCAGTTGTTAATGCGGTATGGCAGACCATTCCATTTTTATTACCGGTTTCTTTATTCACCCATTGTACCACAGAGTACCACTGTAGCCAGAGTACATCAGGACCATGTCAAAGTAAATGGAAGCCTGATGAAGACCATTATTTCCTCCAGAGAGTACCGGAGATAAATGCGCTGAGTTTAAACAGAATGGGCTTCGACCCTTTTCTCTTCTGAGTTCTAATTCTGCATTTAGTTGTCCACCTACCACCTCTGCTCCTTTTTCACCTATAAAAACTCAGAAGAAACACATTGTAAGGGTTCTAGATTTTTATCAGAAAATTATGCAGTGAAAGGCTTTTTGTATACAGTTTGTTAAACTCTTGTATGAAGGCTCAGAGCCCATAGGGTTTCAGTGAGGAGGAGTTCTATCTGTCAAAGAGGATTCTGGTATTTGGTATTTCACAATCTGTAACTCTCTTTTATATGTTATTTAATATATCATTTCATCTCCTCCATCCTTCTTGTATCATGTTTTGGAATGCGAGTGGCTCACTAATTTCTGGTAAGGATTCATCCTAGTTGATGCCCATACTTGGATCAGTCAAGTGCTTTAAATATGGCTCATGCATGATATTCTATTCCATTATTCAGCTAACCACACTTCTGCTATATTAGCTGCTCTAGGAGGGTGCTTTTAAAATGCTATTATCATGTATGGATTCTTAGATTGGTAAGCCCATGCATGGTGGTATTGTATATCTGGGTATCAGCTCAATGTTAACTAATATCTTCTCATTATTTCTTTCACTACATACACCTTCTGATAATTTATGTTTGTGAAGTATTTCTGAATCGGCCCGCTTTGCAGTAAACTATCTCTGAATTGTCTGTTGCTTTTGTATTAGAGTTCTGCATCTTGCCTCTGTAGTATCTCCTTTCCTGTGTCAGTTTCTGAGAGTTTGGTCCCATTCTAGATTAATTTTCCCTATTTACAGGAGATAGCATGAGAGTTGAAGCTGACAACTTCATACATTACATTATATGCTCCTTGCTATGCTAATATGTCCTAGGCACTGGTCTATCACAACTCTAGGCTGTCTCTAGGAGCTACAACATCTTTCTGGCGCCGTTGTCGAGGACAGAAGTTAAGAAAATCTGAATCCCTGGGCCTCGAAAAAAATCTATTCACTCTCTAAATAGGTGAGCACAGAGAGTCGAGAGTTGTATATCCCTCACCTTGGCGACTCCACAGTTGTTATTCGATAAATCTATTTGCAGTATTGGCTCCTCGTAAGCCACACCTGAGGTCAGATTCGTCTAAACCAAAGACACCTTCCATGTCTGACCCTGAACAGATTATACATAGAAGAAATTAGAGGGAAATAAAATCAACCCGCTCCCAAATTCCTGAAGTTCCTGTAGAATATTTTCCTTCCTCCTCCTCTCAAGATTCTCAGTCGCAAATTCCCGACTCCACTGTGGGAGATACCGATTACTATTACTCAAATAGTCCACCTCGAGAGGGTATCAGAAATAAAAATAGTCTTCGCCCTACTCCTGAGGTTGAAGAGGTCAAGGAAGTAACTGAAGTATCTGCTGTTAATAGAACTTTGTTCCCCTCAACCCCTCAAGCTGCAGTCGAGTATTTTCCTATTATTATTCATACTCCACTTCCTCCTCCTCCTCCTCTTACTCATCAAACTATCGCACTACCTCCACCTCCTCCAATGGCTAATGTTCCTACTTTCTTGATGAATAAATATGCTCCCCTGGCATTACCCCAAGTGCTGAATGATATGCCCCAAGATTATCTGAAGGTCTTGCCCAGATTCAATGGAGAAAATGAAATCGATGCCCAGAAACACCTTGAGACTTTCTGCTCCTTTGCAGAGAACTTTAATGTTGAACATCTAGATGTGGTCTTAAGACTGTTTGTGCAATATCTAGATGGTGAAGCTCGAAAATGGTTTAGACATTGGCTGGCCGTTCTATTACCACTTGGGATAACATGGAAGACACTTTTCTCAGAAAATGGGGAGAAAAGAAAGATCATGGAAATTGTCTTATTGAGTTCAATACACTAAAGAAAATACACAATGAAGGAGTGTTAGAATTTATCAAGAGATTCAATAAATTGTATCTGAGTCTCCCTGCTGATATGAAACCCCATCAAACTGTCGCTAAAGTTGTTTTTGTAGCAGCCTTTGATTCAGAATTTGGTTTCTCTCTCAGAGAAAGAAAGCCTGCTACTCTGGATGATGCTCAGGCAGACACACTAGAGTTGGAAGCAAACTTTGCCTCCACTGGAAAATCAAAAGGAAGAGCTGAGCAGGATATCAGAAGAAGGGGAAAAGAGGAAGTGTCTACTTCTAGTCAGGACAGAGACTCAGCCAATGACAAAATGGAAGAAATGAGAAAATTAATTAAGAAAATGGTTAAGGTTGAATTAGAAGGCAAGAATTCAACCTTCAGAAATTTTCAGAACGCTCCAAACAGAGGATACAATCCTCAGTATAGGAAACCACCCTTGAAAATATTGCCAAGGGAAGAAAAGGAGCAACAGGATCAGGTGCCACACCCATTGTACCTGGAAGGTCCAGTAGATGACTCCATTGAAGATACTGCTTATAGGCTGGAGGATGCAAATCTTGCCTTTTCTAATAGTGATGGAGAAGAATGCCCTTTGCAAGGGAATGATGAAGCTGGGTGTTCATTGCAAGAAGAAGAAAAGGTCAAAGATGAAGATCAAGCAGATTTTGATCATTATTGTAAACAATTTGATGATTTCATGCAAGCTCATTTCAATAGAAGATATGATCTCAGATCTTCTAGGTAGAGGAATCGTACCGAAGAGCAAGAAGAAGAACTACCCCAGAAGGAAGCACCTGCTCAAAAGGAGGTTAAAATGCAGAAAGCTACCGAAAAAGGTAAGCAACCTCTAAACATACCTTTGCAGTCTAATGATCAGATTCCTTCTTCTTCAAAAGTAGTCACTTCCCCTAATGCCAAACCTATGTCAAAAGAAGCCAAACCCTCAGCTGAAAATAAAGATCCAAAAGAGGTTATGATAGAAAATTCCCCTCCTGCTTTCAGTCTGCAGAAAGAACTAGAAATAGTCAAAATCCCAGTCCCCTTGACTGAACTGTTGAAACAACCAGCATATCAATCTCAAGTCACCTCTTTCATGCTCCCTTCAGAAGCACCAGTCATCCCAGATAGTCTCAAACTTCAAGAAGAGAGACCCATGGTAGTTTTTGGCCCACATGTTGAGGAGATAGATCCCTCTACTCCTCCCTTCTATGTGTCTTTGGTAATCCATGACCTACTATTACATAACTGTATGCTAGATTCTGGAGCTTCCCACAATCTTATGCCTCTGTCAGTCATGGAACAACTAGGTTTACAAATCACACGTCCATACAAAGACCTCTACTCATTTGATTCCAAAAGAGTTAAATGCTTGGGGATGATCAAGGATTTAGTGGTCAATTTAGCCCAAATCCCAGCAAAAAGTGTGGTAATGGACATCGTGGTGGCTGAGATCCTAGCTCGTTTTGGCATGTTGCTGTCAAGGTCCTAGGGAACAAAAATTGGTGGATCAATTAAGATGGATTTAACATATGCCACTATCCCAGTTTTTGGCGGCCAAGAGAGGAGACTATATAGGGAGACTAGATTTGTCAAGATGGTGACCAAGGCTGAAAATTCTGTAAATTCACCAGTTTACAGTAAAGAAGGAGATTTTTCATGCTTGCTGCTGGAAGAAGATCAAGATTATGCTCATGAACCATCCTTCTGCCAGATCAAGACTGAGTAGCCCTTAGAGAACATGGAAGCAGGAATCTGGACACTCCATTTTGATGGAGCAAATTCAAAAGAAGGTAATTGAGCGGGAATTTTATTGATTTCTCCTACGAGAAGATGCGTTCCATTGTCCTTCAAGTTAGAATATGAAGCCACCAATAATGTGGCTGAATATGCAGCACTTCTGTTGGGATTGCAGACAGCCAGGAATATGAATATACAAAGTTTAAAAGTTCTGGGAGATTCAGAACTGGTGGTTAGACAGATCAGGAATCAGTGTCAGACCAAGCACCCTAGGCTAAGGGCCTATAGGAATGAAGTTTAGGACATGGTAGAGAATTTCTTCTTGGCATTCAATATCTATTTCATGCCCCGAGAGCAGAATAGGATGGCTGATTCCCTCGCTGTAGCTGTTAGTACATTTCGACCACCTCAGAACCCTATTTTAAGATATGAAGTTGAGGTGCGTTATCGGCCTTCAATTCCAGAAAACATCAAACACTGGAAGGTGTTTGAAGATGAAGAACAGATGAAGAGATTCCTCGAAACAGTGGGAGAATTATCCAATATGGAGATTGATGATGAAAAAGAGGTAGAATCCGAGGATACTGCAGAGAGAAATTGGGAGAACAAAGTGGCTGGTAACAAAGTGTTGCAGTTGAAGGGAAACGTAATACCTAGAGGGTTGGTGCCTCTAGAGAGATTATTTGACAAGAATGATGTCTCATTGCAGCTAAGCAAAGAGGTAGAAGAAAATCAGGTTGAAGACCTGAATTTGGGTACGGAGGCTGACCCCAAAATTGTCAAATTGTCCAAGAAAACCCCTAGAGAATACAAAAAGCTATATCAGAAGCTATTCCAGTCTTATAAAGACGTGTTTGCATGGTCCTATCAGGACTTGAAAACTTTTGATATCAATATTATGCAACACAAAATTCCACTGAGGACAGATGCAAAGCCCCATAAGCAGAAGCTCAGACAAATAAATCCCCTCTTGTTGCCTTCTATCGAGAAAGAAATTAAGAAGCTGCTGAAGGCCAAAATAATTGTACCACTGAGGTACTCTGAATGGGTGGCAAACCTTGTCCCTGTACGCAAGAAGAATGGAGAAATAAGGCTGTGCGTGGATTTTAGGAATTTAAACAGAGCATCCTTAAAGGATAACTATCCACTACCTAAAATGGATCATATCCTACAGAAAGTAGTTGGAGCTACCAGAATGTAAATGATGGATTGATTCTCTGGTTATAACCAGGTGGCCGTACTTCCAGAGGATCAAAAGAAGACTGCTTTCACCACACCATGGGGTACATTCATGTATGCCAGGATGCCTTTTGGATTGATTAATGCAGGGGCCACTTTTCAGAGGGCAATGGACATTGCTTTTGTTGGGGAGCAGTATAAATTTCTGGTGGTCTACCTCGATGATATCACTGTATTTTCCAAGAATGATGCTGAGCACCTTGAACATCTGCGAAGAACTTTCGAAAAATGTAGAAGGTATGGTCTTTCCCTTAATCCTCAAAAGTCTTTATTTGCATTAGAGGAGGGAAAGCTTTTAGGCCATATCGTGACTAAAGATGGGGTGAAGATAGATCCTAAGAGGGTAGAGGTTATAAATGGTATCTCTTTCCCCAGAAATAAAAAAGAAGTACAAGTATTCCTAGGGCGCATAAATTTCTTGAGGAGGTTTATCCCTAACTATGCTAAGATAGTTAGGCATATAACAGATATGCTAAAAAAGAATAATGAGGTAAGGTGGTCACAAGAATCACGAGAGGAATTTACTAGGATAAAGAACGCTTTTGCAGAAGCCCCTGTGCTGGCCGGACCAGATTATGGTAAACCTTTCATGATTTTTTCTTTTGCATCACCTCATACAATAGCCGGAGTCTTATTGCAGAAAAATGAGGAGGGTTATGAGTAGCCTATTGCCTTTTTCAGTCAGGCGCTCCGTGATGCAGAATTAAAATACAATATATTGGAAAAGCAAGCATACGCTCTAGTGAAATCCCTCAAAGCTTTCCACGTATATATCTTATAGTCCCACATTACTGCATTTGTACCTGCAGCTGCTGTAAAAGACATCCTTATTCAGGGGGATAGTGAAGGAAAAAGGGGTAAGTGGATTGCTAAAATACAGGAGTATGACTTAGACATCCGCCCTACTAAGTTGATCAAAGGACAGGGACTTGCCAAAATGTTATCAGAATCAAACTATCAAGCCCTGTGCATTAATTTGTCCATTATAGCAGCAGAAGAGTCTGAGGAGAAAGAAGAATGACATGGAATTGGGGTAGCTACTCCAGAAACACATCTAAATTACCTCACCAGTCAGTGGTACAAAGAGATAGTAGAATATCTCCTTACACTCAGCTGCCCCACAAGCTGTGACAAAACTAAATGCAGAGCGTTGAGGCTGAAATCACAGAAGTACATAGTTGCCAATGGCCAGCTATACTGGCGAGACCCCTCAGGCATATTACTCCTGTGCCTCACAGAGAACGAGGTTGAGAGTATTATAGCAGAATTCCACGAAGGGATCTGTGGAGGTCACTATAGCTGGAGGGCTATAGCTCATAAAATTATGAAAGCTGGCTTCTACTGGCCAAAGCTTTTTGGAGATATTTTTTCCAGGGTAAGAGCATGTGATAAATGTCAAAGGTTTGCTGAGAGACAGAAATCTGCACCGTTTCCCCTGATTCCAGTGCATGTGGATGAACCATTCAAACAATGGGGTATTGATTTTATAGGTGAAATACATCCTCCATCTAGTGGACAACATAAATGGATATTAACAGCCATGGATTATTTCACCAAATGGGTGGAAGCCATACCTGCAAGGAATTCTACAGATACAGTGATAATAAAATTCATGGAAGAAAGTATCATATCTAGGTTTGGTTGTCCTGCTAGAATAGTGACTGATAACGCCCAGGCCTTCAAATCTGCAAAGTTTATGAATTTCTGCCAGCAGTATAATATCACACTAAGTCACTCTACATCTTATTATCCACAAGGAAATGGCTTGGAAGAGTCCTCAAATAAAACTCTGGTGAGGGCCTTGAAGAAGACTATCAATGAGAATTAGAAGAATTGGGATTCCCAATTGAAATTTGCTCTATGGGCTAATAGAATCACCGGCAAGAGAGCAACCGGGAGATCTCCCTATGAATTGGTATATGGACGAGTAGCAGTTTTTCCTATACAACTGGCTTTACCAGTGGCTAGCTTCATGCAAGAAAGTCAGGAAGAACCTGATGATATGATCAGGAGAATCAATCAATTGGTGGAATTAGAAGAAACATGGGGCCAGGTGAATCAGAGATTGATAGAATATCAAGAGAAAATGAAACACATTTTTGATCAGCATACAAAAGACAGGAAGCTACAAATTGGTGATTTGGTGCTCAGGTGGGATATCTGGAGAGCTGAGAAAGGTAAACATGGAAAATTCGACCCCCTCTGGTTTGGTCCTTTCAAAATTGTGGAACAGGGGGGCAATAATACTTTCAGGTTGGAGAATTTATAGGGCGACTTGCTGGATGCCCCTATAAATGGTCAATTCCTCAAGCCCTACTTTCAGTTCTGATTCAGGCCAGGTAGCCTGATGTATTATATTGCATGATAGTTTCCTTTTTTTTTAGTTTGAATAAGGAGGGTGTTGTGATGAATTATAAAGTAAAAAATGAAGGTGCTGAAGAGCAGAATCTGCACACATGATGATCAAAAGGTCTGCGAAGTTCTCGTCACGCTCAGGGATGAACATGTTGTCCCCAGGTGGAGCCAATGTTGATCATAATCAGCTCCCTATTAAAACTTTCGTATGCAATCTGGCTTAAATCTCTCAAATCCCCTCTGTCAACCTCAAAAATCCTTTTTTCTACCTATCGTTGTCATCTCCTGCCTCTAAACCACATTATAAAAGGCTGCAAATTCCATGATTCCCATATGATCAGGCCCTAGCCTCTTTTGGCCAAGCCCCTGCACCTTTTCCTCCATGTGACCCGCACCCGAGACCAAGCATTTAAGCCCTGGGCGATATATCGCAATCGGAGCCGTCGGGCGGGCGTTTCCCTTTGTAACACTGGAGAATTCCGATACGATTGGTTTTTAATAACAAGTCCCGCGACGCGTTCTTTACCGTTGATCTGACATAAATATTGGACGGTGGAGCGCTAATCGCACTGTCGCAATCACAGCGTTCAATCGCATCCCCTCTTCCGCGCCACCCGATTGCGATTGCTCCGATCAAATCCTAGCCATCCACATCCCTGCTGATCCAATGGTTAGCACTCAATCACGCCCCGACCTCCGATCGCAATCACAAGTCTGAGTTCCCGATCCCTGATCACACTGTCCCTCCGATTGAACGTGAAATGTCGATCTGATCTCTAGATCCAACGGTCAGCGCTCAGTCGCGCTCCCACCATCGATCACAATAGCAATTTTGAAATGTGTCACCCCTGTCCCTCCTCCAATTGCGATTGCCCAATTCAATCACAGCCATTCGTCCATATTAGAAATCAATGGCCCAGATCTTATCGCATCAAGCCCGTTTCTCTTTCCCTTTTGCCCTCTGAACGAATCTCCACTGTTGATCCCCGAGTAAATCCAACGGCCATCGCTTCCCCTGTCCCAATCACAATTGGAAACTTATATAGTGTGTTACCCTTGCTCCTCCCGATTGTGATGCTCCGAGTTGATCCTGATCGTCCGTTGGATCTAGAATCTAACGGTCAAGATTTGATCGCCCTCCGCCTCCGGCTGGGTCCCACCTCATCGCGTTTCATTGCATTTCCTTCGCATTTCTTTGTATTTTGTTCGAAGTCTAAAGTTTAAGACATTACACGAAAGTATTATATTTCATAGTCGTTCTGCCCACTTTCATATATTATTTCGCCGCTCGATCTCCACCATCGATCTTTGTCACCAAACCATGATCTAACGGTCAGCGCTGCATTCTACCTCCAAACCCTATTATTCATGAGTTTTCACCCTTCCGTTTGCATTTTGTCACCATTGTATAGTCAAAGCCACCACTCCACCGCCACGCTACCATTTCATCCACCCTCCCATTGCATTGTTTTCTGAGTCCAGTTGCCTGTTCTGCAGGGTGCAGAAGTAAAGGGGCCGCCATGATTGCACAGTCTTCATTACAGCGGCAAGATTTTGCAAATAAAGATATAAGTGAAGCGGCAGAGAGTTCAATGCAAAGAAACCAAGTCATCAGGGCAGCCTCATCAGTAGAAATGTTTTTCTCCATGGAAGGACAGAGTGCCCATACTTTTTTTACTCCATTCCATGCTCCAGTGAAGAGATTTCTGCCCCGAACACATTCCAAGCTACCAGAGTAGTTGTTAATGTGGTATGTCAGACCATTCCATTTTTATTACCAGTTTGTTTATTCACCCATAGTACCACAGAGTACCACTGCAGCCAGATTACACCAGGACCATGTCAAAGTAAATGGAAGCCTGACGAAGATCATTCTTTCCTCCAGAGAGTACCTGAGATAAATGCGTTGAGTTTAAACAGAATGGGCTTCAGCCCTTTTCTCTTCTGAGTTCTAATTATGCATTTAGTTGTCCACCTACCACCTCTGCTCCTTTTTCACCTATAAAAACTCAGCATAAACACATTGTAAGGGTTCCAGATTTTTATCAGAAAATTATGCAGTGAAAGGCTTTTTGTATACAGTTTGTTAAACTCTTGTATGAAGGCTCAGAGCCCATAGGGTTTCAGTGAGGAGGAGTTCTATCTGTCAAAGAGGATTTTGGTTTTTGGTATTTCACAGTCTCTCCTCCATCCTTCTTGTATCATGTTTTGGAATGTGAGTGGCTCACTGATTTCTAGTAAGGATTCATCCTAGTTGATG
Source organism: Pinus albicaulis (assembly GCA_034641835.2). Taxonomy (NCBI): domain Eukaryota; kingdom Viridiplantae; phylum Streptophyta; class Pinopsida; order Pinales; family Pinaceae; genus Pinus; species Pinus albicaulis. The sequence continues at coordinate 1,332,142,233 of CM076572.1, forward strand.
CCCATACTTGGATCAGTCAAGCGCTTTAAATATGGCTCATGCATGATATTCTGTTCCATTATTCAGCTAACCACACTTCTGCTATATTAGTTGCTCTAGGAGGGTGCTTTTAAAATGCTATTATCATGTATGGATTCTTAGATTGGTAAGCCCATGCATGGTGGTATTGTATATCTGGGTATCAGCTCAATTTTAACTAATATCTTCTCATTATTTCTTTCACTACATACACCTTCTGATAATTTATGTTTGTGAAGTATTTCTGAATCGGCCCGCTTTGCAGTAAACTGTCTCTGAATTGTTTGTTGCTTTTGTATTAGAGTTCTGCATCTTGCCTCTGTATTATCTCCTTTCCTGTGTTATTTTCTGAGAGTTTGGTCCTATTATAGATTAATTTTCCCTTTTTACAGGAGATAGCATGAGAGCTGAAGCTGACAACTTCATACATTACATTATATGTTCCTTGCTATGCTAAGATGTCCTAGGCACTGGTCTATCACAACTCTAGGCCGTCTCTAGGAGCTACAACACTATGTTAGAGGTTCATGTTGGAAATTTCCTCACTACTTGGGGGTTGAATCAATAGTGACTGTAAATATATAAATTTATCTCTTTTTACCAAAGAAATAACGCATCAGAAAAATTATAAAACTAGCATGACATCAATAGATAAAAGCATGTAAAATCAACATAAAGCACCATAAACAATATCAATGCATGCACATATCAGAACAAAGTTGTTTTTGGTAGAAAACCCTCTCTAAGGAAAAAATCCATCTGTTTTTGTTGCTTCTCAAAATTCTATTATGATGAACATTTTTTTTACATAGACTAGCTAGCACCCACTAGCTGGAAGACTAGACTCCTACAACAGTGTGCTGACATCCATCAACTGAGAAGTACCTACTCACACAACTTTGTAGATAAATATCTACTGGAAGAGTCCAAAACCAATGAGCCTTGCCTAACAACCATTAATCTATCCAACTATCACTGGATTGAGATTCTCCTCCTCTAATCATTGTCTGGTAGTCTCTGCAAGCATAAAGTCTCTATGCCTTCAACACTTCCATGTGAGCCATATTTCAAAATATTTCACACTCGGTTCTCAAACTTGCTCAAGATGAGAAACCCAACAACAACTCTAATCTGAATATGAAATTAATAAGATGATATGCGCCCTCTACTCAAACACAACTATAGATATGTAATATGATGGAAAAAACATTGTAGCACACTTACTCCACCCATACACTCACACAATCAATCCACATTCTCACTTAAAATACTCACAAGAATATATGTCAAAATGCACTAACACAATCAATCCACTCAATACCAGGCTTGGAAAAATACCATGGTTATCCCAATACCAAGGGCACCTGTACCATAGTAAACTTCATATCAATACCACGGGTCAATGCCATGGTTATGCCAATACCATGGACCCATGTACGATGGTAATATCCGGGTCAATACCACGATTAAATATCATGGTTATGCCAATACCATGGAACCCTATACCGTGGTAATCTCCAAGTCGATACCATAGGAATATTCCATGGTAATACTAATACCGTCATGCCAATACCAAGGTAAACACCTTGCAACTAAAAATTCAAGAAACATAATCACAAGCAACATAATCATCAGCAATACATGCCTAGGTTGACATCAATGCCAACCATCAAACACTGCAACATAACACCTACATCATCAATGAACCTAACACACAACCTCAATTCCAACAATCACCCCCTTTGGCATTGATGACAACCCTAGTTGAACCATCCATATTATGTTGTAGCATGGTAGAAGGACATACAGCCAAATATTCCTTCAAAAGTAATAAATTTCTGAATTATCAAATACATGTTTCTCCATTTACCTTTAATAGATGTGCTAGGAATTCCTTTATTGAAAATACTTGTTTCCGTACCTAAGTTTTTCGAGAAGACTTTCCATTATTCTCCACTGATTCCTCTATTTTTGAACCATATTTCACCTTTCTTTGGAAGTCTGGTAGCTTCTGCCACTAAGGATTATGTGAATGCAAATTTGATGTCACTAAATTTGACCTCTACTCCGTCGAAGGCTAACTTCCTTGTGAAACCCATCAAATTTCTCTATGAAATTAAGCCATTGTGCTTTCTATAGTACCTCCTTTAATCGCAGATCTCCCTCCATGAATTTCTTTCCTACGGGCTCTCTTCTTACAATCAAACCCATATCTTGCCGAGATTTTTACCTTCAATACTGTCTCTTTCTAACTGGGTGAATTGAGGGTTTTCAATATGAGCTTGAAAAGGTGGAGGATTTATGTCGTGAAATGGTAGAGATGAGCAGGAAAACAAGTAGATGAGTGAGGTTTTAGGAACATGAGTGAGGTTTCCATATAAGTGAGGTTTCGGTATGGGACATGACCGTTACATTATTGATGGATGAGATTGGATTTGATCGTTGAGGAGATCATGATGAGGATTTGGTGGCAAATCATGAGATTTAGATTTCGATTTGGCATAATCCATTTTAATGATGACATTTTGAGTTGGCAGTATATGATCATATAATTTATATATATCAATGTTTTGAACCTTATTATTTAAACAAAAATTTTTATCATACCTTGGATATAGCTAACCATTATTGTTTCTTCTTTGTCTTGATTCCTTAGGTTCTCTTTAGTACATTCTTCAGTATGATCAATTTTGTCTTCAACTACTTCTATCAAAAATTCATGTTCATCTGTGCTGCAGAGGTGTATAATAGCTACAGAATGTTATGAGAGTTGCAGAAATGCAACAATTCTGTAGCTAATATTTATTTTTCTGAAAAATAAAGGGGAATGCAAAGAATTTTGGATTTTTAGAATTGGAATGAAGAAAATATAAGATGTTAGAAATAAATTTTTATTTTCACCTTGTATTTTCCATATAAGGATACCAATCAATGATTGGTTTTCATAATTATATAATTTTATTTTTATTTTTATTATTTTTAATAATATATATCTGTGTGTGTGTGTGTGCTATTTATTTATTTCCTTTTTTTTGTAGATATGAAAAAAAAAAAGACTAAGTTGGGGAAGAAGAAATATTCTTCTTCACCAACTTCATATTAGCATTATCTTGAAATGTTTTGACAAACTCCTCTTTTGTCAGTGGCTTATGATAGACCTTTAGTCAATGTCCATTTATAAGAAGAGGAACCTTTTCTTCATCGATAGTCCTAATCCTGACTGCTTCATTATCAAAGACTCTTTCAATCTCATAAGGCACACGCCAATGAGTTTGAAATTTCCCTTGGAAGTCTTTAAACTTTGAGTCAAATAGAAGTGCCCAATCTCCAGCCTGGAATTTTCTTTCTTTTATGTATTTCTCATTCCATCTAGATCTTTGTTGCTGAACTAGGCTGGTCCTTTGAACTACATCTTGTCTTATCTCATCAAGCTCATTGAGTTGCTCCATTCTATGTTTTTTTTTCTTATGAAAATTCAAGTCCCAATTTGACTGTTGTTTTGAAGGTTCTGATTTGGAACTCTATTGGAAACAATTCTCTTTTCCCATAAACAAGTTCATAGGGAGTATATCCTGTTGTATTTCTCCATGTAGTTCGGTAGGCCCGTAAAGCTTCAGGAGGCCTTTCTGCCTAATCGTTTCTATGTAGATGTATATTATTTGTGAGGATTTATTTAGTCACTTTATTAGTGGACTGCACTTGTCCATTTTCCTGTGGATGGTATGGAGTAGACTTCCCATTCTTGATTTTATATTCTTCCATGATATTCTGCACCATTCTGGATGAAAATTGAGTTCCCTAATCTGTCATAATTTCCCTTGGGACACCAAAACTAGTAAAAACATCCTAAAAATGAAATGAGACTACAACAATTTCATTATCAAAGGAAAGTTCTTTAGCTTCCACCCATTTAGTGACATAATCAATGCATACAAGAATATACCTCTTTTGTCTTGATGGTGGATTGATTGGTCCAACAAAATCCAGAGCCCATTTTTCAAAGGGTTCGATGAGTACCTGTGGTTGTAAGGGAATTTCATCTGTAGGAACATGTTTCCCCATTTTCTAACAATTGTCACATCTTTTAACATACACCTTGGCATCCTTGAAAAGGGAAGTCCAATAATATCCTAAAATAAGGATTTTATAGGCAGTCCTTTTATCAACAAAGTGTCCTCCACATGGATCATCATGGAATGCCTTCAGTATTTCAAGTATTTCATCTTCTCGTACACATCTTCTAATGATGATATCTAGACCTACCTTGTATACTTCAAAATTTACCCATGAATATGATGCACTCATTTGAATTATCCTTCTCTTTTCTATAGGAAAAAAATATGATGGTAGTTTTCCTCTAGCTATGTAATTTGAAATGTCTACAAACCATGGAGATTTAGTAGATATTGCAAAAATATATTCATCAGGAAAACTATCTTCTACTGGTGTATCATTATTATCAATTTTAATTCTAGACAAAAAGTCAGCTATTGTATTTTGTTTTCCAAGTCAGTCTAAAATGGTGATATTGAATTCTTGTAATAGTATTAACCATCTTATGATTATGCCTTTAGTGATAGATTTATTCATGAGATATCTAATTTCAGAATGATCTGTGTGAATGAAGGTTTCATAGCCAGTGATGTAATGTCTAAACTTTTTAATAACATCGACAACAACTATAAAATATTTTTCAGTAATAATATAATTTAACTCAGTAGGAGTCAAATTCTTTCTTGTATAGTAGATGGCATAAGGGGTCAAGTATTTTTTCCCTAATACAACTCCCAGAGTTGTATTTGAAGCATCAGTTGAGATATGAAAAGGTATTTTCCAGTTTGGTCCTTTTAAAATGGGTTTTTCAGATATCTTTGCTTTCAAATTTTCAAAGCGTTATCTCCATTTTTTATTCCATTAGAAAGCTTTCTTTTTTAATAAGATTGTTAGTGGCCGAGTCAAATGTGCGTAATTCTTTATGAATCTCATCTAATATCCAGTTAACCCTAAAAATCCTCTTAGTTTTGATATGTTCTTTGGTTTTTTCCATTCTTTAATCACCATAATCTTTTTGGGGTTGAATTTGAATCCTTCCTTGGATATGTTGTTACCTATATATTCGACTTCTTTCTGTCCAAAGGTACACAATTTTGCATAAAATTGATTCCTCTCTAATATAGAGAGTAATTTTTCTAAATAGTTGAGATGTTCATTCCAAGTTTTGTTGTAGATAAGGATATCGTCAAAGAAACCCAATACAAAGTTCTGCAATTATGGGTGAAAGAACTCATTCATGGTTTCTTGGAAGGTTACTAGTGCATTTTTTAGCCCAAATGGACTTACTTTAAACTCATAATATCATTCATGAGTTCTCAATGTAGTCTTTTCAATGTCTTCTAGTCTTACTCGGATTTGATAATAGCCAGATCTTAGATATAAATTTGAAAAATATTATGTGTCATGGAGTTCATCCAACATCTCATCAATAAGTGGAAAGGGAAATTTTTGTTTAACAGTAATCTTGTTTAGTCCTCGATAATATATACATAATCAGACAGAACCATCCTTCTTTTAGACTAATACTACTGGGGCTGGATATGGAATTCTATTTTTCGTAATGACTTTAGATATTAACATATCTTATATCAACCTTTCTATTTATGTTTTATGATGATGGGGGTAGCGATATGTTTTGAAATTCATAAACGTCGCATCTAGTTTGACTTCAATGATATGTTTAATTTCCCTTTAGGGCGGTAATTCCATGGGTAATTGCTGAAATAATTTGTCATGTTTTTGAATTAGGGATGTAACTTCTGTTTGGTGAGTCCCTTCCATAGATAAAAAATATAATTGTTTGCATTGGGCAACAAATACTAGTGATCCTTTGTGAATAAGCTTCCTCATTTCCTGAGTAGAAATTTTTTGGGTAGGAGGGCCTTGGAGCCTGAACAACTTATAATTTCTTCCATACATTTTGAACTTAATGAATTGTTTTTGGTGATTTGTAGAGTACGTCCCTAACGTTTGTAACCATTGCACTCCCAAGACAGAATATATACCTCCCAAGGGAACTGTATAAAAATTGGACTCCATTTCACAGTCATTTAGTTTCATTTTGATTTTATGGAACTTTCCTATTCCATCTATTATTTTCCCATATACCACCATAACCTTTAAATATGCTACAGGATAGGAAAAAATGTTTAGCCTTTTTGTGACATTGACATCTATAAAATTGTGTGTGCTCCCTAAATCTATTAACAAAATAACATATTTTTTCTCGATATCTTTTCTTCGTTTGGATCTGGATTAGGGGTCTCATTTTCTTCGTTAGTTTCTTCGTCAGAGTCACTATTTGAAGATTCCTCTTTTTTTTTTTGCTTCAAAGTTGTAGAGTTTTTGTGTAGTGCATTTGTGTCCTGGAGAATATTTTTCTCTGCACGTGCAACATTTTCCATCCTTTTTCTTTCCGAAATTTGACTGTTGTCTTCCTCATTCTCACAACGAGGGTGGAATGTACTTACCAATTTTTTATGAAGAATACTTACTTGAATTTCCTTTTAAGTAGTTGCTTGATTTTTCACTACTAGCATATGATGTTTTATGGAATTTATATTTTCACTCAATAATTATTGCTGCATGTCTAGCCTCTTTAATGGTTTTGGGTTTATACAATTTTAATTCTTCTCTAATACTCTCTTTAATCCCACATCTATACATTTTTAGTATCCCTTCATAATACAATCCCCTTTATCTTACATCTAATACTTCCCACTCGTGGGTGTATTAGCTTACAAACACTTTTAGTTTTAGGTGAACAAATTTTTCGTAGACGTCGTCTTCATCCTTCTCATGGAACATTTTTAACAAGGAACCCACAATTGTTTTCCAAACGAATGAAAAAGCCTCACATTTGTCGGACCACCATTAGAACCAATCATATGATTCATCTTCCAGGTTTTTAGATGTGGTCATGATCTTCTCTCTCTCACCTATTGGCAGGTTCGCTTTGAAAATGGCCTCCATTTTCTTTACCCACACAATGACTCCCTATGGTCCTTACCATTGTGCTTAGGTAATTCCCTTTTAATTCTTTGGTAGTCTCTTTTGGGAAACTTTATAAAGTACATACTGCCTTGGAAATGTATATGTGACATTTGTGGCATTTCATGCATCTACGGAAATTCATGATTTTGAAAAACTTTTTCTTTTGGAGTCTTGGGACTTTGTGATGATTCTTGTGTGATTAAGGGATTAAAATATGGATTCACTCCCATCAACTGGCTCAACATTATCTATTTTTTTTAATATCCTTTTCCATTTTGTCTTGCATAATAATTATCCGATCTTGGCCCTTTCCAAATTACTCCTGATTCTTTTCGACATTATCAAGGCGCCGACGCATTCTATCGAGATCCTCCTGAAATTTTCTTGAATTTGCGTTGTCATTTTTACTCCTAATTTTGTTCTTCTTTTTCTTGGTCGACCCAATGTTTTTTTTTAATTAGATAATATATATATATATATATATATATATGAAATAATTAAATTATATAATGGAATTATTTTTATATTATATAGTATTACTTAACTATATATAATATATAGCTATTATGTATTAATCAATCAGACCAAAAGCATGACCGAGGGGTTGCATCGTTTGATTCGGGACCAAGAAAAACAACGGAGTGGAATTCAGGACATACCACATGTTGACAATGATGAAGGATGTCAAGGGTTTCAGAAGGGATAAGCAACAAAATAAGGAACAGACGACAATGGTCGATGGGTTGGGTGATAGAACACATTTATGGAAGATTAGAACAATGTTGATGGGGACAGTCAGTGGAACGAGACATGTAACGAAAAAGGTTTGGTATGCAGGGATAGACTGATGGGGTTGTGAAGTTTGCCACAAACGTATTAGAGGATCAAAAAAAATTGATACCACTGTTAGAGGAAAACTCTAATTCACTTGGTAATTTCTAATTGTAGAACACTTTAAGTGCACAATATAATATATAATTTATTATTAAAGTACTGAGATGATGCTTTACAATTCCTTGGGTGGTTTTCCTTTAAAGGCGTTGACTGGAAACAAGGACTAAATATCATGCCCTTTGAAATATGTTCCCTTTCATAATTAATGAGAAATTAAATTAACTAATATATATTAATTATTAATATTTAGGAAATTTTTATTTATATTTAATTAATATTTAATTATGAATATTTATTCATAACAGACTAATCTGCATCTACAATGTATATCAAAAGAATAAAGGTGCATTGTAGAATGCATGTGGGTTCGTAAGAGAGGCATCGTGTTACTATATTAGGGATATAAATATAAAGTGGGATGCAAAATTTTAATGAAAAAATGGATACCTACAATATCTAGTGAAAGCGGGGTTTTTTTTTAATTGGAAAGGTGTATTGGGTTCATATTGGTAGAGGGTTAAATAAAGTGATTTTTAGAGTTATTTTCCAATATGTAAGAAAATTAAGGGTATTGTTTAGTTTGCCACAAACACACGTCCTATGTTAGAGGTTCAGGTTGGAAATGGCCTCACTACTCGGGGTGTGAATCAGTAGTGACTGTAAATAATTAATTTTATCTCTTTTTACCAAAGAAATAACCCATCAGAAAAATTATAAAACTAGGATGACATTAATAGATAAAAGCGTGTAAAATCAACATAAAGCACCATAAACAATATCAATGCATGCACATTTCAGAAAAAAAATATTTTTGGTAGAAAACCCTCTCCAAGGAAAAAAACCATCTGTTGTTGTTGCTTCTCAAAATTCTACTATGATGAACAATTTTTTGACATAGAGTAGCTATCAGCCACTAGCTGGAAGACTAGACTCCTACAACTGTGTGCTGACATCCATCAACTGAGAATTACCTACTCACACAACTTTGTAGATAAATATCTACTGGAAGAGTCCAAAACCAATGAGCCTTGCCCAACAACCATTAATCTATCCAACTAACATTGGATTGAGATTCTCCTCCTCTAATAATTGTCTGGTAGTCTCTGCAAGCATGAAGTATCCATGCCTTTAACACCTCCACGTGAGCCATATTTCAAAATATTTCACACTCGGTTCTCAAACTTGCTTAAGATGAGAAACCCAACAACAAATCTAATCTGAATATGAAAGTAATAAGATGATATGCGCCCTCTACTCAAACACAACTATAGATATGTAATATGATGGAAAAAACATTGTAGCAGACTCACTCCACCCATACACTCACACAATCAATCCACATTCTCACTCAAAATACTCACAAGAATATATGTCAAAATGCACTAACACAATCAATCCACTCAATACCAGGCTTGGAAAAATACCATGGTTATCCCAATACCAAGGGCACCTGTACCATAGTAAACTTCATATCAATACCACGGGTCAATGCCATGGTTATGCCAATACCATGGAACCATGTGCGATGGTAATATCTAGGTCAATACCACAAGTAAATATCATGGTTATGCCAATACCATGGAACCCTATACCGTGGTAATCTCCAAGCTGATACCATAGGAATATTCCATGGTAATACTAATATCGTCATGCCAATACCAAGGTAAACACCCTGCAACTAACAAGTCAAGAAACATAATCAAAAGCAACATAATCATCAGTAATACATGCCTAGGTTGACATCAATTCCAACCATCAAACACTGCAACATAACACCTACATCATTAATGAACCTAATACACAACCTCAATTCCAACAATCACCCCCTTTGGCATTGATGACAACCCTAGCTGAACCATCCATCTTATGTTGTACTCCTCAAGCACTCCCCATTTGACATCAATGGAAAATGGTTAAACTTATCACTATATTCATAAATAAGTAATCAGTTACTCCCACTGGACATGAGTTGTATTTGACCAAGAAACAACAACCATACATCACTTACTCCTCATAGAAACATAAGACATTAACAATATCTCCTGAAGTAGAAACATATCTCCATGTCCATAACCATAAAAAATAGAAAAATCTTATGCACCAAAAATAACAACAACATTCAACTCAACAACAACATGAGCATTAGCAAAAAAAACCATGATAAATACTCTATCCATTAGCATCACTAGCAACGACAACATAATAAATATGATCATCATCAATAACATGGTGTGGGAAACAACAAAAAAATTCTCATAGGAAGCTCCATACTATAAACGACAACATCAATACATCATAAGAAACAACAAATGGATGTAACAACAACCTCAATGAGCAACTCCAACATCATCAACCTCACTCTCAACCTAGGTAGTAACCTCATATAGATAACCAACAACAATAACATAGAAAGAAATGATCAATATCATCCATATCCATCAAGGAGTAGTATATGTAGGTGTCAACATCAATATTAGCAAAGCATGTGGTGACCATCAACAAAAGTAACATAAAATATTTCTCACCTAAGGTAGCAACAACATTCTCTTGAAGACAAGACCAAGGAAATAAACAACCAAAGCAAACAACTCAACAACATAGCTAATTAACAAACATGCTCACCCTGAGCATCATCGCATCAAGAAATAGTAGAAAAACAACAACAAACTCATGCATTGGCTCTATCTATGCCAAGATCAATCTCAGGAAAAAAAAAAAGCATGCCATGATCATCATCATCATTCCTTAACTCTATTAATAGTAGCAACGTCTTTTGATAAAACACAGTACTAGCAATCATGATGACAAATGCAATACAACTCCCTCAACCAATGATCATGACCATCCATGTCAAGTATAAAAATATCTCCTCAAGCGGTTACATGAAAATCACATCTAGGTAGAAACCACACACTACACATGCTCCCCTTGAACACCATCATCATCTTGCAAGAAAAATGCCTTCTTGCTGAAGGCTACACTCAATGAACCAAAAAACTAACTCTTGACCAAATATTTGACCACAAAATACAGGGCTTCATAGATATATTACATGGTTGAAGTATTCAAATGACACCATGAACTCAATGACTTAAATGACATGACATCAATGAATCTACATCACGATTTTACATTACATGAATATAAATTTTTTAACATTGTTTACAAGACCTCATCAATGAGATACATGACTATTATGAAAGTGCATAGTTGATATGTGATATTATAGACTAAAAAAACTCTCATGAATGCATGACTCTTGGACATCCCATACCTAGATACACCAAATCTCGTGACCCAATTTACAACTCATGCTAATCATGGGTCAAAAAATTATGAAAAAGATCTAAAAATTTACAATGAAATCTCTACCCCTGAAAACAACATTGTTATGATAAAATTATAGCAACATAATTGCTTTCAATGTGACACAAAATTTCCACTGATTTGTGTGGCCAAGAGCTGGCCAAAGCTTCCCACCTGCATATGCAAGGTCAAACCATATTTTCATAGTTGATCATACCTACCTACCTCATGGTTCGAATACATGGATCAGAGAATTAGATATGTTTTTTGTTCGCTTAATGACGCAGTTTCCCATCATATGGTTCGGTTACATCTAACGCTCTTAACATCACACTAAAGTGGGCATCATTATATTTATTTGGATTCAATATTATCTCTCTAATTGGAATATTTGTCTTAGGAGGATTGATACATATTGCAAAAAAAAATTTTAGAAAAGGCTTTCTAGAATTCGCTAAAGTTTTATGTTTCTAGATGATTTTTGGGGCTTGCATTATTCCCTACGATGGCATTGGCATTGGTATGATCCTCGATAATTAGTATGGCATCGATTAACAATTTATCTAGCATCTCTTCATATGGTATTGACATACATAGTATGTTATGTAAAAACATATTATTTTGTGGTCTCGTTGGCATCTCTAAAAGGTCATTTCTATAATAAAAATGCTCACTTTGGAAGATATATAATTTCACAGTCATGCTCTCATATTTTATACATTAGTAAGGCTTCGTATGCATAACTGATATATGTAGTTGCATCATATTGGTGAGGAATTATTGGGCTGAGAGCTCTACACCTCAGTATGGGGTAGATCTCACATAAACATGTAAACATAAACGTAAATGTAAACATAAACTCAATGTTTATCATTTAACATTTTTAATATAATGTCTGCCTTATTTTAAAAAAAATCTAACTATTATTATGTATAGACACAATATAAATTTAAAATATAAATAGTGTTATGAACAATAAAAAAAGAGGTATGGTAAATAAATAAAAATATAAATAAAGAGAGAAAGATGATTGGAGGGAAAATAGAGAGAGAGAGAGAGTGTGTGTGTGTGTGTGAGTGATGGGGAAGAGAGAGGGAGGTAGGAGAAAAAGGGAGAGAGAGGAAGGATGAGAGAGAAGACTTGAGAGAGAGAAGGAGAGTGATGGGGGAAGAGAGGATTTGAGGGTCAAGTGATTAAGAACAAAGCTCGTTTGGTCTGCAAAGGGTATAATGCCCAAATAGAACGGGTAGGTTTTGAAGAAACCTTTGCACTAGTAGCACAACTAGAAGCTATTAGGATCTTTATTTCTTTTGCCTCCCATAAAAACATCAATATGTATCAAATGGATGTGAAGTTTGCATTTCTCAATGGATATTTGGAAGAATAAGCTTACATTTAGTAGCCAGAAGGATTCATACTCACCACAGATGAAGAGTTTGTATGCAGAACTAAAGAAGGCTCTGTACGGACTAAAACAGGCTCCTAGAGCATAGTACAAGAGGCTAGATAAATACCTTAAGCAACAAGGTGTTACGAAAGGCACGGTTGACTATAAATTATATGTAAAGTGTGAAGGTGACCATCTACTAGTAGTAGTTGTGTATGTGGGTGATATAATATTTGGAAGTGACATGGAATAATTGGGGCATCAATTTGAAAAATGCATGCAAACAGAATTTGAAATGTCCATGATCAGAGAGTCGTCCTTCCTGGGTTTGTAATTTACTCATTCTCCCCAAGGAGTTTTTATATCCCAATCCAAATATCAAACAAAATTTGAAGAAATTTGGGTTGGAATATTGCAAGCCAGTAACCACACCTATGAATACATGCTGCATGTTTTGCAAAGAATATGGAACACCGTTGGTAAATCAAACTGCATACATATCAATGATAGGAAACTTGTTGTATCTCACAGCTTCAAGGCCATAATGTTAGAAAATTATATATTACAGAGCAATGGAACACATAAAATATGTGGAAACACAAACACAGAAAATATATAAAACAAGAGATACACATATATACGTGGTTCACCCAATTTGGGCTATGTCCACCCCAAACAACCAATCCTTCCTTTATATTATACGGCAAGATTGTTAGGTCCTTATATTACTAGTATAGTCCCTTATTGTTGTTAGTGTAACCCCCTTATTGTTTTTGTTGTACCCTTGTAACCCCCATAATTTTATTATTGTGCCCTTACATTATTATTGTTAGGTCGGCTAGGATTACATTGTGGCCCCATGGAATCCTATATATAGAGAGGAGGTTTTTTCATTTGTATCATCCAAGAATTGTTCATTTATGTAATGTATTGGAGGTTTTCCCCTCGAAGTGGATATTTCTAAGGCGTTGATCTCTCTTTTCTTCTATTTTTGGAGCTGGTTTCGTAACATTTGGTATCAGAGCTTTGGATTATAGGGTTTCGCTGCTCCAAACAGGTCATCGTGGAATTTTAGCTATAAATTATTTTCTACGAAGGTTCAGAAGCTGAAATATGTAGAGGGAGAAGCTGAAATCTTGAGGAAGATCATCGCGAAATTTCAGATCTTGATTCGCAATAATTTCTAAGATATTATTTGGGCAAGTTAGGGATTTTTGCAGGCTCCTGAATTTAACCTAAACAGGTCATTGTAGAATTTTAGCTATAATTTTTTTTCTACGAGGGTTCAGAAGCTGAAATTTTGATAGAGCGAAGCCACAATCGTGAGGAATTCCATGGAAAAATTTCAGAGCTA